>WBMV01005928.1:1619961-1720659 GCA_013396655.1 Campylorhamphus procurvoides | reverse complement strand
GGGGTGGCTCTTCTCCCGCCGGTTCCTCTCGGTGGATCTCTCGGCCATTTATTTCCTGGGCGAGTTGGTAGTGGCACGCCCGGAGCCATGGGGCGCTCGCCCCTCGGGCAGCGCCGGCGAGAGGCGCCGGGCCCTCTGTCTGACGATTGTGTGTGATTTCCGCGGCATACTCGTGTTCGGGTCTCATCAGCACTGGGAAATTAAAAAATGGGTCGATTGTCGTGACCTAAATACACGTGCGCAGTCTGGTGACCCGCTAAGCATTAGGCACCTTTCAGTGCCCCCTGCTTTTAATAGCGCAAATGCTTAAAAATGAGATTCAGTAGCTTTTGCTACTTCGGGGTTTAAATAAATAATCTTTATATAATATTGAGTTATTACTGTTTTCGGGAGCCTCGGGGACAGCATTTTGCTCGGCTGGTGCTTTGGAGCTTTGTTCCTGTCACATCTGTGCTGCTCACAAGACCGAGCGCCCGGTGAGCACAGTGACAATCACATGCGTGCCCGTAACCTCTGTGCCTGTTTTTCTGCGCAGAATTGAGTTGACTGGTCTTGTGATCAGGTGGTGTACAGGACTGAATTGGAATATGGGCTTTCACTGTTGAAACTAATGAAGAATAATGAGAGAGAGGAGTGGGCAATACTTTGATCCACAAAGTGCTATAGCGCTAAGTATGAAAGATGACAGTCGTGGAGCCATTATGACTTCAAAGATGGTCCGTGTGGGTCACGGCCATATGCATGGCCAAGTTGCAAGATCATGGTCAAAAGTAGTATAAGATCAAAGTTACATCAGTACGTTTGGGTTATAAGGCAATTTCTTTGTATGTGGTTGAACACAGTATTGGAGCTGCATTCATATCAGAGAGCAGGGCTGGTGAATTTCGGGAAGCTGTAAAGTCTATATGCTGTACTTGCTAGTTACTTCTTGTAGTAATTCTTCGCCGCATAAGTTAAATATCTCCTTTAATTTGAAAGAAAATGATTTTCCACATTTACACTGAGTGACAATTCCAGACTAATAATTATTTTGATTTGTACTTAAAATCTTGCCTAGTACTCTATTTCAGAGACCAGTGCTGTTAGTTCTGCTTTTAAGGTATGGACTAGCAAGGATCAACATGAGGATAGATTCCTTGCACAGCGTGTTCCCCATTAGAATGAGTAAGATTGTTCCATCTGGAGTGTTTTGTGAAGTTAGGGATTGTATTTTTTTTTTACTTCTTTCTATTTCTTAGGTAAAATATTCCGCACTCAGTTTTCAGTTTAAATAACATTTAAAATATTTGACACTTCAGAGGAAAACCTGTTATCAATAAAATACTGTTGTAGGTGCTCTTCAGTTCTGATTTTCCTTCATTCTCTTGCTATCTGATTTTTTTCCACAAAATTAAGGTTAATAAAATTATTTGAATCATTTTATATGTGGATTTTTTTGTGCTTGTTAATATTACATTAAGCTGCTTCTTTATGACCTCTCAATACGCTGTAATGCTTTTTCTTTCTTTCTAGTGATCTGCTGATGACCTACAGGAGCAAACTTAGTGGGTCTTAGAAGCTCAACTGCAACACTTTTAATAGATTTTTCTGTTGAACAGTAATCTCTGAATGGAAAGACATGACTGGACCTAAGTAAAGCAGAAGACTTAATCCTTTGGTAGCTTCTGTATTAAGCATATACTGCTACTGTTAGAGGCAAAGTGAAAGAATCATTTTTTGTTCTAATAGCCTGTATTTTTAAGGATTTGAGTTTTAAGGTTTGAGTTAGTTTATTTCCTTTTCATGTTTTGGTTAGTGAGGTCACTCCACACTCAATGTCTTGCTGTGTTTATCTCTTAAGCAGCCCTGTAAGACTAGTATCAATCTGTATCCTTGGACTTTCAATTGTTATGAAATCCTTGAAAGCCTAAGTGTATTCATACACCCTCCTTACCCTGAACAACACCAGGAATCGCCAACAAATGCTTTGATAGATAATACGTCCTCAAATTAATGTAATATGACAACTTTTTTCAACTACATTGTTAGAAAGCTTTGTGTTTTCTAGACTCTGAAGGAAACAGTGAACTTCAAGGTCCATGCTGCTTGCCAGGATGAGCTGGCACAGCCTCAAACAGCAGGAGACATGGTGCCTGTTGCTGAATGGGGAGCCACAGGATATTTCTTGGGTGCTTGAGCATATACATATTAATTTGGATCAGGAATGCTCTTTTAAAGAAAACCTCTCAATTGTCTCCACTGACTGCACTTTGGCTTGCATAGCCAAGTGTTTTCAGTGTGTAGACTGGATTCCTGTTGGATTGAATGAAATTAGCAAGTGTGCTCCTACCACTATTGGGCATTCAGTTCCTGGGACCAGACTACAGCTGGTTAAAAGTAAAACTCCAGAACATGTCTACTGTGGGTGTTGGGTCCTTAGCACCAGCTAATTCACTCTGTGGATCTAGACTGGTTGGGCCACACTACATGTTCGTGTAAGCACAACCCTTATTTGCTGACTGAGGAGAATGTGAACATAAGGTGTGGATGCTAATATAGAGTTATTAGGACAGTAGGACTTTCTACTGGCCCAGACCTCCCTTCAAACTAATGGAGATATGAAGTGGTAGAAGTGTAGTAGTTAGAATTGCAGAATATCTTAATTCTTTTTTTTTAAAAGAGAAACTGTAAATCAGCTGGAGAAGAGACGTGTATTAGTGACATGGTATTACATTTGTTCTAAGCAGTTTTGTACAGAGACTTGAGCTTCTGGGTTTTGTTACTACTGCTTTTTGCTTTCCTTAACTAAAAATATGTATTTGTGTGTACAATGCATACATAAAGATGTATGTTTATGTATATATGTACTCTTTCAACAGAAACATTTGAGTGGCGGTAGTTCAGTATATTTCGTTTCAACCTCTGAGGCTCTGAGGAAATCTTAATTACTTTGTGTGTTAGAAATGTGTATTTATGTGGCTAGATTCCCCTAATATTTCTTATTTCCTTATCAGTTGTTGCTTCCCTTACAAGATTGGTTCAGAGTAGTTTGTACACTTTTTTGGAGCGCTACTAGGGATGTGTACTCAACAGACTCATAGAGTGGCTTGAGTTTTAAGATCATCCAATTCCACTTGCTACCTTGGACAGGGACATCTTCCACTAGACCATGCGCAGAGCCCCATCCAACGAGGCCTGGAACACATCCAGGGATGTGGCTTCCACATTTTCGCTGGACAACCTTTTCCATTGCCTCACCACCCTCATTAATAGTAAAGAATTTCTTCCTAACTTCTAATCTAAACCTATTCTCTTTCAGTTTGAATCCATTCCCCCTTGTCCTATCACTTCATGACCTTATAAGTAGTCTCTCTTCATCTTGTAGGTTCTCTTCAGGTACTGGAAGGCTGCAGTTAGGTCACCTCAAAGCTGCCTCTTCTCCAGGATGGACGATCCTAATTCTCTTAGCCTTTCTTCATAGGAGAGGTGCTCCATCCCTGTAATCATCTTAGTGGCCTTCCTCTTGACTTGCTCCAGTGGGTCCATGTCCTTCCTGTGCTGGGATCCCAGAGCTGGATGCAGCACTCCAGGTAGGGTCTCACCAGAGCAGAGTAGAGGGACAGAATACCCTCTTTTGACCTGCTTACTTGTCCAGGCTCTCCTCTACCAGCACCCCCAAGTCCTTATTGTCAGGACTGTTTCAAACTGTTCATCCCCCAGCCTCTATTGATAGAGGGGATTGCCCTGACCCAGATGCAACATGTTGCAGCTGGTCTTGTTGAACCTCATGAGATTCCCATGGTCCCTCTTCTCAAGTTTGTCCAGGTCGCTCCAGATGGCATTCCACTCTTCAGGTGTCTCAACTGCAGCACTCAGCTTGGTGTTATCTGCAAATTTGCTGAGGGTGCACTGGACCCCATTGTGTCTGTCTCCTTGTCACAGACCATTGGGACTCTGAGCTGTTGGCCACTACCCTCTGGATGCAACCATCCAAGCAGTTCCTTACACACTGAACAGTCCACTAAGTTTTAGGGATTATGTAGAATATAAGCATGTAGTGTCTCAAGACTAGAATGTCTCAAATGCTAAGCGTATAGTTGAGTAAGGTATTGGGGGATATGGGTTGCAGCTAGATTGATTTTACTTGAATTTATAGCTGGTTTTCTGTGATTATATTTACCTGATTCTAGAAGATATTTCATGTCAGTGTTTTTTCTGTATTTTTCAACATAAAGTCTGATGTTATCCTTAAACTGAGGGCAAAGGTTTCTCCTTAATTTCAGTCTTTAATAGTTTTCCTGAGATTTTGGGGTGTTTTTTTTTGTTTTCTTTTTTTAATGAAAATAATTGCCTTGGAGTTTTTGAAGGGTGCTTTCATACTGAATGGGCAATTTCTGCATTGCAACCTCTGATGAAATTTCTTTAATATTGGTATGTTTAGTGAAGGGCCATTTTATGTGGATTTATGTTAAAAAAGGTTGTATTATTTCAGCCGTGTGTAAAACTGGTGTATGGTCTGCTTCTTCAGCTTTAAGTATCAGCTGCTCCTTCTGGTGTCTGTAATGGAGCGGATGTCATGTTGTAGCTGCAGGATATCTATCTGGTAACAGTTTGTTAGCTTTGGTATATGAGATCATTTGTTTGGCAGGGGTACTAGTAATTCCTTTGGTCATAGCGCTGAAATGTTTGGTGAGATCCTACTTGCTAAGCATTATTTCATGGCATTTATTACCAGCCTGGCAATGTTCCACCTTCTGAAAAAGGAAAAAAAGCAGTAGTGAGCTTGGAGTCTGCTTGTGTGTCAGTTTGTTACATCTTTGTTCAAATGAAATACTCCTCAGTAAACTCTTGTGGCCTAATTGGGTTTTTGTTGAGCTTCTTGCAGCTTTGTAGACATCCACACAGCAACAATGCTACTGAACGCACATTTACATCTTCGTACAAGGAAATATCATTACACATCTGGCTGTAGATCCTCTAAAAAGCATTTGAAAAAAAATTACTGTTTCATTTGCTATAAGAATGGGAATGCAGCTCAGGGCCGGATCTGAGCATGGGGGCAGGAAGGGTCAAAGACCAAGTCTAAGCCATATAGCTCTTCACTGAGAGCTGAAGGTGAGCCTTAAGCTGCAGTATTATACCTCTGTGCTGTCATTAGTCCTTCCTCAGTAATGGGAGCTAAAGAGTAAGTTCTGCAGAAAGAGATTGATTAGTCTCACTCAAGAAAACAGCTCAGAGAGGAAGTGTTTGAAAGTATGGTCTTTTGACATGGAAACCACACTTCCAGCCTGGGGCTGTTTTGAAGGAAAACAAACAAACCCCAGGTCCTCTAGTTTTGAGCTTCGCAGGAACTAACTTCAGTTGTTTGGATTTCCCTTTCCCTACATGGTTCTGTCACTGAACAACCTCTTGGTTTCCCATAAATTTGCTCTGAGACTGACTCATTCTCTCTTAAACTTGGAAGACTGCCTCTTCTTTTTGCCCTTTTTTTTTTTTTGCCACAGAAGACTACAAATGTGTGGACAAGCTACTGATATTCTGAGGGGGATTGATATACCTTGGTTATTTAATTTAATTCCATGAAAAGATGCATTATTGACTGACTAATCAAGTGGGTTTCACCTGTTGGTTATTTCTGATTTACAAATAACTTATCCATAGAGTTCCATGTGTTGATTCTGAAATTGACATGCAGTTGGATAGTAGGTGCTTGATTCCTTATTCTTAGGGCACTCTTGTTGACATGCCCAAAACTGCGTAAGTGAATACTCTGCCACGTACTATGCTCAGTGGAAAGTGATTTGGGGAATAGTAGCAACAGAAAGCTTTGGAGCTACCTTTCCTTGTCAGTAGCACAACTTAAAGTGGGATACACTATAACACAGTGATGCTAATGCTGTGGAGGAATACTTGTCTGTTGACATAAGTGGCTTGATGTGAGTGAGAGCATAAAGCTGCTTGGAGCTGAAAAATGGGGACAATCATTCATAAAAGCTGAATTTGTAGAGAAATATTTTAAAAATTGATGCAGAGCTTTGTTGCCAGTAGAGGCTGGCTTTGTGAAACTTACCTGAACTTTGTAACTTTTCTTATGTAAACTGACTTAAAATTGCAAAATAGCTGTATTAAAAATTTAAGGGAAAGAAAGATGGAAGAGGTTTGACAAATGTTTTGATCATTAGTCATCATGTCATTCCACTTTGACATTGTGGGATGTAGGTGTTTTCAGTGCATGGTAGTGGCCTTTAGCTGTTGCTTTTTGAACAGTGGGTAACCATACTGAAAGCCCAGAGAGAGAGTAGATGTGACAAAATAGCTAGTGTCAGAGGGGACATAAAATGGAGTAACTGTTTTCATAAAAGTAGTTTTGTTCTGATATTTCAGTAGTATTGAAGCTGCTAAGGACTTCTTTTGCAAAGAAAATTCTTTGGATTAATAATGACTACATGTGCTACAAACCTTGGTGATATACCTGTTCCTTTAAGTATTCTTCTGACACTATCATATACTTTTATCTGTATTGTAATTTGCACCTTAGTGATGTTAGGGATAGCTTCCGAAGAGGAGACTCAGTTTCTGAGCCATGTGTTGTGTTTTATGTTTGTCAACAGTTATTTCTACTAAGTACAAACTTGCTTAAGAGAACATTGTTGTCTTGCATGCTGCTTTAGACTGTGTTGTAAGAGGAATGTTCTTATACTGTCCTAATTATCAGTATTTGCTATGTGAAGCTTTCCATGGGTACACTTGTTAGGCAAAAGAAGAGGAATGCAATTCTGTAGGGTGGTTGTTAACAGGCTTTCTAGAGAGAATAAGCAAGAAAAGGAGGACTTTGAATTAGGTACTTGTGTGAAGACAGCAAAAATGTCTGTCTGCACTTTTTTTTTCTTCTTGTGATAGTGTCAGATTACTGCTGATCTGACTAACAGGTATGGACACCGTGGTTCACCTTTGCCTGTCGTGAATCAGCTCCTCTGTGTGCTCTGCCTGCACTGGTTCTTAATCTTCAGGCTCAGGATCTTCTCCATTCTGCTTTCTTCTCTCCTTAACGGTGCCTTTCTCAAGTCACTCCATTTGCCCTCTTTGTATGGGTTTGTCACTTGAATACCATAGCAATGTCATGTTTTAATATGCAAGACTGAGGTCACAAGACAAGCTCCCTTGCAGGCTACAAGGCAAAGTGTTCTTTTGAGGCACAGGAGTTTTGGTAACAGAGCCTGTGCCTTCCCCACATCAAATAGGGCAAGTGTGAGTACGTTTTCATAACCAACAGCTGAAATGTTTTTGGTCAGTCAGCGCATTTCCTGGATATTGGTTAGATTCTTAGAATTGTACTGATAAATGGGCACGAGGGCTTTACGTCACATTAGCTGCTGTTTAAACTGACTCACGATTTTCCTTCCATAGACTCTGCTGAAGTGAAACTTGAGCTCTGTGTGATGTAATTACTGAATTGGTATGGAGCTTTCTCTGCAGTATGTAATCACCTCAGTGCAGTACAGCTACACTCTTCTTTTCCAAGGTGCTCAGTGGAGTCTCACACGTTCTAATGAAACCAGCTGTATTAAGTAAACAATCTGAATTTGGTATTAGCACTGTCAAATTAGAAATCTGAACACTTTAGTACTTTATTTTTTATAATGTAATTGGGTAGCTTCTTACAATAACAAATCAGCTTTTGTTTTCATTGATTTTACTGACTTTGATGAAAGAAAACGGGTTTGAATGAACTCAGTGCTTTGGATTTCTGTGCAGAATATTTGCACTGAATTCTGAATCTGGATATTATCTAACACCTGAAATTCCTCAACTTTTGGGGCTGGGTTTGTTAATGCACAGCTCCAGGAATACAGAAAAATCTGAACAGAGTACATTACATGATGTTTTTGAAGGAAACCCCAGAGCAAAGGATCTACAAACTGTTGAATACATAGTTCTAAGCAAGTTATTCTTAAATTATTATTATTTCACTGAATGTGGATCATTTTATGGAATTTAATATAATGTTGTAATGTTAAAGCCCTCTGTGGTCTGAAAGTGACAGTTATGGAAATTTCTTTAAATCTACAACTCACAGAAATTAGCTTATATTCAGACATTTTTTATGTCTTCTATTTATCATGTGGGCGCATGAACTTGTCCAGCTAATGCTGATCAGCTGAATGCTTGTGTCTGTCATATTTCCTTGCCTTTCCTTTCACATTCCCTCAAAATGACCTTTTAAAATCTTCACATTTAACACTCCACTCTCTAACTTGCACTCTAAAACAGCTTGTGCTTTTTAAGGCAAATCCTGCTATAGGAAAGGTCATGAGCCTTTTGTTTCTGAAGCCCTGACTTGTTTAACAGGACTGGGTTAAACAAACTGGACCGAGACCTGTAAGGTTGCTGCAAAGGAGAGTTGCTGACCTTTGGTGCAGACACGAGGAAGAAGCAAGTTTGGTGCAGAAACCACTTTGCTCAGCTTTACAGCAGCAGCGTTAATCCATGGGTGTTAAGGCTCTGGTCTTGATGAATGGCTGCAGTGGTACAAGATGCTATTGCATTCTCCCATGCTGTGCTGAAATTGATTGTTGGCTGGACAATTGTCACTTCCACAGTAGTGTTGATAGAATAGAGAGCTCTGAAGCCCTCCTCAGTCATGTCTGTGTAAAGGTCAGTGATACAACCCAGCTCTTCTTACACTAGTCTGTGTTAAGCTGTCACACCATGCAGGAACGTTTATGGAGGGTTAATATGTTCTAATCCTCAGCTGGGTGGTTGAGAAGGTTGGAATAAAGAGCTGGGAATTAGTAATCACTTCTGTTCACTTAGCAGATAACCATAGTGACATGCATCTGAGCTCGTACTTGGTCTTGGCTTTTAGCTTGGTCGAAGGTTCCTCTCATATGTTAGTCAGTTGAAACAGCTTCAGGAGTGAAACGTCTACCTCCCCAACTGTTAAAAGTTGCATCAAGTTAAAGAGTGGGGAAAATTAACCTATTGTTATAAAATTATTTATGAGATTTGGCTGTGAATATACATCATGCTTGCTAAGCACTAAAACAATTTCTGATACAATTCCAAATTCTGAAGTGGGTGAGTAAGACTTGGTGAATTCACTATTTGTGAGACTTGGGGATGTATGTCAGTCACCCAGTGTGGACTAGATCAAATTGCAGTTGGGTTCAGAAACAATTCAGGTGCTAAACATCTTGTGTTATGAAGGTCCTGTATGCAGTCTTACAGATGGGAATATGTTTGGGAATGCTTTTGAACGAACTAGAGAAATAACATTCATTTGAAAATAGCTGTTTGTCACTTTATGGTGACTCTTGGTAGCTGTAAAATGCTTATGTGTAGCTGAACTGGATAATGAGGGCAGGGGTAGGTATGCAAAGGAGAGGAAAATGCAATCAGAACAATGTACTTTGTAGTGGACATGAGTTTTTTGAAAGTCTGTTAGTTCAATGAACCCATGTGCACACTGATAATATATCTGCCCCATCTCTCTGTTTCTAAGCAAAACACATCTGTGTGGAATGTCAAAGATTCCTTGAACTTCGGAATTAAACTTTGTTTAATGCTTAAAGACATAATTCTGTATTTGTGTTGAAATGTGCTGTTGGCATGTGAGCTAGAAATTTGATTTGATTTTGACTTTTTGTTTGCATTACTGAAGTCCTAAAAATTGACTGTAGTCTTCATTAGAGTTGTATCCTTGGGCCCTGTTTTGGCTCAAAAAGAACGTGAGTTTTGTTTGTATTTGAATGAAGTTATGTGAATCTGTAACAGTTAAGAGGGCTCCTAGTGAGTCTGCTCTTGTAGACTTCATCTCAGGAGTAAGTCAGGTCTGTTACAAAATATTTTCTTGTACAGTGTTTTTCTGGAGAACACCAAAGGAGTTTGACCAATTCTTACCTTCATATGAGGAGAAAAGTTTGTAATTTGTCTAAGTAGATAATTGCTACATAAGCTTTCTGACCGAAGTTTGTTTCTATCAAAGTGCGAAGCATTTTTCTATTGCAGGACAAGGTTGCAACTGGATCTTTTTGTGTGATTTTTACTTTTTTGTCCAGATATTTCAGGATTGATGAACTGATACTTGGCAGCCAAATTTTAGCATGTTACTGGGTGTGGTCAACTGTAATTATGTACAAACTTGACTGGATACACTTTTAAGTCTACTATAATACCAATGTTTTTGAGAAAATATTTGGGGCTCTATGTGAGTAATTAGAGTGGTTGGGCTGCTTTAAGGAGGTGAGACTGTTTCATTACTTAATGACTATTTATACATTCAAAGTCCTACGCAATTGGTGGTAAACAGAACGTGAGTCTCTGGTATGGTGGCTTGCAGCGAGGTTAGATTTGCCCATGCCAGTCAGCTGCAGGACTGTGGTTTGGTTGGTTGGTTTTGTGTGTAATCATTTGCATTGAGAAGGTATATGGTATGAGTGATTTAATTACTCTCATCTTCTGTACATGGACCCAAGACATGGTTCCTCCTTCCCTTTCCAATGAAACTTAAAAATAAATATGTCCAAGACTTAAAGATTCGATGCTAGTTTCTAGCAAGCTACTTTCCACGCTGTCTACAAGTGACGGTTGAGGAAAGTGTTTTGGATGGAATAGACGAGTTATCATAACAACAAGAGGAGCAAAACATATTTTTGGCTATAACTAGTGAAAAATGCCGGAGCTGACGTTATATCCGTCTGTGTTATCACTTCATTCAATCTAAGTCAGGATTTCCTGGCATTCATCTAGGCAGAGGCAATGGACTTTGCTGTTCATGCTATAGCAACTTTTGGGTGATTAAGCATGGCTTCTTGTGTATGTGTTCTTTCCCATATTGGTTGGGTAAATCAATACATTCTCTTAAACAGTCAACTTAGTTTTTCTTCCTTCCCTTCTTGATTATTGCAGATTAACTTTTTCAGTTACAATCTCTGTTTTAAAAGAATCAAAAAGCATCTTGCCCTTACAACAGTTTAACATAACCATTTACAGTCATCTCACCAGTATCAAATTAGCTGGGCAAAAAAAACTGGGCTGCTTCAACTCTCAGCACTGTTAGAGAGCCACATCTGATATCTTTTCCTACGTTCAGAACTTAGGAGGGTGCACTAGAACCTGGTAATTTTATTTTTTTTTGGAGTGAAATAATGCTGCTGAGTTTGTGCTTTTGAGTCAGTTGAAACTGACACCTTCTGAAGCAATTTCCCCTGGAAGAAGAATGTGTGGTCGCTGGATAGCACTTGCCTCTAGCCCTCCTGAAGAGCATTCCCTTGCGTGGTAGGAGTGCGTGTTCAGCACAAGGACAAGGAGGGTATTTGCAATGCTTTCTGCACCCTTGGAGAGATTACCCTAAACTTATTTGGCTGTAAAGTTTGAGGGAGAGTGCCACGTCCTCTGGAGTTTACAAAGCTCTCTTGTGAATGTGGCCTTTTCATAGTAGAAGTGGTTGCTGTTAATATGCGGGTGTTTTTAGCTACTTTGAATGAAGGGGTGTGTGTGTGTTTTAGCAAAAGGAGCATTTTTCAGTTAACTAGAAAAAATTTAGGAGAGGAGGTTGTTAAACGTCATTGTTCATGTCTCTGTATCTGTTGATATTAATATGTGTTTACTTTTGTCTAATATTATTTCTTAGTAATTTTTTTTTGTATTCTAAAATTACTCCTTTGAACGGAGGCTTGAAAGCTGTATACAGACCTTTTCCCTAAAAAATAAAACAGGGCTTTGTAGAAGAGGGATAAGGAACAGGAAAGAGCAGGCAAGCAAACCCATGCCTCAGGATATCACCCTAAGGTGTGGTGATATCTGTCTTGGCCTGCTCACTTACGTAGGAGATACTAAGGTCTGAGAGCTGTCAGTACTTTTATGCAGCATTCAAATGCAACAAGAGCTGCCACAGTATTATAAATACCAGATCCTGCTTTGTGCTTTTACTCAAAATTCTCCTTCAGATGTAGAATGTGTAGTTCTTCCTTCTGTTCAAGAGAAGGTGGGGAAGGCAGAGGCAGTAAAGCTGGTAGGATAAGAGATTTCTATTAATCTCATTTTCTGGCAGAGGCAGTTCTCAGACGTGCCTTGGCAGTGTCTGTATTTAGTAGCTGTGTTCCTGGACGCTGGCCCAGTCATATGGCGCCGCTGGAACAAGTGACATGGGAATGATGCATTAGCTGAGACCTGGCGCTCTGTGCTGGAGGAGGTGGGGTGGCCCGGCCGGCAGGGCTGCCTGCGCCCCAGCACTCAGCAGAGACACTGGATCCAGCCCTGCTTGCTCCCAGATGGCTGCTGCTGTTTGGCTCAACCTGTTTGGCTCCAGTGAGAGCTGGGAGTTGGTTACTGCAGGTGCCTTAAAAAAAAATAAACAGGGAAAGAAATAAAGTCAAAGCCTGGAGAGTGTTAAATTACAAGTAAATCTTCAATTTATCAGATAATTATAAAAATTGTCACTATGAAACAACTTCTGCAAAACATTGGACTTACTCTGGATCAGCTGAGCCCTCCCGGCAGTCAGAAGTTATGGGAATGAGGGCAGAAAGTGAGAAGAAGGGGAAATTTGGTTAGGACAAAGTAGGGCTTTTCATATTGAGGAAAGGAGTAAGTGGTGGATTTAGGGTGCTAACCTTACTGCATACCTTACCTTTCTTTGTTTAAAGACCTAGTTTAACAAAACCACACCGTTCTTAATGGTAAAACAAATTAAATATATGCAATTTTTTGTTCAATTACAAGTCTTCAGCTCTTCTCTTTGCTAACGAGGAATTTCATTTCTGGGGCTGGCAACTGTGAGCACTGTCTCTGTGCTATTTATGGTCCTGCTTCAAACACACTGTACTTATTGGGTGTTTTCGTTGGTTAGGCTTTTGGTTTGCTGTGGGTTTTGGTGTTGTTTTGGCGACGGTTTTTTGTTGTTGTGTTTTTTTGTTTGTTTGTTTGGGGGGGGGCGGTTGGGTTGGGTTTTTTTTTACATTATCTTTGAGTCACTGAGTGAAACCTAGATCCCAAACTTCAGTCATGTAGATAAGCCAATGAACAGTGAATCCAAACTGACAGAAGTTGGCTGAGTTGTGAAACTCTGGTTTAATGGGCTGTTCTTTGTGGAAGGCTGATGCGTGCAATTTATGGTCACTCTAACTTGTGTAGTTCTGTTTGTTAGCCTCTGTCAGCAATGTGTGTGTCTTGTGGTCATTTTTTTGTGCATGCTTGTAAGGATACTGCTTTTTGGCAATAAAGATAATGAAAAATGCTTCTCACCTTACCAAAATCCAATATGTTATCCTTTCTTAAGCAGGGAGTCTGTGGAATTCTTAACTTTTCAGTGAACAAACAGAACCTATGCTGTTTTGCTTTTCATACAGTAACATATAGAATTATGCTTTAAAAAGTCACCTTTCTGTACAGTGACCTAATACTGAGAACTCTTGTTTTTCTGTACCTGAGCCCTTTCTACAGGAAAATCTTAGCTGAGAGAGAGCAGTGCTGCAAATAATAGGTTCCTTCACTTGTTGCGTGACTAATCTGCAATGTATCCCGCCTAACTCGTGTGGAACTAGTAACTATGTATCATGGTTGAACAAGGTAGTTCATCTGAGGTTAATAGAGCTTTACCATAATAGGACTACTTTAAGTCATTGTGGAAAAAGAATGTGGTGTGGCATCAGCACAACTCTTCCATATCTGAGGTTTTAAACAGAGGAGGAACAATGCAGAGTAAATGATTCAAATTAGGAGGGAGGAAGGGAACCTGCATCTTCCATGTAAGCTGTTCGATGGACTAAAAGAGGGAAAATCATAATTAAGCAATCCAAAATAGATTCCAATTCATCTTTAAACGTGTGTTTGGCATTAATCCTGAATGTCTGGGTCTAGGCAGGCATTTTTTTGTGTATCAATTTTGCTAAGGGTATGTTTTGCAAAAACAAATGCTCACTGAAACAGCAGGTATGATTCAAACTTTGTTTTCCTAAGCTTTCCTAGCTGGCTTCTAAAAGCTCTTTGGAAAATAAAACCTTACAGGGTTCTCTGCAAATATTCTCTTAGGTTTGAAAACAGTTCTTAAGTTTTAGTGGACAGCTGTAAGTTGTAAAGAAAATTATTCTTAATTAGATAACTACATCACATATATTTCCTCTTTCCCCCATCCCAAATTTTCCTACTCAAGTGTTGCCTTGGATTGAAATCGTTTGGGCAATTGTTTTGCAGAAGGACAGGAAATGACCTACAAACAGAGCAGGTGATGTGCTGTCACATAGCCTAGAAAAAGAGTGATTAAACTCTGCTTTTTAGAGGGTTATATCTTGAAAGCAGCATACTTTTCTTCCATTTTCTGTATTATCTACTTCATGGACTCTGGATATTTTCAACGTGTGGGTTTGAATGTTATTTTGTTCTTGTTGAGAAACTATTCAGTGGATTTTCAACGTTAATTCCTCAGGTACTTTGGGATTTATAGAGTTCTACAGATGAGGTAGCATTGTGAAGCATGTCTATTTAGTGAGCTTACAGGAGTTTCTATTTCTAATGTGAATTTGATACTGTGGTGAATGTTGGTTTGTTTGAGGGAAAGATAGGACAGAAGTGAAGGCTTTTAACTGCTGATCTTAGTCCAGGTGCGAAAACCTGGCCCTCAGCTGCTTATTTCATTTGCACTTTGAAGATGACTAGGACTACTAAAGTAGTCCTCCTCAATGAGGTGAGGGCTAAGAGTTGTCCGCTCCTAGATCATTTGAATCACTTGAGAACAGGCCAAAGCTTTTCACTTGTTTTGCTGCACTTAGGAGGAGGAGTGATTATAATCTAGTACTTGTTACTACTCTGGGAATTGAAATTGAGCTCTTTTTTAATTGCTATAGGTTTCCCTCAGCAACAGAGCAAGTTGTTCAACCTAACCTTGCTCTAGTTTTTTGCTTGACTTCTGTCCAGTGTCTAGAGGTTGGGGTTAACTGAGATTACAAAATCATTTTAGCAAGGGTGTTGTAGAAGGTAGCACGTAGCACTAGATTTTGAAATCTTTCTGTGTGTTCTAACACTACTGCTGTATTTCTGGTTGACTGTTAGCAAAGTTATTTTCCCTTTTTAACCTGGAAGGAAAATTGCAGTGGGGCTGTCATCTTATACAATGTCTAAAATTTTACTGGTGAGGGGAAAGCTAGGTAACACATGAATTATTATATGGATAATTTTTTTAAAGCAAAAATGGGGAAGAGGACTTTGCTCTGCAGTAGAACTGACTGACAGAACATCTGATTCTTCTGTTCAAAAACATAAATTTACTCAGAAGTATTTTTAAATATTTTGAGATATTTTTGTCATCAGTATTGCCATTAAATTATTTTATTAGGCATGTGGCTGTAAATTCTCATCAACCAACTTGGTGTCTGCGACAAACCTTTTCTCATTGTTTTCCTTTCTACTTTTTGAAAGAAAACCTTTCAAGGTAGTAGTTTCAAGTTCTTGGTCAAGTCTAAATACTGGTTTTCCTTAGAAGTAAAAGCATTATGGTCCAGAATGTCTGGTGTATTTCTTGGTGATGGTAGTTGGGTTTTTTTTAACTGATAACCATATGGCAATGATGACAGATTCTTACTTGCTCCTAAGCTATATGAGGTTGCTAGGGGTTGTCAGATGACACTTGCTCACATGAGAGCCATTAACAGGGTGTTGTAGCCAGTGTTAGAACAACCTTGCAACTAAGGGCGAGTCACTGCAAAAGCAACTATGTTTTGTTTTTTTTTTTTTTTTTTAAAGAGGCCATATGGTTCAGTCTTGTGACTACATAATTGCCAGCTACCTAAATCACATACCAGGAAACAAACATAGCTAAAGTCAATATTAGCTGTTGTCTCTGCTGCAGCCTTGTGCCAGGCTTGGTAGGAAAAACTGACAGCAGCAGGAGCAAGTCTAGGATGGCTTCTGAGACCTGAAAGTCATGTCTACTCTGTCTGGAATAATTGCAGGAGTACATTAGCTACAGCTCTCTTTCTGTACTAATGGCTTATAGACTGTATGAGGATTGCTTTGCCTTTTTTTCCCCTAGTAGGAAATTCAGCAGACTGTGTTCCTGTATAGGGAGGAAAACTGGTGGTAAATTACCATTGTTAATGGTTGATCGATAGTAAAGAAATCTGCTTGAGGTTGTACCTCTTTAGCAGGTATTTAGTTTCTTTGAGGGAGGTTTACAACAGGATTTGTAGCTAAGAAAATGTGTGGGGGTACACCAAAAGCTACAAATGGCACAGGGGGACAGATAGAAAGAGCAAGAAACAACAACGATGTACCACTTGGAAATAATCTTTCTTGTACTGAATTGGATGAAAGGATTAGAAAGTCTTTGGGAGACCCGTGTGTCAGCTGTGCAAGCAAGGTGACTAGGCTGCTGCAAAACAGGTATGCATGTAACTTTTTTTAATATATGTATGATTTTTAACATAGAATAGACATATTTAGTTAATACTAGATTTATAATCATGTGCCTAAATGGGTATTTTGTAAATAATTGGGCAAGTTCTATTAGAAGCTTGTTCTTGAGAATGATGCCGATGGAAACTCCAGAAAGTCTTTCCTGTTTGAAACTGAATCTGCATTCTTATCTCTGATGTGTAAGATTTATGTATATGCAAATTGAGGCGTCAAAAGTAATCTTTTCAATTAAGGTTAAATAACCTTACCTTCTCTTTCTAGTTTGCTAATTAGTTTCCCCTCTTTTTTACTTTTTTTTGCCACCTCCTGTGTTAGTGGGTCAAGTGTGCAGAGTGTGAAGTGGGGGGAGAACGGAGAGGGGAACTCTGCTTTGCTTGTAAATTACCTCTAGATCAAGCATTACATCAAAGTAATCTGAAGTGTGAATAGTGTTTCTTTAGCTTTTTTGGTGTCTTTTTTTACATGTGTGCCAGCATGTCTCTAATGTCTGAGTCTTTACGGCTATGTAACTGTGTTGAGAATATAGTTCAGGGTAGCTCTTTCTAAATTATAGCACCCAAGGGTGTTAGAATGAGTATTCTACATTGAGGATTGCTGGTCTAAGAAGCAGAAAAATATAGATAGATATGTAAGTATATGGGGATATTTGAAACAAACAGCTTGTTTGTTTCTCTAGCCTACAGATGTTGCATTGAAGTAGTGAGTGCTTAGTCACTTTCCAGAACAGTTTAAGGTCAGCTGAAGTAGTTTTGGAATATAAATTAATAGGTCACTCTTAAGTTAGTGCATGTGTGCTGATTACTATGAAGGTGAAGCAAAAGCTTTCTAAAGATCAGGGTTTGGAGATCTATATTAACTGAAAGTGCTAATTCAGGGCAGAATGAGAAGACAGGTTTTTTTGGTGACTTTTTTCCAGAAACAAACAAGTCTGCTTTTCCCTAACTCTCAGAGATTTCCTTGCCTCCATGTGTCATATATGTAATTGAAGAATGTTGAACAAGCCAAAGGAAAGTAATTTATGTGCCAGTTTAAGAGGAAGTAAAGCAAACTTAATATGGAATCTGGGGAGAAAATGTTTCAGGATATCTGTAAGCTCTTCTAAACTTGTGGCTTTCTTTAAAAAACAAAAGATATCTATAACCTTTTAGTATCTTTAGTAGACCTGTTTCTCCCGCTGTGTGAACATGGACAGCTTGATTTTATTTAATAATTTTGACTTGAAGATGATGTTTATTAGTTCTAGCATCTTCCACATGCAGGAAAGGTGCTGTCTGAAGGTGAGGCTAAATAAGCCCGAGCTGTTCAAACAGATTGATGTTATTGAAGGAGGTAATCACATTGCCACTGCTTCTTTTGATTTCTGGCATCATGCTCTTGGCCTTTTTCCCCTTGTTCTGGCCTTGGTCTTTCCAGTCCTTTTCGAACTGGCTCCCCTTAGGGTGTCAACTAGCTCACTAAGCAGGCAGAGAACTGACTTGAGAACAAGAAGATTCAATTAACGTTCTAACTATCTTCAATACTTGTTTGGAATGTATAGGAAAAGTTTTCTTTCTGTCCTTTTTTTAAAGGTATATAGTTCCATGGACACAGTGAGTTATTGTCTTCTACTTCTTCCTTTTTCCGGCTATGTTTCTGATCCACTTTCATGTGCTTGGACAGACTTTTGTTGCTGCAGGGAATTGAGTTTACAAGGGTCCAACCAGAGCAGACATGAG
The DNA here is from genome assembly GCA_013396655.1 of Campylorhamphus procurvoides. Taxonomy (NCBI): domain Eukaryota; kingdom Metazoa; phylum Chordata; class Aves; order Passeriformes; family Dendrocolaptidae; genus Campylorhamphus; species Campylorhamphus procurvoides. The sequence continues at coordinate 1,702,555 of WBMV01005928.1, read as the reverse complement.
TAGTGGGAAGGGTCACACAGTTACAAAAACAGGTGAAAGGATATATGGGGCTGTTATTTTTGTGGTCAAACAAGAAAACATGTTCGGTCAGAATAGCCATATTTAACCTGAAATGTGAACATCCACACAAGCTCATCTTAATTTAATTCAGCTAATTTGTAATAATACGCAGAACCTTGTAGCGAGATAAGGAACTAATGGTTTGGGGTTACACGTGTGAAAATGGAGCTGACCAGTGAGTCTGTATACTGTCTGTACTCTTCAACACTCTGCTTTTAGGAGATGATTGAATATTCCCACTGTCCCTGTTTTGGGAGTTTTATGTTATATAAGATGGCCTAAACAAGGTGGAAGTACTGCAAGAAGTCTGCTCATTACCTTTTGTGGCAGGGATATACATCCTGGTCATCTGACTAGTCTTGGGCCTGGTGCGAGATTCCATGTGGAAGTAATCAGACTACATGGACATATAAATTGCCTATAGATATGCTTGATGTTACCAAATGAGGTTTTAGTAGGATGGGTCTCTTCAGTAATAGGTAAGACTGCTGCAGGAACTGCATCTGTGTTCTGGATAATTTAAAGCCTGAATACATAGGCTTCATTAAAACACAGGGTTAATATTTGATTAGTACTGTAAGAAGCATTATCTAAAGCTACTTCCCTAGATTTGGTCTATTAGTCACATAAAGCTCTGTATGATAGATTTTATGTAACTTTTTAGCTTGTTGCTATCTGGTACTAGAGAGTCCATTTGCAGTTCTGACAGATTGCAACAGTCTTAATTCTAGCATGCTGTGTGGAAAAGATATCTAAGCAGGCTGTTGAATTGGCTTCAGCATAAATCCTGGTTCCCATCTTATACAGAAGTTGGCACTGCACAAACAACATGAAGTTTGCTTTAGTGCATAATCAGGGAGTTCACCTGTTTGTAAGGAAACTGGAATTCATGCAAACTAATCTGTGTACAAACCTGCATCAGCAGGGCTAGATCACCTCAGTCTGTGTCTGATGTGAGTCCTTTTCATTTTAGATTTGCAGTCCTGTGGTCTGGAGCATGGATACTGCTTTGAGAGATCCTGGAGTTAAATAAGGCTTTGGTCTTGCCTAGAATTTTAACTAAGACCATAGAGATGTACCTTTCCTTTGTAGTTAAAAGGAGGGGAGACCCGTAACCTTTTTAAGAAAGCAGAATAGTTACTTGAGCTTATCTGTTGCAGAAAGCATGTAAGTAAATAGATAGCTGTGTAATTCAAGAGATACTGGAATATCTGATACTGAAGAGCATCAGATTGATGTGGCAGACTTGGATGGAAGTGTATTGATGGCTCTTATGCATTCTGCATAACTGAATTTTGTAATAGCATTGCACAGGCAGTGGGCTGAGAAACTAGTAACAGATTTCTAAAACAGATGGTGTAGTTGCAGCACTCTGTATATGTGAGTTGTGTAGGATCTTTGTTGGGCAACTATCAACAATGGTATCAGGTCTGGTCTCATGCAGGTGAACTTAATGTTGTGACTCTCTTTGAAAGGGAAAACTTGAGAAGAAATTTGACTGGCACTCCTAGCAATTTTGGAGGCAACATGTTACAAACACATCAAGAAGTTTCCTCAGTGTGGATGGCAAAAGAGTCTTCAGCATCGTTCCATGATCTGGCTTTGAAGTGTACTGAAACCTTGCATGTTATGTACATACAGCATACTTGTATCAGAGTACCTTACAGTGGTAATGGGTATCTGGCTTATTCTGTCCTAAAACATTTAAAAGTAGGCTAAAACCTTCCAGAATTAGGTCTTTCAGGTTTGAAAAGGATGCCTATTTACACTTATTTTTCTTTCCAGCTACACAGAAAGAGCACAAAGAAGAAATTAGGCTGGCTTTACATAAAATGATTTTAAATTTAAGTCTCTGAGTGTGCTCCTAGAGCAGTTACCCATGGTTACCTTACTGACTCTAGCAGGATTTGAAAGCATTTACTTCACTTCTGGATGTTAACAGAGCATGTAATAAAAATAAATACCTTCCGAAATTTTAGTCTTTGAGCTGTATAGGGGTTTTATGCTCTTCTCTCAATTCTCTGCCTTCCTTTTCTGTGGGGCACAGTTTAGAAAAATGATCTTCCTTGAGTGGAAGATCAGCATGGCCTTGACTGAAGTCTGCTGTGCAATCTGTTAAACCAACAGCTATTAATAACAGTTGTACTCTCACCCTCTAGGAGCAGTCCCTCCAGGTCATGGATGAGGCAGTATGGCTGAGCATCACTGCTTTTTGCCATTAATTTCAGCTTGTAAGCTACATGACATTTTCTGTGGCTCAAACGGAAGCCAAGCAAAGCTCCGTACTCTGATGTGCACATTGACTCCCTTTGGAATTAGGAGATAAGGTTTCATGTCATTGCAGCCATGGTCAGTTGTGCTCCTCAGCCTCCTGTGGTGGCGCAATGAGCCAAGTCATGTGCCGTGTTGTATCTCTGGACAGCTGGCAGATTCTGGCTTGAGTTTTTTGCTTCAGGTTGAATCTCAGTGGTATTTTGGTTGCATATACTAAGTGAGTTTCATTGTAGTTGGAGATCAAATCTCAGTAATCTGAGATCTGAGAGAGGCTGCTCTGTAAACCCTGAAATATCTCAGAAAAAGGGGAAAAATAACCAAACAACATAAACCTAAAGTCTTTCAGTTGCAAGACTTAAACTTTACCAAAATCTTAATTTATCTTGTCAGGAATAGGTCAAAAGGAACAGGGTTTCTGTTGTTCAGGCAAGGGTGAGGGGTGATGTAAACCCTGTGCTTTTGAAAGCCTGTAGTAGAGAGGATAGTAATCCATTGTACTGTTTTGCTTCTGAGAGTATTGCACAAAATAGTGTACCTACCTTACAATAAGGATGGTCCAGGCTGCGTACAGAGAAGAGAGTAAAAGTGAGAGTAGTTAAGCCCTGGGGCAGATTGCTGAGATGAAGTTTTGTGTTCTCTTTCCGGAAAATTTTGAAAAAAGATTGGATGAAAATTGGTCTGACAGTGCCTGCCTTTGTGTCAGTGATACTGGGTGTAGATACTCCTTTGGAGTTCCTTTTTTTTGAGTTAAGATTGCACCCTGGATCCTGTAAATGCTGAGTAAAAGATGTATTTGCCTAATACCTGTTTCTTCACTTAAATGAACCTACAATGTAAACATGCTATTTTAACATCTTCTGTTTCTAATCTGTAGCTGGTCCTCTTCTGAGTTTGACTTGAATGAAATCCGCCTGATAGTTTACCAAGACTGTGAGAGGAGAGGCAGACAGGTCTTATTTGATTCCAAAGCAGTCCGCAAAATTGATGAAGCTGTGGTTCAGGTATGAAATATTAATTTTGCTGTTGTCCTAATGGGCAGTGTCAACTTACTAATCTTTTTGATGATAGCTGCAACAGGAGTGTGTTAGATTCCAAAAAGCCTATGAACATATCTGGTGGTTGGTATTTATAATGTAAAAAACTTAACAACTTGGGCCTGATTTGCTTTCAGGCAAAGAAATCTATACTCCTTTAAACTGAGTATTTCTTGAACCTTTTTAATGCTGACTAGGTTTCCTTTTCGTTGTTAGCCCCTTGTATCAGTAATGTCTACCACATTGTCTAAAGGTGCTTTTTGTCCTTTGGTGTTTGGATTAGTAAAGATATTGTCTTTATATTAATTAAAACAACGTCACTGGCTGTCTGTGCCCTGTTGTGTAAGAATGACACATGGCAATATATGGCTGTGTAAGTTTTGGTGACACACATAGGAACGAAAGCAGATGCTGCCTTGATGCAAGTTCTTTTTGCTGCTCTCCCGGCACACAAAATGTGGAGTAATGCTTTGAGCAAACTTACCTGATTTTAAGACAAGTAAACCAATAGTGTTTTCTGTTTTGTGGTAATTTTGTTTTTTTCTGCTACCTCTGTATTTCTCTCCTACATTTGAAATTATTTCAAATTTTTGTTTGTTTTGAATTTTTTTAGAACTAACAGCTTTGACTTATTAGACTAATATTAGACTAGCTGTACAAGCTATATAAGAATAGTCATAACTTGTAAAAATGACTTATGAAGATGCTTAAAAAGAAACAATTACTATTTTAGTCATACTGTAAATATGCCATTGTGCTGAATCAGTAAGACTGGTGAGCATCATCAGCTGATGTCTGATCATCTACTTAAGAGGGTAAATGGGTCAGGCTGGTCTGTTAATCTTGCTTCCCCTCTCCTCCCCCCCAATCAAGATCATTACTTTATATCTTAAAGTTGGTTTAAAACACACAGCATGTGAGGAAGAAATATGTTTCTGGCTTAATTTAAATATTCAAATTATTCTACTTACTTGATAAGCTAAAAGTCCTATTAGAAACTCCCTATGCAACACTAACATAAAACAGATTACAACCTCCCTCATAACGCATGATACATGCTATAATCTGTTTTCTAGCCAGGCACTAAGCCAGGTACCCTTTTAAAACAACCAAAGCACTTTGAATGCACTGCAAGCACATAGATGTTAAAAGTGATCTTGAGCATTTGGTCAATTGTTTGAAATGTTACCAAACAGCAAGCCTAAAACGCGATTTACTTAAAATTGAGGCAAAATTACTCGCAAGCTTGGTGCTGTTTAAACTGAAAGTAAAGAAAGTGTATATTTCTATACTGTGCATTTATGCATTTTCCTGAAACACAGTAAATCTTATTGACATTGAGTATTCAAATACATTCTTTGTCTTTAACCTGTTAATTCTACCAAATGATGCATTATTCACTACTTGTTTTTGCTGACTGATTTTCTGTTTAAGAAATCTGCTAATCACATTTGGGAAGCAAAAGTTACATGCAATTTGAGTGAGTGACTGTGCAAATGATGACAGAAATTGGTTCATAAACAGCCCATAAATTGAGATTCTGTTTGCATAAACTTTGGCAAATGTTACAAAGAGTAATTTATAGTATTTGGGAATGATCTTCCTGTGAAACAGGCTAATTACTTTGACTGTGATACTGTGAAAACCTATCTGGCAGTGATAGTAGTTCTTCACTTGATCTGATGCTGGCATTAAAAATATTTTAAAAGTGGTATGTATCTGTGGAGCCAAATAAGAGTACTTTTTATTCCTGTTGCTTTCCTGTAGTTTTAAGAAAATTCTTGCCATGGTATGTTTAGAGATGGGAGTTCTCATATTTACTTTAATAATTTTTATTGTATTGCTGTTTTGACATAGAAAATAGCAGATGAGGCTTCTGTAAAGACTTCTGCCAAGAACTGCCAAGCAAGCAATGGGAACAATAATATTTCTTCCCATAGTCCCACAATTAGCTGTATGCAGAGTATCAAAGAACAGATACCGAAGTATCAGGTAATAGATGTTACTTTTGTTACTTTTATTTATCCACATTACTGGAGAAGTTAGTTTACAAAAGCCTACTTACATGCATTGAATGACTTAAACTTCTGTTGTATTATAAGATAATCTGAACCTTGAGGTACCTATCCTATCCTTGAAGTGTTGTAGAATAAAAACATGTGGGTGCATCTTAACCTTTTGATCTATTTTGGTCTTATTTTTGAAGGAGTTGTGAAATCTAATGTAAAATCTAATAGCATTTTGTGAGGGACATAAGAAGCACTATACGGTTCTCTGTTCTTGTCTACCTATGCTTCAGGTCAGTTCTGAAGAAGCTGTTGAACATTGTAAATTAAGTCTCTTTAGTCTGTCTTACTGTAACACGAAATTTTTGAGAATTAATTTTTAGGCATGTTTCTCAATAAAAGCATTAGCATTTCAGCCACAAAAATGTGATTTGTGGCATGTATAGATTAAGGCAGGCAAAAATCATATTTAACTGGAAGGTAAGTGATTTCCTTCAGAATTAACAAACTTATCTCCATACTTGCTATTGATGATCAGTCTTTGAAACAAAATAAGCAATTGATATGAAGATTGTGTGTCTAGGTATAATCACAAACTATTTGCCAATGACAAGTATTTTCAGGAAGCCTTCTATAAGGGCAGGGAAGGAGAATTTACTCATTTGGATAAGGAAGACACTTTATTGTTTGGGGATGCAGACCACAGAATCCAAGTCCTGTTAAAATTACAGGTTTGATTAAACACTCTGCCATATGGAAGTGTTGCTGGACACAGCTATTTTGCTGGGAATACAGTAGATTTTCCCTCTTTCTTGCCTTTGGAGGTCCCCCTGGAACAAGGGTAACAATGCCCATCTAGTGAGCAAGATGGAATACGTCTTCTCGCTGTACTTGCTTGTACTTGCATTCAGTGCATTTAAACCACACTGATCTTACTCTGCATGCAAACTACAGACCTATGTGTATTCTCTATTCAAAATGTAGCACTATGGCACTATATTAAATGGAAATAATATGCCGAGTTATTGACTTTACTCTTCCCATCTTGTCTGTAGTACACCAGGCCAGCCTCTGATGTCAATATGTTGGGAGAAATGATGTTTGGCTCAGTGGCAATGAGTTACAAAGGCTCCACCCTGAAAATTCACTACATACGGTGAGTGTCCTTTTCTGTAATGCACTCTCTTGTCAGGCACTTGGAATTGATGACTCACTGAAATGACTGTTTATCCTTTCAGCTCTCCCCCACAGCTGATGATAAGTAAAGTCTTCTCAGCCAGGGTAGGAAGCTTCAGTGGAAGCAACAATAAGTAAGAACTTTTCTTTTTTTTTTTTTTTCACTTCCCTACCCAATGCAGTTGTCTGTCTGTCTTTCTCCTTTTGTAGTCCTAGAAGAAAATTAAGAGTGGCAGTTGTGGAGAAGGATTCTCTTAAGAGGTTCTAGTCAGGCTACTCAAGTTTTTAGTAAAGAAAAATCTCTGCAGGTTTATGCTTTTTCATTTGTTCAGGGCATGCAATAAAGTTCAGAGGTTAGGTGCTTTGAACAGTCAAAGCCTCTATATCTTCCTACTGTCAGAAGGCTGAAGAGGGAGTATTTGTTGAGAAAACTTCATTTACCTATATCCCACTTCTGTTTCCTTCAACAAATAGGCTGTTTCTCATCTGTTCTGTTTTACCTTGTCCGCAAGATGGGCAAATGTAAATAAACTGAATCCTGAATGTGACATGAAGAAACTTCCATTAATCAAGGAGGGAACATACATAAAGAATTTCATTCTAGTTTCAGAAACCTGCTTGTAATTGAATTTGATTGTGAAGTTCATGTTCAGCCTTCCTTTTTTTTTTCTATAAAATTAACTAATTCTTAAGGTAGTCTTAATGCCTATTGATCACATTCTTAAGGAACACTGGCTTTTCCCCCTATTTTAGCTTGCAAGATAGCTTTGAATACATCAACCAAGACCCCAGCCTGGGAAAAGTGAGCTCAAATCAGAATGGTTTGGGAACCTGTCGCAGCGGAAGTAATTTAGGTAAATATTTCCAGGTTCTATGTCTTTCTGACAACATGAGGCCACCTGTTCATTCAGTTTTGGGTTTTTTCCCCCCTGTACATAACCTCCTTGAGTTTTTTACTTTTTTGGTACCTGTTTTACTTTTCTTTTGCATTTTTTTGCGTTTTCTCTACATTGCTTTTGTTTCCTAGGTGTGTTACAGCTGTGTAGCAGCAAGCTGCTGCAGGGTGTGTCTGAAGGAGGTCCCCTCCGGCTCATCCGCAGTGCTTCTTTCTTTGCAGGTTTGTGTGGAATGCCAGCCACAGTGTGACCCATCCATATGCACACACAAATCCAGCTCCTTCTGGATCCTTGCAGGACATACATAATTGCTCTCTAGAAACAGAGGGCTAAAATAGTGACAACAGGAGTATGTGGCATATACTTAAAAATCTTACTTCTAAAAAAAAGGCTAAATTGATTTTTTTAATTCATGTTTATTTTCTAATGACTATGTTTAAGTTTAAGGATATTTTAATGCAGTATTTTTAATAATAAATTAGCCCTTATGTTTCTTAGAGAACTTATGTTTCCTGGCTTATTGCTGGTTTCTTGCTAGCGTACAGGTGTCTTGCTGGTGTACAGCTTTTTCTTCTCTTACCTCTTGCTACGTTTTTTTAATTTGATGGCAGACATTCAAAATTAATTCTTGAGCTAAGTCTGGGAGGTTCTAAGGTGTTTTTTCTTTCCTTTAACAATATCAATTTCTTTAATTCTCAAAACTTTAAGCTAAGTCTCCTTTTACAGGCATAATGATGACCCATGCAGGTGGGTAGATCTTAGGCCTAATTATTTCTCTTAATGGCAAAAATATGAACTGGAATACCAATGCGGTTTCTTCACAGCCTTTGCAAATCTTGCATGCTCTACAATTTGAGTGACTCTGCACTACTAACACTTCAATGTAATATGACATAAGCTGAATGTTTCTTACTGTGAGGCTTTGTGGACAGTAAATGTCTGCTTGGGGAGTGAAACGGAAGCTCTTAATGGACCTTATATTTGACTGTTTCATTATGATGTTAAATAACAATTTTGCACACTCCAAAAAATTTTATCAAGAATGACAGGTGAGGGTACCACTAGCCCTCACTTTCAAAGCATATCTGATTTCTGATAATGCAGACTGTATTTGTACTCTTAAGCTCCATAGAGATGTTTTTACATTTACACAGGGGCAAATAACCCTGCTTCAGTAACATGATACTCAGTTTAGGTATACTGTTTGCTGCCACTTCTGTTTACACTATACTGCTGATTTGCAGTAACAGTAAAGAATGTAATTCCTTTTGGCTATGACCTTTAAACTTAAACAGTTTTTTAAATGCTGACAAATAGTATGATGAGTTATGTAATATTTTCTATTGATCTCTTCTGTTTGTTTTAGCACACAGCACACCTGTTGATATGCCTAGCAGAGGACAAAATGAGGACAGAGACAGCGGCATTGCTCGGTCAGGTATCTGCTGTCTGTCTTGTTTGCCTGCTTTTGTAATTATGTTACAATTCTTGGGTTCAGTGATTCATCTCAAATATAGGCACCTTATGACCTGTAAACCCAAAATTGCTTTGAGCTGCTAGGTGGTTTTCCTTCTGCATTTGCTCCAAACCTTAATGAAAGAATATTTGTAATTATATTTTGTTTACAGCCACCATATTCTTGGTCCTTAACCAATTTATAACTTGGAAGAAGAACTCGTTGGGGCCTTTACTAGAGCAAGTGAAGAGAAACTGCTTTTGCACTGAGTGGGAAAAGGGTGTCAGAAGACCAGAAGTCCTGTCTATTGTAATAGGAGGGCAACACCTCTTGGGGCCGAATGCTTTTAATGACAATGAGATAAATTTTAGTGTTTTCTAATAGAGAAGATCTCTGACTTTATAACCAAAGAATGTCCTCAGGCAGCAAGATTTATTTAAAATAATTGTCTCTCCTGTTGCAAGTGAGTTGTGTGAAAAAGATCAGCAAGAAAGAGCAATATTTGTGAGAAATTATTTCCAGTTAGAGTATGAAGTATTTAGCCAGCACTCTTTGTAATTCATTATCTATGGGGTTTCTTGCTTTCTTTATAGCATCTCTGAGCAGTCTTCTGGTTACTCCTTTTCCATCTCCAAGCTCTTCATCATCATCTTCTAGCAGCTACCAACGTCGCTGGCTCCGAAGTCAGACAACCAGTTTAGAGAATGGAATTATTCCAAGGTGGTGAGTGCAACACTTTTCTTTTTACAATAGCTGTTTGTCAGTAATTTAAGCTAAATAGAGTCTAAGCCCCTTTTCTTTAAAAGGACAAATCCTGTTATTAAATGCTCTTGACTCAGTCTGTCTTCTATGCATGTTACATAAGATTGCCAATATAAAGAAAGATGAAGTTTTGGGTGAATGTTAACTTCAAAGTCCAATTTGAAATATTTTTATTGAATATGTAGGCTGTGACTGAAGCCATAGTCTGAAAAACAAATTAAACTGTTTCTGAATGAGCAGAGCATCCTGTTGACAGTCCTGGGACTGTAACGGCACTGCTGCCATAATTATATTATACTATAATGAAGTCTGACTAGTGATCAGTTACTGAAATTTTGAAGTAATAGCCTGTGACGACTCTCTTGGCTTGTACAGGATGTTTCTGATGTGACTTCTGCCAAAACAGGAAGAAAGAAAAAAAAAGCTGTGATCAAAAAGCTTGGCTTCTGTTTTGGAATTTTATTAGCTTTTGTAGTCCAGTAGCGTAACAAAGCATGGAATGCAGCAGACTTTTCATAGCTATTAAACAAATTCTTCCCTTGTCAGTTGCAAAATATCAAGTGGTTCTTGGTTATCTTCTCACTGTACTAATCCACCTATACCCAGAGACAGCATGGAATTAGTGGAAGGCAACAAGAAATTCCTGCTCTTTGGCGTCTCTGCCTTTTCGCTGTTTTCAGTTAAGAGAAGCTTAAAACCTACCAGTTAAAATGTGGTCAGTAAAAAATAAAAATTAAACCTTGTTTGAAAAGACTTCTTTCCCTAGTGTCAACACTTGCAGCTTTTTCATGGACGTAATTTTTAACATGAAGAATTGTGCCATGATGCTAATATAGCAGTCATGCTTTCTAAATCACACTTGGAGTTGAGAACAAGCTAGTAAACATTTTGCTTTTGGTAAATTGAGGTATTTTTTAGTCTAGTTGCCTAAAGAAATAAGGCTGAGAGCAGCTCATGTAAAAAAAGTTGGTACATATAAGGTAAGAAAATTTAAGCCCAATTTAAGGAATAGCCAAAGTTTATATTTTGAAACTTCCTTAAAATGTTCTGAAAGTTACAAACTGTTTAGAGGAAAGTAGCCTTTTTGGGCTGGTTGTTCATTGGAGGGAGTAGTTTGTTTGGGTTTTTTTCCACACTGGGAAACCTGTGCTGGGAAAAGATATTGGAAACAGGACATTATTATTATTTTCACTGTCAAGAGCTACTCTTGAATTGGGATTCTTTGTAAGCTAAAAAGCCTCTTCAGATACTTGTTTTCTGATTGCTTGCTAGGGAAACAGTAGGCTTCTGGTTGAATACTTCAGTGCCACAGAGTTTGCATTTCATTTTGCACAGCCAAGATTCTACAATCTCTGTGACTGATGTTTTAGGCCAATAGCTTAAAGAAAATGAGATGCTTACTGGAACTCCTCATAGTCAATTGGCAAGCAAGCTAGATTTAGCAGCTTTGTTAAAAAGGCTTCTCTCACAGACCTAAATTCTTCAATTTCTGTTCCTGGGAAGCAGTACAAAAGACTGTGATGTTTCTTAGATGCTGGCTGACCATCCTTTCCTGACTTCCTTGGGAATTTCTGTCTCTGTATGCAAGTTCCTGAAGTTCAAATTAGGTTATGTTTTTGTCTTGAACTCTGGTTTCCCACAAGCTGTTTTTGCTGGATTTTTATTGTGTGTTTTTTCCTGTATTCATGCATTCATACCTCTGTGATGAGAAACTTTTGTATATTTAACTTCGTCAAACCAATTAAACTGTAAACCACTTATTTTTAGATTGAATATAGAATGAATGCTTAGTTCTGAGTCTTTTAATTGCCACTCGCTGGTGTTGCAGTCTTAACTTATGAAGAAACTCCAAAATCAAGCTATTTCCAGATGAGCTACTGCTCTGAATGTCTTCGTGGCTTTCTTGTCTTTCTTACCTTTTCCTCCTGTAATTTCTAAGTAGATTAAAAGCTATTATGCAATTAAAGTTCCTTCCAAAAGACATTTTGTCCATACTGTTTTACTTATTTATGTATATAGATGATATATATAAAAGGTGTTCTTTCAGTGAAATTGATCAATATGCTTCAAGCAAGAAAAAGAAATAGTCTTGGAAACTCAGCAGCATCAACATCTAGCACTGCAATGCAAGTATTTATGGAAGAACAGCATGAGGGGATTGTCACCCCTTTATGTAATTACAGTAAAACTTATGCTGCAGTGAGAGTTGTGGTTATCATCCAAATCAATTGCCTGTGCTTGACACTTACATTGAGTGGCTGTGGAATTTGTTTAATTGAATCTTGCAAATCTCCAAGAATGGAGTCTCCACAACCTCTCTGGACAGTGCTCTCCAGTTTATTGACCTTTTTTCCTCCATTGAACATCATCTGCAAACTCACTGAAGGTGTGTTTTGATCCACAGGCCAGGCTGATAATCAAAATATTGAGCAGTATTGATCTTAGAAGCAACGCATATTGAAGAGAGACATAATTGTTGAAAGAAACATGGCAGAACTATTAAGGAAATAAATAGAACTTGAGGAAATAATAATGCCTGTAAAAATATCAGCTGGTTGTTTTTTGTTGTTGTTTTGTGGGTTTATTCTGGGGTTTTTTATGATTTTAAGCAAAAAACAAGTCATTTTAAGCTGAAGTCTACCCAACTTTGAGTGGGGCACATGTATATTGGGAGGCATTAAGTTTGTGTTTTCACAGTCATTGCTAAGGGGTGGCACTTTTTCTTCAGTTAAAATAGAAAGTTTTATTTTGTTTGGGTAAGTGCAAACATCCATCTTAAGATGCCAGAACAGTATAGGTAGCATGTTTCCCAACTTTCCTCATGAGGAGCAGTACAGATCCAAGAGCATCGTGGACATACTGCTGACCACCTGGACAGGAGCTTGAGTGCTGGATGTAGTTCATAGCTACCTTTAACCTTTTTTGGTAATGATTTTGTGTGATGTATCTCCATTCCCTTTTCTTTATCTCCCTCAAAGATAAATCCAGGAGGGAACTTGCAGTAGCTCTGTGTCAGAGGAAAAGTGTTCACACCAGGCCTCTCTAGGGGTTGTCTTCCTCCTGTTGAACAAGCATAGGTCTTAAGCACCAAAATGCTGGGTATTCTCATTCAGAGAGTGTGACAGCAAAGCCTTATGTAGTCAGTCAAAGGAGACCTTCTACTATATAGAGAGGGATGGATAGAAGATGAATTATCTCTCAGTATGTGTGTAACTGTCCTAACAAATCTGTCTTACAGGTCCACTGAAGAAATGTTCAGTATGGCTGATGAAAGCTGCAGCTCCAATCCTGCAATGGTTCGAAGGAAAAAAATTGCAATCAGCATCATCTTTTCTCTACCTGAAAAAGAAGAAGCACAGAGAAACTTCCAGGATTTCTTTTTCTCTCACTTTCCCCTTTTTGAATCTCACATGAACAAGCTGAAATATGCCATAGAAAAGGTACAGAATACTAATTTGGCATAATGTGAAAAAATAAGTGTCAATCAGAATGAAGTATTCTAGAATCTGATAGATGAAGAGTGGGAGGTGCGTGGTTTCAAGCTTGCCCCCCTCCTTACACATGCAGTCTTGAGCCTGAGCCCAGTGTAGGAATTCAGCATTTGCTGAAAGGGGTGTGGTTTCTTTCCTAGACAGAAATAGAATGGAGAGTTTTATGCTATGGGTGGCTTTTCTTTCCTTCTTGCCATATTTTGCTATGAGGTTTTCTTGACTCCCTGGAGACTGTTGAAATGATGGTATTCTATCCTTTCATGCAGTCTGTAAAAGAGAGACACAAAATGTTTATTGCTGTCTTTCTCTTACTCCTCAGAAATGTTCTCTTCTTTTCCCTTGCCCAGTATTAGGGATTGGTCTCTCATGAGGTGGAGGGAGGTTGCCAACTCTTGCTATCCTGAGTGGCTGTACAGGACTGGGGCTAGATCTTAGTTATTTTGACATGTTAATGAAGCTTAAAAAGATGAAGAATGTGAATCCTTTAAGAAGCTGTTTTGTGTCTTTAACTCTTAATCAAGGCCATGATCTCATGTAGAAAAATAGCAGAATCCAGCCAGAGAGTGCAGGTTTATATCAGCCGTGTCATGGATGCCCTGGGAGAATTCAGGTGAGTTGATGGAATTCTGAATTACAAGGAGAGCTCTTTTCATGCCCCTCAAAAGATATTTGTTGCTTCCAGTTATAAGCAACTGAATGCAAGGTCTTGTATCAGTCTTGAAATTAATGTGAATGAATTTTCTGCATTGGGTATTGGATAAATGTTTTCTGAAGACTTTAGCAAAACCAGCTCAGTGATTTTCCAAATGAGAGTAAAAGCAGTTCTGTTGCACTCATGTTCCTGGGACTGTCAGTTAAATTCTGTAAGATCTCCTCGAGAGTTGACTTCTGCTGATACACATACAGTCAGCAGGATTGATGTTACATTCAGGCAGATGAGTTGTCTGCTACTAGCTGTAGATGCTGATCAGTGTAACTGGCAAGAAGGATGCAGTCAAGGGCTCTCTTTTCAGTACCTAAGAAAGGAAGGAATGGTCAGAAGCTAAGGAAGTCAGCACAGGAGAGAGAGAGAAAGCTTTAGTGGGATGGAGTTTCTGTAACATCTGGGATGTGGGATCAAATCCATGCAATGAATAGAATGGGTTCTTTTTCCCGTCTAAATTATTTCTAGATGGTTTCTCTGAGTCAAATACGCACAGGAATGCAAGAAAGGGAAACCAAATATGTAATTCATGTCAAGACAGTGGGTTACTGATACTTTGAATTAAACAGACTAGTGTTCTGGACACTAGTAATTACTGGAAGAATAAAAACTCTTCCAGTTTGTTTAGTCTCCTCAATTGTACAAAAATAAATAAAAATTGGTGGACAATAAGAGAGGAAAGGGGCTGCTTGTAATTATTTGCAAGATTGACGTGCATGTTAACGCTTACTTTTTGGGAATTTTCTTTGAGCAGAGTTACCATCTGGAACCTATATTCCGTTCCAAGGATTGCAGAGCCGGTGTGGCTTAATATGATGTCCAGTACCCTGGAAAAGAACCAGCTATGCCAGCGTTTTCTTAAAGAATTTACATTTCTGATAGAACAGATCAACAAAAATCAGTAAGCTTCCCCCACTCCCTTTGTCTTAAAAAAGCTTTTGTGCTACCCAGTGCACATGGGTTTGCTAAAGCACTTTATGGGATAATCTTTCATTGGTGTTACTTTGGACATGTTCTTTTTTTCCTAGGTTCTTTGCTGCTTTGTTGACCGCGGTGCTGACATATCATCTGGCTTGGGTCCCAACAGTAATGCCAGTTGACCATCCTCCTATCAAGGCCTTCTCTGAGAAGCGCACATCACAGTCTGTGAACATGCTGGCAAAATCCCATCCATATAACCCTCTCTGGGCACAGCTTGGTCAGTAGAAAAAGGAAAGCTTCAGTCTCCTCTATAGCTAACATCTTTGTACATCCACTCCTTTTCAGGGAGGACCCACTTGTGATCCAGGTCACATTTGCTGCTATCAATAGGTGTCTTTTACTTGGTTAATCAGAGCATTTGGAGGCTTGTTTGCATATTCTGCTTTTTATTTTTTTTTCCTTATTGTTATCTTCTGTTTTGCTCTCTGGTTAAGTAACTTGGTGTAGAAGTATTAAGACAGTGCAAGTGCTCTGTACAGTCTGAGCAGTCTGGAAAAGAACAAGAGGGAATGGACTGAATTGAGTGGAGTTACCTGGTCTTGGAGGCCCTGTGTAGTTGAAACTGTGCTGGCTCTGCCTCCCTTTATTTCTTATGGAGTAGGGTAGACAGCAAGATGACAGATCAGAAGTCTGACAACTTGGCAGTACCTCCAGTCAGTTACACAAGTGGGCTTGGTCAAAGATTTTTTTATTATGCTCTGCATGTCAGACTGTTCTCTCACAAATAATTTATAGCTGATAAGGTACCTTGATACAGGGGACTGAATAACTGATGTCAAATGAGTAGGTGAGTGACAGCTGAGAAAGTAATTCTGCCAGTGGTAATTCCTTGAAAATTCCTTCTCTTCTTGGCCGCAGATGCGAGTCTGACATCAGATAGGCCTTCACTTTAACTGGTATGCTATATTACTATATAAAATAACACACATGCACACTAAGGTAATAATGTGGCTTTTAGATGGTGCTACTCGTTGTGTTTCTTCATAATTGTTTCAGTTATTATTCTCAGCAATTGTTACGAAACTAATAATTGCTACCTTGGCCTGTTGCAGTAGAATTGCTTTTTGGTTTAGAATGTCTTTTAAACATTGGGCAGAGTTTAGACTGAATGAGAAATTAGAAGCATATTCATGGTGTTGAGGATGGAGCCAGGCCTGGAGTTATGAAAACCAGCTGGACTGGAGGTGTAGGCTCGGCAGTAGCTCTTGTGGTCGCTCCCGGGAGTCACCACTGGTGACTAGCCAAGATTCTGTTTCTCTTTTCACCTTGCTGAGTTCTCAGTGCCTGAACTCTAAATGCTTTCTAGTCTTGTTTCATTCTTATAAAGCCCCAAAAGCCATTATTAGGTTGTTGCAAAGACTGATCATGAAAGTAAGATATTGCCCTCTGCTGGTTTCTTTCTTCAGGAAGAGAGAGGGGGGAAAAAAAATCATGTGTCCTTAGTGTTTAAAAATGGAAATGACTTTTATTAAGGAAAGGATTTTGGCATACCTGTCTTTCTACCTTCAGACTTCTGTTTTCATTACATAGTACAAATCAATTACAGTTACGTACCAATGCAACTGTAAGTCTCACAGGAAAACATACTGTCTCTTAAACAATCAACTTCAATCTAATAGTATTAACAAGTATTAGTGCATTTTGTAGATCACCATTTTGGCTTTCTGTGCTGTCTTAATAGTAATGGTTTTATGTAAAAGCCATTGTGCAAATCAACATGAAGCCTGAGTCTGATTTCCATAGCAACTGTGCTCAACTAAAAAGTAAAGTGGTGTCTTCCCGTTTCCTTTCCTAATTGCTTGTCTCTGTGGCCTACCAGGTTTTGAGGTTAATTGAATGGTCTCTTTTGGTTACTGAGGAGTGAATTGGCTGGCATATTGGGCTATGAGGTTGGTTTCATTGGTGTTTCTAAGTGAGGGAGGGTGGCACCACTGATGCCACTACAAAGCAGCTTTTCCAGTGCATCTCTGGAATAATAGGAAACGGCAGATCTAGGCAGGGGAGATAGTCATGGAATTACTGTCTCATTGATCCTTGTTTTGTAGGAATGGAGTCAGGAGCCTTATTCCTTTTATGTTCTGTATAGTGAGAAGGAGACTGGGCAGAAATATGTTTGGAGAGTTTCTGCTGTGTTAGTGTTCTCATGTTGAAGCCAGAGCCCCCTTGCCCTTGGCAGAAACCTTTCTGAAGCTCCAGTTATAACTTTAATATAATGTTGCTTTTTGAGGTCTAGTACAAAATCCTGATGGCGCTCTGTCCAGAACAGAGTTTGAACAGCTCAGAGCAACAATTTAGCACCTAAAGCAATTTAGTAGATTAGTAGGTAGCTGATAAAGTCTCAAGGCAGAGAAGACTGCTTTCAACACAATGTGGTGGAAGAAAACTGAGCTTTTGCTGGCTGTCTCCGATGTGCTGGTGAGATCAGCCAGAGTTTGGTTAAGCAAAGACAATTTAGTTGGTATTTTCTAACAGGTGTCAGGTAAAGACAATCAGGTTAACTCAACCTGGTAATAAAACACTTCTTGAGTTAGCCCATCTTTGTCTGAGAGGACATGTGAACATTTCCTTACTGGCTAGCTCTTTACTTTCCCAGAACTTTGGAGCAGAAAGTCTTTAGCTGATAGATGATTCTAACCAACTGGAAGATAGTTACCACTCCCAAACAAATATGTTGAAAGTAGGATATGTATTACCTTAATTCTGTTAAAAAAGCAGTTCTTCAGGTTAAACAGTCTAGCAAATAAGTATTTCGGGGGCCTCAGATTATGTTGTAGTGCCTACCTTTTATGTTACAGTTGTATTTTAAGTAGTAAAAATTTCTAGTTCTCCACTGTCCCCTGCACAGATAAATGCACATATTAGTGAGGTTGACTCTAAGTACATAGCATGTACTTTGCTCAGTAAGGTAGTTACATGCCTCTTTTTTCTTATTTTTTTTCCTTATTTATTAAGCTAATATTTAATCCTTTTTATTTAAATATCTTAGTCCTGAAAAATGTAATTTAGATTTTAGCTCTATAAAAACGTCTGTGTTTAACAGAAAAAAGTCACTGTACTAACACAGAATAACTTTGTTGTGAAATAAAATGAGTAGAAAAATAGAAAACAGTATAGTTGGCTTTGGAGTTTTGCTGGATCTACATTCCTTTTCACCCCCTCTTATGTCAGTTTCCAAGGAATAATATCTTGCCATCATTGTGCGAATAAACTTACTGGCTTTGAACAGAAAGAAAATGAGTAATAGCAGCTAATTCCTCATAAAAAACACCAAAACACTTCTGGACAAAAGGCAGGTGTAAGAAGCAGTAGGGGACTGACTTCCTTTGTCTTTATTTATTCTTCATTTTAAACTTTTATGAATTTACTGTGAAAGAAATTAACTGTGATTTGTGTCCACAGTAAATGCTGTTTAAAACTGTGTTGAATTTGACCTGTATAAGTTATGTTACAATCAAATATAAGTCTGTGACATTTTTGCTTTCCTGTGTAGGTGATCTCTACGGTGCCATAGGCTCTCCAGTTAGGTTGACTCGAACTGTTATTGTTGGAAAACGCAAGGAGTTGGTGCAGCGCTTGCTCTATGTTCTAACTTACTTCATTCGGTGCTCTGAGCTGCAGGAAAATCAGCTGATGTGGAGTGAGAAGGCTGGGGAAGGAGAGCAGGTGCTAAATGGAAGCAAGATCACAACTGCACTAGAAAAGGGAGAGGTAGAGGAGTCTGATTATGTGGTTGTCACTGTTAAAAATGAACCTGCTCTTGTGCCTCCAATCCTACCTCCAAAGAACGGTGGAAATAAGAACAACAGTATTGTAGAGTGGGTGCATGACCCAGAAAGCACTCACGCTGTCCCAGTTTCTTCAAAAGAAAAGAAGGAAGCAATAGGAAAGGTCAGTCCAAGCTCTGAAGCATCTGTTGACTGTCTAGCTAGCAGTTTCTGTAAAGGAGCAGCTGATAGTAGGAAAAGAACTGTCACTGACACAGGAATTGTATCCTATCACTCTGAAGAGTTATCTAAATTAGAGGAGTTAATGGATGGAAAGAAGAACAAGAACCAGAATGAGAGAAAAGCAGAAAAACAGTTTTCTGGTAGGTCATCTGCCTTACCTTGTCCTGAAAGGTCTGGCCACAGGAGTTCCCACTTAGAAAAGGTCACCTTTCAGATTGGAAGTTCTGCCTCACCAGAGTCAGACTTAGAAACTCATAGAAGAGAAATGGAAGAAAATCTGAAGGCATTCAGAAAAAATCCAGAGGTTATACATTGTGCCTCAAGTTCCACAAATCTGGCTGTGGATGCTTCTCAGAATCGAGAAGACTGTTGTGAAGCTGCCTTTATACCCTGCAGTAAACATAATGTTTGTTGTGCACAAATCCAACCATGTGAGGAGAAGGAGAGTATACTTAACCAACATATGGAAAGTAAAGGAACTGAAATGAATTTCATGAATACAATGTCTAGTGAACTGCTTTTGCCCATGGATAACGTAGAAACTGTAAAATTGCCAAACATGAAAGAAAAGAGAACTTTATGCTCTTGCAATCTAGAGAACTATTCATCTGACTGCGTAGAAGCAGAATCTGCTGTCAAACAGGATTCCTCTATAGTAGGTGCTAAAGATGTCCCCTATGGGGATGCCGGAAGGAAAACCTTCAGAGTTGAAGGGGACATTCCACGGAATGAGAGTTCGGACAGTGCTCTTGGAGCCAGTGATGAAGAAGGTGATTGTTGTATCCCTGATGAAGTGCATCATGATAATGTCAGCAAACGACTTGAAGAATTTGCAGAGGTGGAGCTTCCTTTACCAAGGTAGTCTGAGTAATTTAGAACTAAATGCAGTCAAAAGCTGTTGCAACTTTACAGTTTTTCAGTTTCACATCTGAAGTCCACTGGGATTGTGACTAATCCTTGCAAACAAATCAGTAACAGACACCGATGTGGTTAGAATTCTTGTAAACAGATTGGGTGAAAAGAAAACAGAGTAGGGTTAAGGGTACAGAAGTTTTGTGACAAAGGTATAGTTGAATTGTCTAACAAAAAGTGGTCAAACTTTTTACATGAAAACTGCCTGTAACATTTCATGTAGACAGAACATCTGAGGATAAGCAAAACTTTGCTTAACAGATAATTGTTTGGATTTGATGTAACTGACAAGTCAAAGACAGATTTGGAATAAATATGGGCATCCTGTTTGAAGACTTTAGAGCTTTATAAGTGCATGGGGAGCTTGATGATGCTTAAGGTAGATTTCTAGACCTACCTTAAGCATGAGATATGGAGAAAACTCATATTTAGCAATTTTTTTTTTAGCTGTACGACAGGGAATTCATGGATACCACAAGCTCTAATGCATGTAAATCTGCTTATTTATGAATTTGAAGAAATCAATACATTGTTAAATTTAAGCTTTTAAAATTCTTATTTCAAAGAGCACCAGTAAATGTTTACTGTTGTGAACATTTACATGTACATGGAGTACAATTGTTGATATTTGCAGTAGAAGAAGAAGATATTTGCAAAGTGATAAACATAACTTCACATTCATGGAAAATCTGAATGCAGTTTGTCAAGTAACAATCTTACCTGCTTTGTATTTCTGTATTTCAGGTCACATACCATCAGCAGTCAATGTGTGAAAAACTTTGGAAGATCACTTCTGGGTGGTTACTGTCACACATATATACCTGATCTAGTGCTGCATGGAATAAATAATGATGAAAAACTCAAGCAGTGTCTCCTAGCAGATCTACTTCATGCAATGCATGTGAGTTAAAGTACTGTTCTGAGTCATAGCAGGAGTAGTGATATTACTGAGATCTAGAGAAGCACATTATTTCAATAGGTTTCTTTTTTACTTACCTTTTCTGAACAGCCACACCTGCCATGTCTTCCTTCTTGAAAGATGTTAAGCCCTTAATTCATTATATGCAAAGCCTGTTCCTGCAAGAATTGTGTGCTTTCGTTTATACTCTTAGAAGGCTTCTCTTCAAAGATAAACACAAGAAAGATTGTTTACAACTTCAAGTTACAAACAAGGAAAGAAAACCCTCAAACTGCTTCTCTTTTCAGTCACAATAGCAGACAGAATTATCTGTATTTCAGAAAAATGATGTGCAAGGTGAAATACCTTATTTTGCTACTTAGTGGCACATGTTGCGAGGGAGGGAGTGTCTTGTTGGGACCTCTATGATACTAGACTGTGTAGCAGAAATGACTGACTACAGAAAGTAATTGTTTGTGGATAAGAACTTTGCCATGTTCTTACTCTACCGTAGGTACTCCTAAATTATGAAATTTATAACTAACCTTTCACTGAAATAACTGTGTGACCTCAATATGTAATCTCTGAAACACTGAACATACTTTCACCATCACTGGATCAGTATAATTATTACTCTCTTCATTTTGAAAGAAATTATCTTTTCAGGGTAGGTGGAATATATGGAAAAAATGGAGTAGTGATTTTTGGAGCACTAATTAGAACTAAATGCCTTGATCAAATTGGCAGTTAAGACCTGATCCAAAGTTGCTGAATGTAAATCCTGTCACTGAAGTTGGTATTATTTTTTGAGATGACTTTTGTTTCCTGTTGGACAAAAATATTCATTAAATCACTTTCTTATTCCCTACCTCAGTGTAAATAGAAGTAGAACCTCAAATTGAGCTGTGGAAATATATATGGAAGCATCACATAATTGTATTTTGTTTCTGTTGCAGCATCCAGTGCTAGATGAGCCCATAGCAGAAGCTGTCTGCATTATTGCAGACACAGATAAATGGAACGTACAAGTAGCTACAAGCCAGAGAAAGATGATGGACAGTATGAAGTTAGGCAAGGATGTTTTGGTTTCAAGTCAAGTATCCAGTTTATTGCAGTCTATTCTGCAGCTTTACAAACTCAACGTCCCAGCTGACTTTGTAAGTATTTCTTTACTGCACACTGAAGCTAATGAGAATTGTGTAGCTCAGATAGCAACTGCAGAGGGTTGTACATCGTGTTGCTGTATCAATGTACTAATGCCTGAAATAATACAGAGTTCTTATATTGAAAAGAAGCCATGCTACAATCCAGTAGTGGTTTAGCTGTAATTTACATTTAATACATCAAATTAAAGTTGCCTACTGTTCAGGCAATTTTAGCATGGTCCTCATGTGTTTGTTTAGGACTCTTAAATTTGGTTCTTATTTATTTTTGTTTGTATGATTTCCACACTTCCTTTTTCTTTAAGTTGTTGAAGTCTCTATTTACCCATGCCTCCTTCTAGCATACAACTTTCTATTCTTGGGCTTTCTATTCAACCCCTTGCAGTAAATGCATTTTCTCTCTCCTCTCCAAATAATTGTGCCTCTGTGTGTTTATCTGACCCTTTTAATTTACATGTATTTTAGCCAACCCATTCAGCAAGTGCTGTCTTGGGTAGCCTTGCTGATGTCTCCATAGGATTAATGGGATGAGACACCTGGGAGAACAATATTACTTTGTAATGTTGCATACTCCCCGTCCCACATAATTTTTTCCTGTCCTCATTTGTAGTAGAGTTCATCAGAGCAGATCAGTAGTGCTGGTTTTGCCATTACAACAGAATTACCCACAGATCTGACAGCATTGATTGTAACACAGTTTTTAATGCATGATTGTAGATGAGGGGAGGTAGACTGTTTAAGTTTTTTTCAGTAGACATTTTTTCCAATTAGCAGAATTGAACTGTCCTTCAGCAGATAGCCTTGAGAAACTTTGCAGGAATCCTGTATAATGACTGTGCCAGCAGATGGAAAAGAAAGATAGAGCTAAATACTAACAGCTGTAAGTAGAATTAGCTGGCACTGTTTTGGATAAAAGTATTAATTACACTGAATTCTTGAAATCAAGTGCTAGGCAAAATATGTGGGTACATTTTTCAATGTTGTCTCTGGATAATCCTGGGCATCAAAAATACACAACTTTGCTTGAAATTATATCCTAACACTAGCACAGTCACATCTTAAATTCTGGCATTTTTAAACTGAATAGTTGATTCTGCAACTGAATTGTTCTTTCCAATGTTGCCTTAGGATTTGTGTATGTAATTTCTTTATGGTTTGTGTGGTTTAGGAGGGTTCTGGAGGTGGAATGATTTTCAGGTTTTTATTTGCTTTTTCTTCTAAAAAGGAACAGTGAAGTGACTGTGCTAGTAATTTGTAAATTTTCTATAATCCATGTTAGAAATGCTTTGATCCTTCTGTTGGTGGACTTTGCGACTCTGCTAAAACAGAACATTGGTGCATGGAAGTTAAGTGTTCCACTAAACTCTAGGGGGAGAAGTGTGACTTTTTAATTGTAGTGTTTCTATTGATTTAAGTTTAGACAAAAACCATATGTACTGATGTACTAATATCAATCAGAGATGAGCATAATGCAGTATGTTTGAAGTTTCCTTTAGGAGTACATATTTCTTTAGATGTTCAGATGAATAAGTATTTTTGAGTTTTTATGGTACAACACAAAATAAACCCCAACCTGAGACCAGATGAAAGGGTATGTCTCTTATGGCCCTGGAGACTAGTAAGTGTTGTAGAGCATTACAATATGCCCTGGTGAGAGGGAAATGATGATTGCAACTGCTGTATTTCAGCAATATGTCAAAAGTTTTACCTGCACCTTTAAACTCCTTTCAAGCTACTCTTCTATTTTTAGAAGTAACTTGACTTCTTTTTTCTCCATGTAGTCACTAGGAAAAATTGCAAAGGAAGCTAACACAAAAAAAAAAAAAGACTTGTGGACGTTTTGAACAAAATGGGTTCATGTACCAAGTTTGTGTGGAGAAATGTCTTTTGGTTCTTTGCTGGTAGTCAGGTCAGATAATATTATGTAAACAATCCCTCTTAAAATAATATGTGATTCTTTCCTACTTGCTCCCTCACAACTTAAAAAAAAAAAATCCATAATCCTTTACACAAATACTGGAATTGAAATATATTGAATTGTTGCTTTCTGGAACTTCAAGGAAGTGCTCATAGGCTTTTTGCATTAGGGTTACCTGTAATGGAAAAATAAGAATGCTTCCCTTTTGGCCAGAATCAGAAGTGTGATGATTATAATGACTTGAGTGAAAATTTGCTCAAAGGAAATAGATCAAACTACTAGCAAAAAGCTTTTGCCTTTCCTCCACTGGTGACAACTACTTTACTACCATGTAGCACATTTTTTAAAATGCCTCTTCATCCTCCATGATTAAGACTTGATATTAGCTCATTAAAAAAAAATCATTAAAAATCTTCATCTTGCTCCAGACAAACAAAAAAATACGTGGTAGGCTACCTACAAGCCTGAGTCTATTCTACCCCCCTCGTTATTTTTTTAATTAACAAAACTGGTTTTATCAGATCTCATTTCTAATACTTATGGCTTTCATTCAACTCTAAAGTACATGGGATGATGGCCTGAAGCTGTTTGCTGCTCCTGCTTCTAATTCATCTGTGCCTGCTGGATGATTATATGCTTGATAATGTCAGGTTCTGCATGTGCTTCCTGCTTTCATCTTTTGGAGTTTGGACAGCTGAACTAATTTAACTTTTTTGAAGTGGTCATCCTTGTGAAAAGAAGGAATATATCAAACAGAATGTGCCTTTTCTCCTAGAACAAAATACCTGATAAGACATCCTACCTACTCACCTTGTGAAGGCGTGCTACCTACTGATCAAAATAATCCCTCTTTCTCTTTGTAGCTGTGGTTCATCTACTCTCTTGTAGTTGGTGTGTGAGATATTACCATGCATCACATGACTGTATTTAAAAATAGTATGCATTTCTAGCATTCCACTGCTGAAAGAAAAGGGGGGTGATTAAATTCATGTTTGAACTTGACCTATCACCTTTTGGCAATCATCATCAAATGTTTAATCAATTTTGAGCTAAGAAGTACTTAGGAATAATAAAAACAAATGCCTAAAATGGATTTGTAAATTAGCTGCTACAGGAAAGAAGTCAGTAAAAGAGTTACAATGTTATGATAAGGTACTGGGTCTTTCACTTCCTGAATCTTATTTTCTTGAATGGCACTAGTACCTTAGAGCTAGAATGACAATTTTAAGAACTGTTGTCTAAACCAAGTCTTTCAGGAAAATACTACTGACTTATAACAAAGACATCTTGATCCAAGAATTCTGGTTTGATTCATAGGAAGATGTTTTGAGTCATTTTGAACCCAGTTAAAACTGCTTAAGTCAGCAGAAACATAGTGGCTTACTTTAGCGGAATATGGATGTGCAGTTTGTACAACAAACTTGCTACCCAGGAGAGCTGGAATGCCCCAGTTCTATCAGGGGTTTCCTCTTTGTGGGGTACTGTAACTTCTTTTATATTCTTAGCACAGTTGTAGCAAAACAAATTGCCTCTTCTAGATGTTGGAGTAGAGATTTATTTTATCTTCTGAGATACAAGATAAAGTGATATGCTTACGTTTCTGTAATGCTTGCATGCAAATGCTAAAGCCATTCTGAGGTTTTTGGTCTGTGTTTACAGTGCATAATGCATCTTGAGGATAGACTACAAGAGATGTATCTTAAAAGCAAAATGCTCTCAGAATACCTGCGTGGACATACAAGAGTGCATGTAAAAGAACTAGGAATTGTATTGGGGTAAGTATTGCAGGTATAAGTCTTAACCTATGGCAAAAGCTGGGTCAGTTATTTTTCCTTTTCGTCTGAACGTTGACATCTTGTTCTCGCAAGGACTTGTTTCATATTTAACACTGTCCTCTTTCATATGCCTAATAAGGTGTAAAAATGGGTTCTACTGTTCTGTCTGGAAATCAGGAGGAGACATTTCTACAGCAAGAACAAATTACTTGTCACTCTTAATCTTCAGAATAAAGAAAGTTTGGTCATGAGGAAGTTATCCGTGCATTCATATGCACTCCCTTCTGTGTGATCTGCTTAATGAAAACTTCATTCCAACAAATCCTTCAGAATTTTTGGAGGGTTAAGTGTTGCATTTGTATTTTGAGGGAAGAGAGGGCCTGAAAAAACAGGTGTAGAAAACCAAACAGGTGTCCTGTTTGGCAGCTGTCTCCTAATAACACTGCTTGCTTGGCATATAACCTTTAGGGTTGTGCTTACTGACAGCAGAAAAGAGGGAAGAAGTGAATGCACATACTCAAGATGCATTTTAGCACTCTAAATCTAATTTATCTTTTTCCAGACTGTTCAAGGTTTCATATTCAGAAATGTAGCTGTAAATAGTGAAAACCTGAAGTAAGCACTTTTCTCAGCATGTGTATATATGTTAAAGGTATATAAATATACACATGTATCTTGGACTGTGAGCCAGCTTCACCTTTGGAAATTGTTGGAAACTGACCATTGCATTTTAGAGACATTCCTTGAACTGTTACTGTGTAATAACAATTCCAACTTTTGGTCATTTTTGGTAAGAAAGTGCTACTATATAGTGAACTGAGTTATATTCAAAACCTGAAATGCATAATCTTCAGTAAGCTGACTTAGTAGTTTGTTAAATCGGAGATATTGGTGCCTACTGCCAGGTAAGACGACAAGCTAAGGCTTATGGTTTAGCAAATAAATAAAGGGTTTTTTATTTAAACTACAAAAGATGATATAGCACTGAATGTAATACTGCTATCTTTTGACTTAAATGGTAGCATACCTCTTGATTTTAAACATTATTACCTACCTTTACTGGCATGTTATGAGTAATGGCAATAAGTAATAATTAAACAATGAACTTAGTTATAGCAAGACACTTCCAATATCTTTAAAGTGGATGAAAAATATCTTGCGTTTCTCTTGCAAAGATGACTGTATATTTTAAAGTCTGTCTCTTTTTTAATTTCTAGGATTGAATCCAATGACTTGCCTTTGTTGGCTGCTATAGCAAGTACTCATTCCCCATATGTTGCTCAAATACTCCTATGAATTAAACTCTCAGGATAGTCATTCCCTAAAAGTAAAATTAAGAAAATGGGAATGTTGAATGAAGAACAGAGGTGCCAAATGCTGGTAAAAGGGAGCACTGAGGAAAGCTGGTGATGACTGTACATTCTGCCACCTTCCGATTCTGACTTCAACTGGATGTTTTATCGGAGGACTTCAGTTTACATAATGTAAAAGGCATTCAGGTTTTTCTTACAATCTTGCTTCTGACTTAGAGTCAGAATCCTTGTATTGCATCCTTGTATTTTATTTTTATTCAAAGGACAAAAGTTAACACTACGTGGCAGACTGGGTTCCATCTGCCATCCAAAACGCTGCTCAAAACCATGAAGTACCAGTCAAAAGAACAAGTGGGTTAGAATGGATTTTGTAATACTATGCTTGTGAGTGTGGTGTGGTGTATGTTTCTTTGCTGCGGAGGAGGAGGAGCTGTAAACTCTGTATATAGCATTCCTATACACAAGTGTATTAGGTGGGACATGATTTTCTTGCAGAGCATATGCATGATTTTGTATAGTAGAAGTGATAGGCTTGGAACAAAGAACCTGGATTCAGCAGCCAAATGTTATGTGGAAATGGAGGTGTGCGTGAGGTTGATGTGACTTTTCCCTTTAAGGACAAGAGGTTGAGAGCTGTGGCTGCTTCTGTTTTAATGAGGAGGCATTCAAATGGGCCCGTGGCTAAGAGGTGGAGTGGAATGGACTTCCGAGGCAGGGATTTTGTGGGAAAGCCTTATGGAACTTCTGCTACAAGTTTACATTTGTTGCTGTTGCAACTTCAATAACTCTTGAGTTGCTGTATAACTGTAGTCCTGGGAACTAAACCTGTGTCTTGGTGTCATCAAGTATTACCATCTCCGAGGAGTATGAATTTGAAACCCTGAATAATGCCAGTGCTGTCAGCATGTGTCTGTGTGCATGTACACCAAGCAATTGGCACAAACGGGAGACAATCGTATTGGGGAAATAAGACAACAAACAAGCCCCACCAAAACTTTAGTCAAAAGTATTACTTTTTTCCAGCTACAAGTTGTCACTCTCAGTAGGGATAAAAGAGGAACATTGTTTGAAGTAAAAGGAAATGTAGGGGCCAAATCCCAATATTTGATATTACCATGAATGTTTGCAATTACTCTTTTTGATTCTACAGAAATCTTGAACTACTATCATCCAGGTGCCTTTCCTTAATAGGTTAACTACTCTTGACACCAGAAACTACTTCTCCACTAGTTGATACTGGCCTTGGTGTTTCTAGAAAGCAAAATAAAATTTTGTATTTCACTGTTTTCATGTGGTTGATTAAAATGATTGTAAAAAAATACTTTTTCTGCATAAAGCACTGTTAAACTGGATATGAAACTACGGACCAGGCTGAGAAGAGAACAAAGGATCAAAACATTCTTAAACGAAAAACTCAATGTTGGACCGTTCTATTTTGAGCCACTGTGAATGCGGTGTCTGAAATTGCCATCTGCAAGCAAATTGCTGGCAGCACAATTGCTTGAAAATAGTGAATTCTTATAAGAAACTCTTGGTCACCAGTTGTGAGTTCTCCTTGTTGGTGATGACAGATTTTTAACACTGAAGGGACACACTTTTATTGAACGTGTTTTTATTCCCTACTACCTTGATGTTTGGACTTTTCTACAGTAAACTTTCATTGATTTGAAATAATGAAATGTGCATATTGTGAATTGTTTAAATGTGATGGGGGTCTTGATTAACCTTTTGTTGCTTTCTGAGGGAAATAGGTAGACTGACTACTGTGAAAAGAGGTTGTTTCCACGTGGAGGGATATTTAATATTCTGATACAACACTTCTAAAGCTGTTCCTCCTATGCTGGTTTTCTGACCTGACATTCCAAATGTTTCTTTTATTGCATTTTCATACTTTTCCATAGCATTCTGCCTAAGAAGGCTAAACTCTTCCTATGGGTTCAGGTTTTCTCCTCCTGCTTGTAGTTAAGGAAACTTTTCTTATCTTTGGATATCTGCTGGAAAGTAAACTTACCTCTGCGTATACCTTTTAGCAGATACCACTTTCTGTTTCGCAAGGTTAAGAAAAAGTAAGAACCATAGAGCAAGGCACATATTCCTAAACTACCCTTTTGGTGGAGAATGTGTGCATGTGTAAGACTATGAAACTGCTTCCCTGAGTGTATATAGGAATCCTCATGTACTTTCTCTATTTCATGTCACTCTTAAATAGTAGCTGAGTTCATTCAAAATCAATTCCAGTTCTTATATTTTAAAAGCTGGGTTTTTGTCTGAACAGACTTGACACTTCTTTGAAGAAATATATGCTAATATAAAGATGTGCTTTTGTTATCACAGAGTGTGCTAAAGAAGTCAGAGGTCAACCGACGTTCAGCGAGTCAAATATTAATACTGTAATCAGTAACACCTGATTTTACTATATCACTTTTTTAAAACAAAAAAATTAAAAAATCTGCCTTTTGGCAAGACATCAATTAACCTTGTGGTGGCATGTAAGCTGATGGTCAAAAGCACTTGGATTTTCTTCAGCCCAGACTAAAACTTTAGTTCTTGCTGCTTTCTCTAACATTTTGCTGCTCTTCAGAAATTACTTGTTGAACTATCTCTTATTCTCAGTTTTAGTTTTGGGGGAAAGAAAATTCAAAATGAAAGCCCTTTATTACTTTTAAAAGGCTTTAGACTAATGAAAGCTAGTTACATATTTTCCCCTCCACCAAACGTACTACCTCAGTTGACAGGATTCCACTTTCTAGGGCTTTTTTTTTTCTTTTGACTCAAAGTCTTTAACTTGTTTTCGGTAGCATCTTGATGTTTATGTAAATTGGTGTGGCATGACAGGGCAGTAAGTATTTACAGATGTGGTTTTTAGACATTTTTAGGGCATGTTTCTGGTTTTCTTTTAATAGGATGAAAAGTGATATGAATGTACAGATGTGTTGAAAATTGATAATGTAGCTTAATTTTCAAATATTCCAAAGTTGTTTTTATCAGTATTATGTAGAGTTTTTTGTAAACTGAAATACATACTTTCTTGGTTAAGTGGGAGTGCACAGTCTTTCCAAAATCCCACATAAATGCAGTTTACACAGTGAAATTTAAAGAATGTATGTTTTTTTTTCAGGCAAGACAAAACAGAGGGGAGGAGTGAACTGCTAAATTGTAGTATTTAATCTGAATGAATTCTTTAATCCCAAACGATGCCAAGAATTAAACACTTTCATTTTAGGGCAACTTTCTTCTGCCCTAAAAACCCTGATAGACACTGATTCTGTAATTTGCATTTCTAATAGCATCCTCCAGAATTACAGATTGATCTTCCCCACTTAAAGAGTAAAGATGCATATAGTAGGAAGTCATCTCTCTCCAGATACACCAAACTCTTGTAAATAAGGATTGCGCAAAATGATCACTTATCCCCAAGTTCTACTTCAATTAAAAGGATCCCGGATATCAAGTCTGAACTACTGAATATAGTCTAGACATTTTTCTTTTTAATTTTTTTTGAGGTCAAATGAGCTAATTCAACATACATAGCAGGTTTTTCATAGTAGAAAAAAATGTGTGTTGCTATTGCATGTTTGGAAACATAGGCTTTTTTAGGAATGACTGAATACCAATGTCAAACTACATGGGTTTTTTTCTTATAGTTGTTCATGTATGCTATCATTTTGGTCTATTTCTTTGCGGCATTTGGTGCAATAAACTTTCTGAAATCAACATAATGGTATTTGGTATCTTCCTTTTTAAAACTTCTGAAATTGCTGTTTTGTTGTAGCTTTTTTTTTTGCTATTGTTTATTTCCTGTTATTGTAGGACATTCCCATTTTCTTAATTTTACTTTTAGGGAATAGACATTTGATAACCCATTAGCAGAGTAGGTAAGTGTTGCAAGAAATGTCTGACAGGAAGGCTTCACAGAATTTGGAACCTCATTTAACACTGTTAGCATCTCTGGGAGCTTTACCCCACTTACATGTAGCAAGAGCTCTTACAGTGTGACAAATAATGGCAAAAAAAATAATGGAAAATGAATACACTTGAAATAGGTCCGGTGGATCTTTCACACACTTGTGTGGCTGGCACACATATTTTCATACATTCAGTAGCATTTCAGCTACCTGAAAAATGTGTCACTTTTAAGTAACATATCCAGTTTTTTAAATTGCTCAGCTGAACAGGAATGAGTGACACCTAGTGTCTACCGGATTATGAAGTGGCTAGTGGACTTTACCTGAATTAGTTTAAAATAAAGAGGTCTTCAATTTCGCACAAAGTCTTCATGACCTGACTTTCTATTTAGTATTCTGCACCCTATTGGAAAATCTGTATTTAGAAATAAAAACAGAGATGAGCTGATCAACTGTAATTACACTGAACATCTTTGAACAGGTCTGAGTTACAGGTAAGCACTTCTTACCTCTAATCTGAAATGTTTGAGGTTTGCTTGTTGGTCAGGCTAACAAGAGTTGGAAGTAAGTCAAAAAGCCCAGCAACTTTGATATCAAGGACTTGATAGTGAGGAGAAAACCTAACTACCCTGTCTGGTGTTTTCTTCCTGTCACACTAGCTGCATCTGCCAGTTTGCTGCTGTGCCTTGCTCTGTTGTGCATTGAATCCCTTGTAGGCTGGTAAAGCATGTTTACAAACAGAAAAAAGCACCAAAAAAAACACAAACAGAAAAAGCTGCTGCTGGGTTTAAAAGTTGAATTTGTCTCAAAGGGGCAAGGGAAGAAATGGGACCCCTCAGCTAGGACAAGTTGCTCCAGCTCCTGGTGTCTTTGGTACTTGCTAAATATTGGACTGTCCTAGTGGTTTGTGTGGGGCAGCAACCAGTGTTCCATCCAGGCTTTGTGAAACTCTTCTGCTCTGATTTCACTACTTAAAAAAAATTGTAGTTAAACAGCTGTTGGTCATATCAACTGATTAAATTTCTTTCTAAAGGGCACTTAGTCAGTTTCTCAGAATCCATCTGTTTGGGACCATGTCAGGTCCCAAAACAGGTCCCACCTGAAAAACGGTGGACACCTGCATTAATACATATTTATGTGGTTGAGAGGGCTGCTGTGAAGCTTTAGAACAGACAGCTGTGAAAAAGACAATAATACCTAGATTTGAAAAATTCTCGAACTACAGTCAGATTCCATGATTTGTTCAAAAGATGTGACTGCAAATAATACAGATATTAATAGTGAGCAAGTGCTTGAGCTGTGTTTTTGCTTATGTAAATGGCAACGAGGGTCACAAAACCAAGGAAAGGATTCTTCTCATATGTAAAAATGGATTTCAAGGCTACAGCAGTAAACATGAACTATATCACCAAGTAACTAAGTTTTGTGCCAAAATTCTGCCAGTCTTTGTCCTTCCTTTTTTTTGTAAATGAAAAAGTTAAGTCACAAAGCTTTATACTGATCATTCATGCACCTTGTTCTTTTGCTTTCTGTACTTGTATGTTTGAAGAGATCAAGACTAAGCATATGAAACAGAGTTTCGGATATAAAGGACATGCAGCCACGCATCAAACCATGAGACTGACCTATAAAGCTTCTGATCCCATATAAAATTAGCTTAAGTGGACACATGCTAGTAATCCTCATGCTGGAAAATTACTCTTATAATAGTTGGAGTTAGTTGTCTGTCTGGCACAATCCCAAAGCTAAAACAGTTTAAGCAGTACAAGTAGAGTAGCACTTTGTCTTAAAATCCTAAAGGTCAACACATGGCTAAAGGGTTTAAGTGACAGTCAAGCACTCAAAAATAAATGTAATCTCATAAACTGGATTTTTTTCCATTGGGAGCTACAAGAGAGATTCCACTGTGATCTAACAAATGGTGTTTGAGAGAGAGCAGACTTCCCTGAGGAATGAGTTTCTCACCAAGGAATAAAGCTTCCAGTCCTATGGGTAGAGAAATGTTCATGAATGTGGAATATGAAGTGATACGTAGGTCTGCTTGAGATATTCCCAGGTAGGGGTTTTATGTTCTGAGTTAACATAGGGTCAAGGACTGGGATATTTTGGCTCACAAAAATGTTTTGCCTTCTGTTGGATTGAATTCCAACGCTGCATATAACCAAATTGTTTCAAATATGTTCATAATGTTACTAATTTAGCTTTATTTTGCTGCCTTATCTTTTTGTCCCTAGGAAAAATGAGCCTGTGGAGTTTTCTGCTCTTTTCTGTGTATCCCAGAGATGTTTTCATTTTCTGCAGCATTGCATCACTTTTTAAGATCTGAACAGACCCTATAAGCCTCAAGACACACAGATCTCCTAGAATTGTTCACTTTAGCTTTGACAAATATAGGGGATTTGAATGAAGTTATTTTATTGAACTAGTTGTGATTCCCTACAACATGCAATTTTTTTGACCTTGAAATACAGCTGCTCCATGAGCAATGTGAAATTAAAAATCACATTTCCAAACCATCCCATCAGTTTCTACCCTCTTTAAAAGACTGACTTGCACAGGGGCACTGCAGTGATAGTGCAAGCACTTTAAATCTTGAAAGGTTTGTTTCTAATAAAGAATTATGCTTTAACTTTTGATTTGGGAAGCAGAGGTTCCTGAGATGCCTGTGCCATTGCAGCCCATTTGCTGTCTGGGTGAAGAGAGCCTTCTCTATTGCCTGAACCCTAGGCCAGCCTGGTCCTGCCTTGTGGCCCTGTTGGTCAGGAGTACTGGGAGCAGGCTGCCTGATGGGAGGATAAAACAAAAATGGAGTTAACACTGAGTGAAAAGTAACCTTTTTCCTTTGCCCTGCTGTTTACCACAATTACAGTTCTGTCAGTCTCCTGTCAGGGTTTGATGTCCTTAGTGCGGAAAGGGTGACTGGATCCAAGGGCTTGTTGAGCAGGGTTCTCTGGATGCTGACCTGCTGCCATTGCCAAAGCCAGTGATGGACTGACTGTGCCAGTGCAATACAGCTGGGGACATAACTTAGCCACCAATATTCCAGGTGAGTTTGTCAGGCCTCTGCTATTTAAACCATTTGTGTTAGACCTAGCCATGGCCTCACCCCAAAGGGAGACAGCTGCCTCTGGTTTTCCATGTGCCATTTTCTTCCCACAAGAATGCGGTAGTCTCTCGTGTTGCATAGTAGTGGGTAAATGCCAAAAGGAAAAGATGCAAAGCCCATTTGTAATGTTGCTAAATAAATTCTGAGTGTTGCAGGTAATTTGCTGGCTGATGGGAGTGGTTGGAAAAATAGCTGTGCTTTATTATATGCTTGAATTAAATAAGGTCTGGTGGCTTCCCAAGTGTGAGTGTCAATGCTCTTGATATACAGGCAAGCTGGTAATTAAAGAATGCTATTCTTGTCTTCACAAGGCTTCCTGTCCTGAGCCTTGTGATGTTTAGACTATGTTGCTGCAAAGGACATAATCTAACTAGTTAATTTCTGGGATCATGCTAAACTTCTACAAAAAACTTGACAGGGAAACTGGCTTTCCTCTACTCTCCCTTGCTTCACTTCAGATTAATATTCTCTCTTCTAAACACACAAAGATTTTTCTGCATGTCTGTTTTCATGGCAACTGCTCTACCAGCCCTGAAAAAATCTGGTATGGTTTTTATGATTAGTGCTGAGGAATTTTCAGGTCTTGGTCTGGTTGGAGAGCTAGGAGCTGAATAGTCCCATCCCAAGAGGCTTCCAGCAGGGGTCCCTGGAAATCGCTGTCTCAATGAACCCGAACATCAATCTGCACCTGCAGGTATCTCGCTGCTCATTACTGAGTGTTGCTAAGTGTCATTCTTCCCTTAACAATTGGGGACTGTGCTAAAAAGCGCAAAGATGAACTTGTTAGTGGTCTGGGGTGAAGTCTCCGCACCATCAGGCTGCCCTTTGCCATGTAATGCTTCCAACAGTCTGATGATGTTTCCCTGTCAAAACGCACACTGCTACCCTTCTTAGAGCTGTTATGCTGAGCTGGGTTGCACTGTAGTTGAGGTTGAAATATGAGTGAACTTCACAGTGTGGTGGGCTTGCTCAGGTTAAACATAGTTTTGTGTACTCCTTGATGATGTACAGCATAGAGCATTCTGATAGCACAGCTTGTCAGCGTAGCGTAGCACTATGCAGCAGTACTGAGGTCATCTCTAGATTCACTAAACCTGTTTCTAGTCACTCAGTAACACATCTTAATCTCAGTCCCATGCTGAGTTAACCATGCTGATTAACGATTCCTAATTCTTGACTATGCTTTGGCTGGTGGCAGGTCAGGAAATTTCACCCTGTGTCTGTGGCTCATCATAAAATCAGCTCCTGTTTGTTTTCTGGGCATTCTGGTAGTTACCACCGTTCATTACAGAAGGATGAGGCGATTTGCCACAGGTATGCAGGGATACTGTGTCAAAGGTTAGTGCCTGGTCTTATGAGTCCTGAAATAATGCCATCATCCTTGAACAGTTCTCCTAGACAAGCTGGGATGGGGGGATACATACACACCTCCCTTTTTCCTTCCTGGCAATTGCTTTAAAGAGTCAGAGACATAGTGTCTGACATTCAGACTTTATCTCTTTTGTGAAAGAAAAAAAGAGAAAATGTGTGCTCATTCTTATATACTGTGTGCAATTAAATTGTGCCTATAAGGCTGGTTTAGCTCAAAGTATCTGCCACATGGATTCTGCAAAATAAATGTGTTTTGGTTTTCTGAACACCTGCTTCTTTGCTGTTATGCATCTTTATTTTTTGCTTGAGATGCATAAATTATGTGGGAAAAAGTAACTCATGACAAGCAGCTGAGCAACACTCTGGGAGAAATAGCAGGAATCGGTAACCACCCAAGAGAAGTGCTAGTTTTCAAAAATAAAGGCAGAAGTGAAAGATCAAAGTCTGAGTGAGTTTCTTGTTTGAGGCAGTGGGAAGGTGTTACAGACAAGCATGTGGAATGTACAAGATGTTAAGTTACTGCTTCACAGAAACAGCTTATGTGCTAGTTTTTATACATTTGGTGTGCAGGTATCTGTGATAAAATGTTGTGCTGTGGCAATGCAGCTTGTTTATATCTGTCCATCCTAATATAGAAAATAGTGATAGAATGCAGTATTGCTTGGAAGTATGCATAAAGGCTGAAATACAGTAATCAGTGTTATGGCTTTATGTGAAAGGATAAGTGCAGGAGAAAACACAAGAAAGAGCAAAAAAGTAGAATTATGGGTCATAAATACCATTTGACTCTGCACCAGTGTCTGTTACGAGTTCCTGATTCAGTCTTGGTACTGCTTGTTTTAATCCATGTGGTGGGAATCCGAAGATGAAAAGGAACCATGACCAGACAAGATATGGCTGTCATTCTCTAAGGGGATAAATTGCCATGACAATCCTGCCCGTTGCTGTTGTTTAGTCAGCTGATTTTGGCCAGCTGCTGGGTAGCTGGAGATGGTGAATCCCCTTGGGGATAAGGCACCTTTTGGATAATTAGACAAGCGTGCAAACTGTTTCTCAAAACAAAGGCTATTAAATTATTTCTTTCTGCTGCTTAAGTAGTGTCTCTTGTAAAAGTGAGTGCCTGTGAGGCACCACCTGTTTCTGAAGGACTGCAAATGCCAAACCAAGTTGGAGCTTGAGGTTTTCCCACATGTCAAGGGGAAGAAATGCAAGGTTTGACAGCAGGAGAAAGAGATAATATTTATAGAGTCCTAGAACCATTTGGGTTGGAAGGGACCATTAAAGGTATTCTAGTTCAGCCCTGCCCTGCAAAGGTTGCTCAGAGCCCCATTCAAGCAATAAACACAGTATTTTGATCATGAGCACAGTATTTTGGTCTTTGTGCTCATGATGAGGTTGAGTCTCTGAGCTCCTCACTGCAGTGTGGGTGCTCCTGCCAGTGTAAGGGAAGTGGCTGCAGCAGGGGAGAGGATAACAGATTTGCCCCTTTTAGGGTAGTTGACTTAAAAGCAGTGCTCAAATGGGAATTTTGAGCACTGAGTTTCACATTAGTTAAGACTGTCTGCTGCTGATCCCTTGTGTTTGCTGGTGGAAGTATATTCTCATCTACCTGCTTGCAGCAGGGGTCAGATGAGAGCTGCTGCTGTGATGCCTTAAGAATCTGTAGCCAGGTTTTAAGGATGAGAGGGGGAAGCAGGACTCCCTTTTCCAGCATCACCTACCCATTACTTCAGCTTAGTTGTAACATGAAAACTGCACCCTGAAGGACTGGTAAAGTAACAGAGCTACAGCTGCCTATAATGCTGAAACGTGTGTTTTGTGGGACTGGAGCCAATCCAATTCTTTTCTGCAGATGCAGTTAGAGCAAAAACTGGTTTCAGATTGCCTACTAGCTCTGGATTGGCATCAAATAACTCAGCTTTGCAAACTGTGTTACTGTTTGTGATATGTTTTATCCAACCTGATTGTTATTCTACCAGAGACTGTCTAAGGTAATCTATTGAAATATATCCTTGAAATTGCTCCCTTCCTCAGCACTGAAGCCCCCTGTGAAGGTAGCTGTCATTATTTCTGACATTAATACAGTTTTAAGAGGAGAAGTAACACTGGAAAAATTGCAGAATATATTAATTTTTTTTAATATATTTTTGCCTCTGTTACAGAGCATTGTTAGGGACGTTGGGCTGGCAGTGGGCATCAGTGGGAGCAGGAACCACTCCAGCTGAGTATCTCCCACAGCTGTGAATGCTGCAGAAGGGCATTGTTTAGCTCTTGTTTCCTTCAAGAGTAGAGTCCCTGTTCTGTGTGAATTATGAGCACAGTTGTCAGTGCTCCAAGCACCGGCAAAGGAAGCTGCTGATAAATTAGGTGCAGTAGCAGCAGCTGCAAAATTGCTGTCCTGCCGGCTGGGGAAAGGCAAAGTCATCAGAGAATTAAGATGAACTGCTAAGCATATTTTGCACTCAGAAGGCAGTTCCATAGGAATT
The DNA here is from genome assembly GCA_013396655.1 of Campylorhamphus procurvoides. NCBI lineage: Eukaryota > Metazoa > Chordata > Aves > Passeriformes > Dendrocolaptidae > Campylorhamphus > Campylorhamphus procurvoides. The sequence continues at coordinate 1,664,922 of WBMV01005928.1, read as the reverse complement.
AAAAGGAAAACAATGCCATATGAAAGATTTTCTAACTTCTGCTGGAGCTACAGCTGTTGTTTTTCAGGCCTAATATTCCTTCATGCAATGAACTGCCCCCACACAGCTTCTTCAAATAGGATCAAAAGGGTCAGCTGGAAAAATCCATAAAGAGGTGAAACAATTCAAAGAAGAATGCAAAGGCACTGAGCAATGACTACTTGGTAATCAAGGTCAAATCATGTCTTAATAGCTAAGAGTACACCAGGAATTCAGACATCTTAAATCAGACCCTAAGGATCATGACTGGGTAGAAGACAAGAGTCCACATCTTTTTAAACTCCTGTTTTGTGCATGGAAAAGTGACTGCGTGCCACCATCAGAGAATAAGAAAATGCTGTCTTCCTTTTTCAAAGCTTTTTTTGCTCACATGATACTGAGACTTCACACTAGCCAGGCTATAAAAAAAAAAAAATCAACCACTACCAAAGTGGTAGTAATGATGTGAGCTGTGCTGTCTTCGGCACATTGGAGTGCCACTGGAACTGGGACTTGGTAATCTTGTTGATTTAGAAAAAGATTATATTAACAATATCAGCCTCTCATTTGTTTTTCAAACTTGTGCTTCAGTGTGACTTGTCCTTAGTTGTTTGGTCACATGTTCCTCCAGGTCAGGACTTGTGACTGCTATAGTACTGTTTACACATCTTGCAGCGTATCATTTCAGTTATACATTAGGTGGAGCAAATCTTTAGTGATTTACTTTGCAGCTAGCTTCCTTTGCCCAAGTGGAGTGAAAGCTATTAAAAACTTGCCTTACAGCCAGCAGAAGAAATAGAGCTGCCTTCTGTCTTTCACTCCTGCTGGTACCCAATGCTTTCTGTTGCAGTAAAAATTCAATTTATAATTACCTGTAATGTGACCAGCTACACAGCTGAACTTTGAAATGCTAAAACTTTGCATTAAATGCATTTTGTTAATGTAGGTCTGATACCCTGCCATCTTCAGAAATGGCCCAAAGAACCTGGCAGAAGTCTGTTTTGCTGAGCAGCTGACTTCTACCTTGTCAACACAGAGTAGACTTAAGTAGAACTTTAAGACTAATTCTCTATGCATTTATCACTCAAGGTCATGAGAGAGACTTGAACTCTCAGGCTCTGAAATCAAAAGATGGTACTCTTGTAAACCAGCTCTTTTGAGGAGCCCAACCACAGCCTCCGTGTCAGGTAGGATATGATTTTCTCCCCTGAGCTATGGTGGTGTCCGCAGGGCTGCAGCAGAGCTCTAGGCTTAGTCTTGGCCTTTTCCCCTCAGGTCTAAAATATGGGCTACCAGAAGTGTGGCCCATTGTACAGGTGTGCATGTTTGTTTCCCCTCAGATAAGTCCTCCTCTCTTGCGTTGGCAGTGCTGTCCTCCCTTAGCACAGGGAAAGGCAGCCCAGTGGGTGGCAGCTGCCAGGGACATGTGAGCAGACCAATGATTTACTCCTTTAACTTGAGAGGTCCAGGCTGTTTCACCATCTCAGTCTGCTCTGGGATTGTGAAACCTCTTAGCACACTGCAAAATTCCTCAGCTATAGTAATTCCTCTTTCCCAAAGGTGTCATAAGCTGGCCCCTCAGCCTGTAGTTCAGTACAGCTTCCATGAGGCTACAGGGCCAAGTATGTGGCTGAGTCATTTCTCTTTCACAAGACTGCCTGTGCCATGGTACAAATCGGTGTTATTCCCAAGGGCTGGTCTCGCTGAAGTTAAATACGTGCCTTCCTTTATCAAACTGCTTTCTGCAATTTCTGCACGTTTCACAAGAGGGTTGATACTGGTGAGTTAAATTTACAACCAGAAACCTCAGCCCCTTTAGAAAGCCAAAGAGGAATTGGAAGGAATTGTGTATGTTTCAAAAATGAATTCTTAGGTGTTCTGACATGTGAGTGTGACCAATGGTAATGTCAATGACTTTTTTAAAATAAACTCTTTGCAGCTGAAAAATATGATCACTCCAACAAAACAAAAAGCTTAACCTGCAGAAATGAAGTGCCTGCAGCCAGCAGTTTGGCTGTTAATAAACTCCCTCAGCTAACAGCCTGTGTCTGTGCTCTCTTACTATGTGAAAAATGTGCTCGGTGCCACAGTGATGTCATGAGCCCAAGCCGATAGCTGCTTATGGCTTCCAGCTGGGCTGCTGAGTGCTGGGAGGCACCGCAAGCTGAGCAGACCCCAGGTTTGGTGGAAGCAGCATCCAAGATCTACCTCATTTCTAGTGCCTCCTGATCCAAATCCCTTATTAGTCAGGAAAATGTTGACCTCGTCCACTATAGCTCAAGTGCAGCCACTTCCTGGTCATTTTTCTGAGCTGATTGCTGCAGTTGGCTCAGTTTGGTAGCTTTTCTGCAGGGACTCAGATAATAGTTGGTGTTCAGTACTGCAATTGAAATCTGTGTTGTTGAGAAAGGTCTAATGTGAGACTGGATAAGAGAAAGTGGCCAAATTTAGGAAGAATTCTTGTTCTGATGAGAGGAGAAACCCCAGGGACATGAAACCTTTCTTTGTTAACCCCGGCTATAGTATTTTCTAACTTACTATCATCTTGGCATATGTAAAAGTAGATGGCCAGCTTTCCCAGGCAGGTACCTGCCCATGATTGTAAAGGTTCTGATATGCTATTTTCAGGCCACAAAAAGATTAGTTACCTCTTTCCCTTACTGTACTGTCTCAAAAGGGAAATTGCTGAGACAAGATCTTTCAGGAATGTAAATGACTCCCTTTGTCCATGCAACAAATGAAGAAACAGAGATAAATCTCACCCATGAGGGACTCCTTTGGAGACTACTCATGTCCAGCCCTATCACTTTGGTTCAGGTATTCCAAGCCAACACTGTTTTCATACCTGAATTAGGAAATTGGAGATTTAACTGATGAATATGATATATGTATTTTTATTTTCAACAAATCACATATGTGTTAGAGGTTCATCTACAGTGCAAGGTTCGGAGGTTACTGGCGTGCTTCTTCCTAGTCTGGAGACTGAACTGGAAAGAAGAAGAAGACCAACAGTAAACCCGTTTTCCAGGCTGGATGATGTGAGGAGGGCAGTGTGCTCTCTGACCTGCCTGTGAGCAGGGCGTGCAGATGAGCAGAGCTTTGCATGTGTTTGCATGCACAAGTGTTCAAGAGTTCTGGCACTTCTTTTGTGGGGACTGCTCTTTGCTCATCTTTTTTTCACTTCAGAGAGAATAATTCCTGGTGTTTGTGGGTTTCCTTCATGTGAGGTAGGTAATATACAAACTGTGGTGGCACATCCAGGCTGCAGTTTCAGGAAAATTATTTGAATTTAGTGTTGGTGAAAATCTGATGTTCCAACGTTGAGTCAATGCATCATGTGTCAGGCTTTCAGCAGCATTAAGTTGCCAATACCTATAATAAAATCCTTATCCATCTGGCTATCCTTAGCCATAAAAACAACAGAAAAATTTCAGCAACCATCCAACCCTAAACCTGTTTTTTTACTGAACCAATCTGGATGTGTCATATGCCATTTAAAATCTCATATCAATAACAGAGTTATAATCAGTGCTTTTATCTGAATATTTTGCCATTTAGAGCAGTACTTTTCTCTCAAAATTTGCCTTTTGTAAAAGAACATCAATTATGGGTTTTTTTCCCAAATTGCATGGATAATTGATGTTTAAGATGTTTGTAAACAAAAAAAGCTTGTACGTAACTCATAGGAAGAGGATTTTACATACACACAGCAGTTATTCTCTTGGAGGATCAGAATTTCTATGTTGTCAACTCTTTGTTGATTGTTTGCCTTCCTCCTGTGTTTTGCCCAGCAGTCAAATCTGATTGTCTTTTAATGCTGCTGCAGTAGGGATTTTTCATTGCATTGAAGAAAGAAATTAAGGTTTCAGAAGGCAGCATTTAAAGGTAAGATGTGGAGGGAATGAGAAAAACTGTTTTTCCCTGTTGGGTTTTGTAGCTGTTTGCTGGACTGCAGAGGAATGTTGTGGCTCAAGAGCTATATGCTCATTTCCAAATTCTGAAACAAAGTGTGAGAGAGGACTGATTAAAGAATTCTTCGGCTGTCACCTCTACCTCTTCAGCTTCTGCCTTTGTCCCTTCCTGGCTTGCAGTCTTTTCCCCTATCCTTTGCTCCTGCTTTTGGTTTTGGACTTTCATACACTCATCTTTTTCCACCATGGCCACCACTTTGCATTGTTTTCATACCTTCTCATCTTTAGACCTGTTCTGTCTTTTGCCTGCTCAAAGGACATGGAGCACATGCAGTATTGGGCATATTCACAGAACTTGGGGGACAAATTTTTATGGATTGTTTCTGAGAATGATGAACTGCTTGCCTGAAGCTGTAGGGCTTGGTCAGGTGGAAACTCCAAAAGCACAACCTCCTCATGTTGGCACACTTGAGGATGGTGTTTATGGAGTTACTAGATGTGCCAGCTAACAAAACCCATTCCTTTTACTTTTCTTTTTTTTTTTTAATAATGTAAGAAAAGAAATGTACTTTAACATTCTCCAAATTCTGAGATAAAGGTGAACCATTATAACTGAATCTTTTAAAAATGAGACTACCCATGTGCCACCAAATTTAATCAAATAGTTTTGTTGGAAAGTGTATAAATCATCAAAAAATAGTTCCTTAAAAAGTATTCATAATTACAGGTGCTGCTGAGTAATAATACTTGTCTCACAGACACCTGACTTCTTTTAAATATCACACAAGACAAAAAAAGAAAAAAATGAGTATCATAGGCAGTACTATATTTCTCCCCATCTACCTGGGCTGATGAATATTCATCTTTTTGCTTGGACAACATTTAAAAAAGACAAAAATTTAACCAATAAAATCAGCAAAATTCTTCTCCTTCATTAACTGAGTGCCCAAGAGACAAATGGACAGAAAGCTAAGTTCCTCTATTCAAGAGGAGGTTGCAGATAAAATGATGCAATAAATTTACCCTTGGGTTAAAAGTTAATTTTCTTCTATAAAAAGAGTCACCTTTCAAAATGTTCAAAGCTTTACAGGATGCAGGCTAAAATGATAGGGAATAACACTTATGAACTATGGAAGAGATAATGCAGAAGTGGTGTATATCTGTGTTGGTGTCCTTCACACTGTCGCTGGAAACAGACTGCTGTAGCTGCAGTCATTCAATAGAAAGGAGAAACTCCCTGAAATGGTAGCTTGTCTTTAAGTATTTAAAGTTTAGTATGAACTAGCTGGCTTCTAAATAAATGCCATGGAGTGTTGTGCACAGTTAGGTAAACTGTTAAAATTCATAATTACCATTTTTCCCAAGAATATTGTTTTTCCTGAGGGGACTTGTTACAGTGTACTTCCCATATGTTAGCCACTTTATGGAACTGTATGTCTTATTTCACATGTGCCTCATTTTAAATAGTCAGTAGTGTGTATGTTTAATTTACAGCTAAATATTTCAGCATCTGAGAAGGTAGGCAAACACTGTCTCATTTTTGTAGCTAAGGCTGCTAGGGAATAGACGAGTCAAAGGTTTGTGATATGATATATTGGCATTTAGGCAAATGACTAGCAGTCTCCTCAAAACTCAAAGCATGACCTTTTGTGAAATGGCATTGTTTCATTGAACAAATGCGTTTTTAATGTATTCTGTTATAGCTGCTTGCTGTTGTGATTATATGAAATTGAACTGCCTTTTGCAACAGTGGGAACAAAGGGATCGAGCTGTTTTTGACTCTATTCTCTTCTGCAAATCTGCAAAAGTATTTTTTGTAGCCTGTGCAAATCAGTTGCTGCAAATATTAAATCTCAACTTCCATGGTTTTGCTATGGGGTATCCGATAAGTAATGAGTTAGTGACATAAGAAATGAGAGAAACTTGAGCTGCAATGTTTTCATGATTTTTTTAAAAGTAAAAACATTTAGTCAAGCCAAGAAAATCCCTACTCATTTGCTTGCAGTTTTAACTCAAATGTTAAACAAGCAAGTGGCTGAGAACAGGTTATGTGAGTTCCTTGTGAAACCCCTTTATGCAAGAGACAACATCCTCTTTCGCTCAGCTGAAGGCTGAGAAAACAGCAGGTTAAATTTCTCCTTGTACCAAAGCTCCAATTCATGGTAGTCCTGCAGCAAGCACAACTTCAGCAATTGTAATTCCTGGCATTTCTAACTTGAGGGCAGGGAGTGAGAAGAGTAGATGAAATCTGTTTACTTCAGAGAAAAATGGAAGGTATGTTCATTGCTGAGAATGTATCAGCAAAGGGCACAGAGAAGAAAATCATTTTGGTAGTTCATTGCTTAAGACACAAATGTATTCTAGGTCTTGTACATAAGGAAAACCTTCAAGATTTGAATGAGTGTGCAGCTGACAGTATGGAGGTAGGAAAACTAACTTGTCTGTTGGAACAACACTGTGTGTAGTGAGACATGACAGCTATGAGCTTGAACTGCCACCTTTGCCTCTGAATGTGTCCATGTTTTGAACCATTTTGCTGTTGCTCTCTTCAGTAAATACAGCTCAATACATAGGCAAAGCTCAGTAGAATACCACCCTAGCCTTATCACTAGCCATGCTTATATCCATGGAGAGAGAAGATGTTGCGGAAGTACATGACCTCTTCATTACAAAGAACTGCGAGATGTTAGTTATTGAGGAATTCATTAGTCTTTTTTGTCTTAAAGGAAAATACCAGGAAAAAACACATTAACCTCAGGAAGAGAAAGATTGTCATTAGTAACTTCTGGATTAAAAAATGGGGATAGACTATTCTATTAATACACATGGAAGGAAACAGAAGAACAGACAGACTCAGTAGGGACTCCCCAAGGCATTTGTGACTTGAGATACACTTAGGACATTCTTGGGTTGGTGGTTCCTGGGTCTGTTTATGAGGATGTGTCTTCAAAACATGTCTGGCTTTCACAGATCCTTTCTTCCTCCTTTCTAGAATAACTTACAGCCCATCCAGGAAAGTATCTCCATGGTATGCAATCATAACTGACCTCTGCATAGGGAGGCAACTGCCAGCCTTTCCTACAGCAACCTCATGACGGCTGGATGCACTTTGGTAGCTTTGTGTGTCTGATTTGTCGTGGATCTGAACCTGAGCTTCTCTTGCTTGGTTGCCTTCTTATGCTCTCTTTTGTTGTCTTTTTAAGTTAGTGTCTAGATTAAACACTAAGAAGTAATGAAGAAAATTTAACCACATAGTCTTGTGGTTAAATGTATTCAAGTGGCAGTCTGGAACACAGAACTATTTTTGTCTCCACCACATCTATGGCCAAGGACAAAAAGCCTAAGTTCTCTGTGTCTCAGGGTTTTCCCATTTACAAGATGAGGATGAAAGCCCTCTCTGGGTGACTGAATGGCTTTGATTCCTAACAGAAAGATTTAGAGAAAATAAAAAAGTATTTCCAATTTGATAGTAAAAATAGATAGCACATAATTATTCTGTCACTGGATCTTTTCTGCTCTATCAGAGCAGTTCTGGTTCTCAGTGAGAAAGAGGATGCCCTGCATATCACACAGGATGCACAGAGTCAAACGAGTCAATCTCCAGCTTTCTCTGACTACTGCAGTGAGCTTTACAGTGTTAACAATGAATAGCAGAGAAATGGTGTATTTATTCCTTCTGATTTCACTTTCTGTAATGGGAAATAATTCCCCTGAAGTCATTTGGATTGCAGTGGTATAAGGGCTGTGTCAATATCTGTGCCCTTGGGCTGATGAGAAAAATGTGTTACTATACCATAGCAAACATATATAGAAAAGGCCTCAGAGTAGGGAAACGTTCTGTAAATGAGATAAAAGCAACATATTTAGCAGATGAGCATATAAGAAGTAGAAGCCTGAGAAAGGCTTGCTGTTTGGCTAGTATACAGAGGTCTCCCCAGTGTTTAGCCTTGCAGTTTCATCACAGAGCTTCAGCTCTACTACAGTCAAGCTTCCTTCCCCAGCCATTGTCTACTGGCCAAAAAGGTTCAGAGTAAAACAAAATTGTTTAATCCCTATAAAAGACAGATGCGTAAGAAAGGTGGCTGAAAAAGAATAGCAGTTGTCTTTCTGGCTACTCCAGCTTCATACTTAGTGTTGGAGAGCTGAACAAAAGTGGAGGAAAAAGATAAAGGAGGCTGAGGAATTGCGGGGACAAAACCTTTTGCTGCAGTAGAGGGTAACGCCCTTGTATGGCAGACTCAGAGCACGAGGTGCAGCAATGGCCTGTGACATTCCCCTCCCTGCAGCCACAGCCCTGCATGGTGATGTCCCGTCGTGCATCCCCTCACTCAAAAGGCAGGAGGTCATTGAGCAATGAGGAGGGAACCAAAAAAAGAGGCTTTATGGAAAGTAAGAAATCAAATAGGAGTTTGTCAATGTGGGAGTACATAATAAGAATGAGATGGGGAAAACAGCATTGCTTTCTTTTCAAGAAATGATATGGTCCATTATTCCTTAAAAAAGAAAAAAAGGCATTTGTTCTGGCCTTGTGGCAGTGGGGATGCAGTTACTCAGGAAGAGTGGGGTGGGAGGGTGCAGAAGTCACAGGTCTCTGGGGGCGGCCAGGTCCGTGCTTGTTTCAGGCAAAAGATGAAGGACAGGGAGGGCAGCAGGGCAGAGACCAGAAAGGGCATCATGAGGAAATGTACATGGCAGGTGCAGGATAACCAGGGGATCAGGTCCAGACAGCATGGGTTTGTGAAAAGCACGTCCCAACTGACTAGTCTGATCTCCTTCTATGGCAAGGTGATCTGCTTGGTGGATGAGGGAAAGGCTGTGGAGTTAGTCTGTCTGTACTTTAGTAAATCCCTTGGACACAGTGTCCACAGCATTCTGGAGAAACTGGCTGTTCATGGCTTGGACAGGTGTATTCTTTGCTGGATAAGAAACTGGCTGGATGGTAGGGCCCAGAGAGTGGTGGTGAATGGAGTTACATCCAGGTGGAGGCCAATTGCAAGTGAGGTTCCCCGGGGCCCAGTATTGGGATCAGTCCTGTTTAATACCTTAATACCTGGGCAAGCGGTTCAAGTGCTCCCTCATTCAGTTCACAGATAACACCAAACTGGATGGGAGTGTTGATCTGCTGGGGAGCAGAAGGACTCTGCAGAGGGATCTGGACAGGCTGGATGGATGGACTGAGGCCAATTGTATGAGGTACAGCAAGGTGAAGTGTCAGGTTCTGCCCCTGGGTCACAACAACCCCATGCAGTGCTCCAGGCTGGGGGCAGAGTGGCTGGAAAGCTGCCTGATGGAAAAGGACCTGGGGGTGCTGGTCGACAGCAGCAGAACATGATCCAGCAGTGTGCCCAGGTGGCCAAGAAGGCCAATGGATCCTGGCCTGTATCATAAACAGTGTGTCCAGCAGGACCAGGGCAGGGATCATGTCTCTGTGCTCAGCACTGGTGAGGCCGCAACTCAAAACATGTGTTCAGTTTTAGGCCCTTCAACTGCAGGAAAGACATTGAGGTGCAGGAGCGTGTCCAGAGAAGGGCAATGAAAAGAGGTTGTATCAAGGTAGGGGTTGGTCTCTTCTCCCAGGTACCAAGGGATAGGACCAAAGGAAATTGCCTCAACTTGTACCAGGTGAGGTTTAGGTTGAATGTTAGGAAACATTTCTTCACAGGAAAGACTATGAAGCACTGGAACAGGCTGCCCGGGGAAATGATTGAGTCACTGAGGTATTTAAAAGATGTGTGGATGTGGCACTTGGGGACATGGTTTAGTGGTGGATGTGGCAGGGCTGGGTTAATGTACTTGATCATCTTAAAGGTCTTTTCCAACCTAAATTATCTTATGATTCTTTTGTGCTATCCCTGCTTCAGTGAATAGGGTCTGCTTTGGTTCTGAAGGGGTGGGAGGCTTGAGAGAGAGAAAGAAAGGAAGGCGGAGTTCACACCTCCCTTTTTTTGCAGCTACTTGGTCTTTTCTCATCTGCAATAGAGGATTCGGTACATTCTACACACAGTTCACCTGATTAGCTAAAGGAGATTATATTAATGCAACTTTGAATGCAAGAAGTCTTAAATCAGCTAATTTCACAGAATCATATTAACTTCAGTGCCTTTTTTTCTTTTTTTTTCTTTAAGTGACTACAGGCATGTACTTGGAGAAGATTGCAGCAATTTTACTGCAGTAGCTGAAACTTTTGTGAGCTTTGTGAAAGAAAACTCCATTTGCCAGTTTCACACCTTAGTCAGAAAAATTCCTTTTCACTTCTTAAGTTAAGCCCAGAGAGATCCACCTGGTAAATTATAGTAAGGAGCAGGTTTTATTGAGTGGTGGCCATGGGAGGAAGGGACAGCTTGCTCCAGGGAGGTTGGAAGTTCCTCATTGGAAAACTACCAGAAAAAGTACTAGTTCTGGGCTGGGAAAGGGAGACTGGGAGACGGGGGAAGCATTTTTAAGGTATGCAGGGAATAAGGGAAGCAAGCCCAGGGAAGTGGCTGAGCTGGAAGATGGTCTTGCTGACCGATGCCTAAACAGCTACATCACCAGTCTAAAATATCTCAGTTACTAAAAACTGCCTACAACTTAGTTATTTGCTTTTTCCAACAAGGAAAATATTATGTCTTGTGGGAAGTCATGAGGATGACATACCCAAGAACATTGCATATTTAATCACTAATCATATAAAGTAAACATCTTCTAAATATTTCCAGCAACATCTGTCCTAGTTTAACTACTAGTTTATGTTACATTCCTCTATGGAATAATATCCCGGAAAGCAGAGTGTATGTCACTGCCATCCATTATAAGAGTTAAACTTGTGGGATTTTCCTGTCTATTGAAGCTGAGTGTCCTTCAATTTTTGAGAAACACTGTCTTCTCATTTTCCACCATTGCATAATCCTGATTGTCACAAAATTTCAGTGCTTGCCTATGATCTTGTATATTTAATATTTGTCTTGCATGAAAAGAAAGCACAGTGACATAGGGATTTCACTCATACTGTGGGGGGAGAAGTCAGGGGATAAAAAAAAAGAGCTGCATGAGTTTAATAAGAATACAAGCTTAATTTTCTGGGGGAAAAAATCCAAACCCAAAATCAACCAAACTAGAAAAACCCATCCAGTCATCTTTGTGCCAGTAGAAGAGATTAGCCTCTTACTCCAAAAGGAAGGAAAAAAAAAATCAATAAATCACTTAAAACTGAAAAGAACAAGCAATAGCAGAGAACTCCCCCTACAGCTGTGGCCCCTGAGACAAGGTACATTCATCTTGTACTAGGATATACAGAATATATGTGCTATAATAGGAAGTAATGTATTAAGCAGGTATATTTCATTTGTACTGACAGGCACTGCCTGCTTGGTAGATTTACCATCTTTGCCAAAAGAGTAACTTTTTAACAGGAAAATTTACAGTGCATCCCACTTCTAAGCAAAAGTGTGGGTATATATCACAGCTGAAATAATTTTTTTTTTTTGGAAAACAACAAAACAACCTTCCTGCCAGTGAAAAGACAACTTTTTTTAGAATAAGAAAAATAAGGGAAAAAGTCCAGAGTTACCAAAGTAGTAGAATTCTAGCAACTTAAAAAAGTTCTGGGTGTGAATTCTCTGATTTTGAATTACACAGAAAAGTCTTTTGAGACTGTGAAGTGGCGACATATATTGGTCGTTGAACTATCTCTGAAAAAGTCAAGATTTTCACTCCCAAGGAAAAGGTACTCAAAGAAATGCAAACACCTGATAGTTCTTTCCATGCTACAAAGAAACTAAAGGGTCAAGTACCAGTTTTCCCTGGGATGTTTACCCCTCTTGTGCAGGAGAAACATTGTGAGGGAGAGGAAAACCCCTGAATTTCATAATAAGGTAGATGTTCTAACATAAGATGAGAACAGTGTGCTTTACTGAGTTGTTGTCAGCTCAGTCACTTCTGTGGCAGCAGTTCTACTTGTCCATGCAAGTGGTAAATCCTCCTACTATTGATCTGTGGATTGGAAAAGAGTTGTTCAGCATTTCAGAGCATCAGTGAGTCTTTTGACTCACTCACCCAAGCAAGAGAGCAACAAGAAGTGAGAGGACAGCTGCACAGGGCCAGGTTTCCTTCTGTAGATTTTTACCCCTGGATGAGGTCAATTTGCTTGCTGATGCTCCTATGTTGACTGTCTGTACTATCAACATCACTTCTCATTGACATTGAAACCAGTAACCTTGCATTGGACTGCTAATATCCCAATTTCTCTTCTCTGTAGAGGGTGTCGGACTCTGCTTTTGGAAACAGGAGAGAGACAAAGGGTAATGGGGAATGGGACTGAAACAGCAAATACAACTAGGCTTTTTTTTTTTTTAATTAAACATTAGATGTGGACCCTGCAAATCAGAGATAACAAGACTGACCTAAAGATATAGAGTTAGTTTCCATAGCAATGAGACCTGTGAGTTCTCAAAATAGCTGAGTCCCTATTAGGCTAGAAGCACATAAAAGTAATTTGCTTACATAGGGGCATGCCAAATCGCACCCAGCAAAGAGTTTGATTTTAAGCACATGAAGATAATGAGTCTCCATATGTACCTGAGTCTTTTAGTTGCCTGCAAAAGAAATACGCGTGTCAAAAAGTGCCCTTATGTCTCTAGCTGGCTCTGTTTCAACCCTGACCCCCCTGCCTGAGACCTTTGCCTGTGCTTCCTGCTGTTGAGTTATCTTCAACATAGACTTTGGGTTTTGCCTTGGGCCAGATCAGTTGTCCTTCACTGAGAACAAGAAGCAGCACTAAGCCCTGCTCCTTTCTCCAGTCTCCCCTCTAGCTTGGGGGTCAGCTGGGACTCCCCACCTCGTGACATGGGTCAGATTTCAGATATGCTTGCAAAGAATGTGCTCTGAAAATAGGTACACTTATTAGGTAGGTATGAAGCCGAGCAGAGGCTCCAAGAGTTAAAAGTTGACTTAGAGAACTCTCTATGAGAAAATGCTTAGTTAAAAGACAAATTCTGGGTCATGCCCTGAAAGACAAGTACATAGAGATAAGGGAACTAAGGAAGATACACCAAAGAACAGAACAGGAACATTAAGAAACGGAACAGGGAACAGAGGCCCAAGTCCAAGATTCCTCGCCAGAATCAGCAAAAACAGAGAAAGTTGAAAAGTTCACAATGAAGAAGAGTAAAGAGGCAGCCCCCTAGAGATGAAGGCAACAGGATGTACCCCTGCAAATTTCCCCAAAAGAGGCGACCACGCCCAGGCTCCACCTACTCTCCACCTACTCTTCACCTACTATGAATATTATAATCAGATGTTGCAATATTATGAATATGCATGAAAAGATGTTGTAATCCTATGCAAAAACGTATAAATAGTCTTACATTTCACTGAAAACTTGGGAACTCTTTGTCCAGCGTGAGCTGGGGGTTCCCCAACGTTGCACTAATAAATACCTTGCTGCTTAAAAGCTAAAAACTCTATCTCTAAACAGTTTTATCTGGCCTTTTTGGGCTTCAGGTACTTGTAGGAAATATGCTCGTCCCTTCCTTCTGTCTCTTCAGCAAGGTCTAGGTGGAGTTACAAAGACGTGACCAATCATGCACTGCATTTCCTAACCTGCAGCATTCTGACGGGCATGGTGTGAAGGGTATGAGTAGTCTCTGCCACTACACCATGCGGAGCACACCACAGTACTAGTGCACGAGGGAGGTGTGTCTGGCCAATCTGTTGCTGCCCCCAGCAAACACCATGCTGATGTTAATTAACCTAATGTAAGTTGGATTTAGCTCATTTGGAATAACATTGGGAGGGCAGAACTGCAAATTCAAAGTGCTTGTATGCCGCTTTCCAGCTGTTGTAAAAAGGCAGAGAAAGCCACCAATGAACATGCTTGAGTTGAGTATTTTTGTAACCAGTGGTATATATCATCAGCTTGTAAACTGATGTCTGAAGACACCATGTTCTCTTAGAAAAATCTGAAATATGTTCCTTGTACTCATGAATTATACCAAAGTTATTTAGCTTAGAAATGCTTTTCACAAATTAGCACTGTTTCCAAGACTGAAGAGAATCAGGATGGAAAGGTATGGCAGGAAAAGTAAAAAATGGTGAAAAATAATCTGAGTATTTCAGGCAGTTTCTTAAAAAAAACCAATAACAACAAAAAAAATCCCAAACCCACAAAACACAAACAAGCAAACAAAAAACACCAAAACCCCACACCCTAAGTGTTAATGACTCAGCATATTAGGAAGACCTAATTTAATTTTCGAATAGTGCAACCTTTAGTAAGACACTCCATTAGCTAATGGAATGCATTTAATTTATTTGTTTCCAACTTGGGTGACTTTGTTTTCCTATCCACCTTCCTGTGGTGAAGAGCAAATAAACCATTCCCCAACAGCAAATTGCTGTTTCTTTGTTCATCCATCAATTTAAACTAGGATTACTTTCCAAGCACTTAATAAGGCGCATGTTTTATTAATATTTTATAAAAATGACAGAACTGCAATGCTGCTTGGTGATGCTGGCTGCCTTCCAGTGATGGGCTGAAGACACCATGGGATCACAGATTTTGTGGAAACAATTTTTATATTGTAGCTTGTCACCAGGCTACAAGAGTCTCAACAACGCACTACTGTAATAACCAAAATAAGCTGATAATGACTTCCTACTCTCAGCACATGAGGAAGCATACCCGTGCCACAGTTTAGAGAGTGATTATAGCTTTTGAAGACCAGCTGGCCCATCTGTTCCTGGTACTGCTGCTAGTACAAGCAAGGTGGAGTTCAGCCTGGAGGAGCTGCTTAGGCTTTTGCATGGGTCTGTCTATAACATCCAGTTGAGCCCTGACCCCTGTGGCACCACTGCTGCTGCTCCAGGGTGTACAAACCAGCAACAGGGAAAAAAAGAAACTGCTTCATATGCTGTGAGAGCTCTTTGTACTATGGATCACTATGACGGAAGCAGTGTCTTGAGGGCAGCAGCTCCTGTTCGCAGCATACAGCGGTGAGAGCAAAAGGGAGGGAGAAAGAGGCTGAGCAGAGCTGTGTCTGTCTGCATGGTCTTGCCCTCTCCCACAGCACATCTGAGGTAATGCAGAGCTGTAGTTACATCTGCTGAGCAAGAACAGGACAGCTTTCCACAGTCCTGGGAGCAGGGGGGCATGTTTGGAGACCTGCTGTGACTGTGGAGCGACTTCAGTCATCATGTGCTGCTTTCCAGAGAAGTTCTAGGGAATTTGGGCATTTCTCATTTTCCAGCAAAGCTCACTGCCCTTGCATGCAATAATATACTGTGTTTTCCAGTGGTTATTTTTGTGGAAAGATGAGAGGATACAATGAAACTCCTTGGGCTGTCCTTCTCCATAAATGCCCTTAGTTCTTTCCACAGCTCTGTATTTTACCTAGATTACGAATGCCTCAGCAGTCAAAGCTCCTGGTTGTGGTGTACCTCTTACATTGGTATATTGCTGGCATAGTGTAAGTTCTTTTCACATGCATGGTTTGGTGGAAGAGCTCTGTCAGTCTCATAAGGGCTTTTACCACTGTCGCACTCCCATTTCTGTAATGCATTCTATCTGCAGATGATTATTCCTTTTTAAACCTGAGATTTCTTTCAAGACACATTAAACAAAATAACAGGAAAAATTAATTCTCACTAAGAAAGGAAATAGGGTTCTGTGGAACAAGGCTCTATCTTCAAAAGGGATTAAATATTCCCTAGAGAGCTCTTCTAGCTGCTTCAAATGTATTGTAATTTATCTCTGGAACACCTCTATGGATTTATGACAAAATATCAGCTAAATACTCTGTTCCTGATGGTTTGCTGCAGCAATGGGTGCCAGCAGTAGGCTTTCATTAGATCTGTTGAAGTTCAAAGTCAAGCATGCCAATAATTTGCCTGTTCCAGGAATTCTCAGAGAAGCTCCTCATAGGGCACTGATTTAAGCAAATTTAAAAATAAAAGTAATAAGTGGTTACCATGGACTTTGTTGCCAACATGTTGCCTGTTGAATCAGTACTCTTTGCCAAAGAGAAACAGAAACATGGTCCAATGTTAACCTTAAGACATATATTACACTCTCAAATAGTACTGGGAAGGAAGACTAGGTCCTTTTCCACCTGGAAGATTTAGGTGGAGGTATGACAATAAAACTGGAGAATGTGAAGAATACCAGCACTACTTGCTTCCACACTGTGCAAAGGTTGCAGAGATAGTGGGCTTGCCAGTGGATTGACTCCTTTAAAATTTTGAAAAAAGGTAATATAGAGTCACTTGAAGAGTTTTTAAGTAGAGGAAGATTAGTTGTAAAGGTATAGGATTATTCGAATTGCATCTAAAGGTCACAAATGGAAAACAGAAACGAGATAAGACCCAAAGTCCATGACAGACTGTACCTCTGAGTTCATGGGACACAAATACAACCAGAGTAGCAAATATTGCTGTAAATAAATCAAGGTTCAATCTTCAGCAACAAGCTATTTTTTAAACTTAACTTGCTTGAATGAGATAACCATGTGTATTACATTTGTCTTGGGGAGTGAAGCAGCAGCACCCAAAGCAGTCTTTATTTGAATTCCTTCTATGTTTATCTGCAGGCAGGACTTGGGCCATATGGGGAAACAATTGGTGCAAATAGCTGAATGAGATCTCCTCTGAGGCTCAATAGAACAGGGTGGGTTAATTGTCCTCCCTGAGTTCTCAGCTTCTTCATCTTACTTGCTCAGTGGAGTTGTTCAGGTCCTATGCAATCAAACAGCATATCAGATATAGATTAAGAAGTGACAATTGCTTAGGCAGTTCCTTTTTACTTGGCCCACAGAACTCAAGTAGCTCACGAGCTCTACTTCGACCAGTAGCTGGACAAAGGTTTCAAACTGGCCCATGTCCTCCAGTTTATCTCCTCATTCACAGCTGTTCTTCCCTTCATCTCATACTCTCTTCTCCTCTTTCACTATGTTTTCCTTAGGACTGTACTGAAACAATTGTGTATGTCTGGTGGGCTGGTTCAACTGCTAAAGGATTTAGATATGAGCTTAAAAAACTAAGCATCCCTGTTCCCAGCTAGTCTAGAACAAGATCCCATTTTACATGTGGATCAGTGCACTACTAGCAAGTCTGAACACTGGGGGAAAGACTGCTTTGAGGGAAAATTGTAGGACACCCTCGGGTGTCCTAGCCCTGTTAGAAACATTTTGAGGAGACAGCTGGGTAGACATTGGTTCTTGGATTCATCCCACACAGGTGGAGATGCTCACTCAGATGGAGAGGGACTTGACAGCACTCCCGTGGCTCACACATCAACCCACAGCACAAAAGGGGACACAGACCCTTCTTCCTGCCCTGGTTGCTGAAGGCTGAGTCGCCCATAGCAGCTTCCTGAGCAGTCTCAGCTGATATCCTTGGGGACAAGGCAACCTGAATCGGGTCTTTCATCACAGCAGTCAGTAGGAGTTACCTTTTTTTTTGTTTTGGCTTGGTTTTTGTTTGTTTGTTTGTTCGTTTTGCTTTACTGTTTGATTTTGGGTTTTGTTTTGGTGTTTTGGGTTTTTTTTCCTCCCTGGTAAGGCATCTTGAGAGAGAAAGAGAGCATATAGCAGCTCTGTTTCTCAGACATGTCAGAGGAAATAAACCAAAATTTTTCTGTGGTTTTCTCTGGCAGACATGAGCAACTCACTGTACAAACTCTAGTAAAAGGAACAGCAGTAAATTAGTGTTGAAATTGTAATTGGGTTTGATTCCACTGTACTGTCTGCACAAAAGGGAGATGACTACTGATTTGGGGAGGTTTAAACTCCCAGGTTACTTCTGCCTGCTCAGCTGAAAATACAGTTCCTGTGATCTTATCTACTCCCTTTGTACCAGCTGTGTGTGTTCAGTCTCAAGTTCACAGAGTCAAGTGCCTCAAATCATTTGAATCCATATTGCCTTTAGGGTCAAAAGCTCAAGTCCCTGATACCACCTATCCTGTGCTTGCCTTTCCTTGTCTGGAAAGGCAGCCTATTTCTAGAAAGTGCAAGCAACACCAAGCTCTGGGGGATTTGAGGCAAGCATGAGGTCAAAGCTGACATGATGGAGCAATTAGATAATCAGCTTCTGAAATCAGTGCCTATTAAGCATATGCAGCCCAGACAGCATGGTGATTGGCACGTAGCAGTGTTGATGCTGTCTATCAGCTGTAGCAACAGCTCCTTGCTCCAAATATGGTGGTATTTGGGGAGAGCAGGTGATCTGCTTTCAGCCTCTCTGCCCCCACCATGGCCATTAGGTGTGGCAGGGCAGGCGAGGTGGTCCTCTGGGTTGGATTTGGACCATGGATCATAGTGCAGAGCTTTCTGTGTCAGGACAGTGCCTATAACCACATTTAGATTGCTATCATTTGATAAAAGCTTAATCAAATTGGTATTTTAAGGAGTTTTGTTTGTATGGCCCTAGCTGTTGTGGAAACAAGCTCAATTGAAAAAGAATAAACTAGAGTAAAAGCCAGAAAAAAAGAGGCAAAATGACTGTTTTCATCAGGGAAGGATGGTCCTTGATTCTAGTGTGGGGTTTTTAAGGGGTAAGGTTGGGGAAGGCAACTGTAATTACATACAGCAAATAACCTCCACACACATTGCTGACCAGCAGACCTGGTCAGACCTGCACTATGCAACCTTAAGTCCAGGCCTAAATACACTCAGACAAGAGATACAAACTTTGTAGGAGTCCGTTCTTGTATTGAAATTAAAATGAAGTATGACTTCTGCTACTATCTCTCATTTTCCTTGCTCTCAGTAAGCACTTATGCAGACCTATAAATGTGCATGGCACTTCATTGACCAGGGAAATTGCTTCCCTGCAGCAATCACTCAACAGGGAAGGGGGTGGGGGGTGGCGAGGGCAAGGGCTTCTTGTGCTAAGATTGCATGGCATGAAAGGCAGCCCACTCTGCAGGTGGGAGTGCATAGCCCCCCTGCACTGCCTTGATTTTCACTCTCTAGCTATTTTGAAATAGGGCTGGGTGGTTATTTTTGTATTTATTTTATTTACTGGAAAACAGCTCATGCTATTTATGAATTTGAGTTCAATTTTGTAAAACTTTCAACTGGGAAAAAAAGAAAAATGTAAAATTTCTTTTTTTTTTTTCTTTTTTGAAGGAAACATGAGTGGTTTGGGTTTCCCAGTCTTAGAAAAATATTTTTGTTTTAGTTTATTCAAAATATTTTCTTTCCTGTGTTTTCTAGTAGATTGGCCAAACACAAATAGCATGTTCTTTCATCTTTGTTTGCTCAGACAAAGAGACTGTCCTGTCTCTCTGTCATTTTAACTAAGGAATTTTCTCCGCATTTATTCAAACTGATTCTAGTTTGTCTTCTATGAGAAAAGCTACTGTAGTCTTCATTGTAAAAAATACACTGCACTACAAAATAATATTTATTTCTCTACAAAGACATTATTTAAAGCGTCATCTAGAGAAATGACCCTCAAGAAACCAAAAGCATTTGTCTATAAAGAAAGTGCATTTGTTTGGTGCAATCAAGAAGACATAAATAAGGGTTGCAAAGTGTCATCTCTATGGTGACAGCATTAAAGCCCTTGTTCAGCATGCAATGTGCTTTTGCTTTCAAAAATTTGGGGGTGTTACCACTGGCAGAAGTCCTGTGAGTTAAGAATTACCACTTCGTACAATATATTTGAGAGCATTATTCTAATAAGTAAGGGTGTCTTAAGCACACTTGGTTAGAATATCTCAGCAGTGTATCTGTGCTGCAAAGAAGTGTAAAAATATGCGCTGTGTTTTATCTTAAAATTTGCGAAAGATCATATGATTAGTCATGAGCTTAAAGCCTTATTTTTCTAATAAATGTTCTAAAAGCTATTTAATTTCACTAAGCAGCTTAAATTGTTTTTATTTTAATCTCTGTCAAGAGCAATATCTGCAGATCAAAAATGAGAGTCGTGAAATTTATTGGTGCTTAGGTATTTGAGAGAGAGACATGGAATCTATGTCTGCTATTGATTTTACACAAAGAAAATGGTTCAGATCCATTTTAGTACCAGAAAATGCTCACTTAGAAGTACAAAGTAGGCCATAAAATCTATAGACTGTAAAAAAGAAACCCCATCAAATACTGAGAGTCCATTCTCTACTGGAGAGTTCATTTATGAACAGATAGCTGATAATGGAAAAAACTCTGCAGTAGTATGCTAAATTTAACTGCCTTTTGCCACATAGGGGACCAGGGGGCAAGGCAGGAGGAGCTCTGGTCACCTATGCATTGCTCAGCTTCCCTCATGACCAGAGCTGCAGAACATGTCAGGCTGTGGTAGCTGGCTTTATGCAGCAGCTTCTCCTATAATTGAGAAAGACCTTACATCTTCCTTCCCTGCGACTGAAATCTGTACTGTGTGCTGCCACATGGCAGTGTCCCTGGGATGCACCTACTCACACTGGACAAGCCTTTCCCAAATGACTACTCCTTCGTAAGTAAGTACACACAGCTCTGCACAGGGGTACCAAAAGCACCTTAATACTTTACATTGGTACTTCTTTTGGTAAGAGCAAAAAGAGTTCAGGTGCACATTGTTAAATTCAGAGAAGCAATATCACAAACCTAGTGTATAGCTATAGCACACATATACCTATACATGGAGGTTATTAATATCTGCAATATATACATGCAAACCCTTACTTGTGTTTTCATAAGCTTGGACTAACACCAGATTCATTTCAGCAGGGAATGTTTTTGGAGTAATGGTAGGGGTTATTATGGAGCACGGACCATACCTCCATTCAGACTTTGCAGGGAAATGATCAACGAAGATTCAGAACTTGACACAGAAAGGTGGTGTACAGCAGGAATGAAACTCAGGGACCAAACGAGGCTTGCAGAGGGTCTGAGTTCTGCTGACTTTTGTCTCCCTGCATCACATTAAGTCACAAAGGATCAGCCCCTAGAAATGAAAGATTTATCAGTTTTGTACTAGATACCAGCTCATTTGAGAAAGGTAGTTAGGCTTTGTATTTTCAATGGCTGGTTAGCTCCATCAAGCAGCTCCATCAGCTTATTATACTCACAGTTATTTTCTTGCTCTGCTATTGAATGTATTGCTTTGCTTGTGAATAGTTGTGAGCAGGGAAAAACAAATAGGGTGGTTTTCTTCTCTTCTCTGCATCCAGGTGGAACGATCAAATAGGAAATACCCCTTTGTCTTGCACTTCTTCCCCATAGGGGAAGGGTATGTGTTTGTTGTGCATTTTGGAAGAGACCATAAGGACCAAAAAGGGCAGCTGTTCAGAGCTCATGACCCAACCACTGGTCTTTTCTGTTTGAGGGGACTCCCAGTCAGCTACAAATTCAGTTTATCCCTATAATTTATTCTTTAAAGGTCCTCAAGAAGTATGAAAGACTCCTTAAGTTCAAAAGCTGATTTCATGTGAGCAGGTATAGGTCGAGGCAAATTTTTTAACTGCAGAAAACTCAGGCTGAAACCAGACTCTGAAAGGTTTGTACACACACCTAACTAACCCTGCTCGCTTGGGCTATGAGTCCTCGCTTCCAAATTCACTCCTGCTTTTTCACCAACTTTCTGGGTTGCACCAAATGCTAAACACTGCCCTTTAGCTCCCCCAAATTATTTTTCTTTCCTTTACTTCAGAAACTTGTGCATCTACTGTTCCAAGCATTTCTGTAATCCCAACTATAACACAGTTTTCCAGTTCCCAAAATGTCCCATTTCTACTTGCTTCTCCTAGAAGTCTCGCTCTGTCCTTGGAAGATTCCTTGCTGACAAGCAGGCTCATTTGCTCCCCAGAGGGACCAATTTCTCTTCCCTTCACTGTGTCCACTTAATAAATTATGTCTGTTTTCAACATGGTGTATAACAGACAAAACCCATGAATAACATATACTTCCGCTATGCTTGATGTTTTAGGGAGGGTATACTTGGAGGGATACGCAGTGTTCAATGTAGATATGCTGCGACACGATGTAAGAGCATCTTTAGTATTGAAAATCTTATTTTAGGAAAAAAAATATAGTATATTTTCATACCACCCTGAATAAATCAAAACCCTAGCCTATTTTGGGCTTCTAAAACTACTCTGCAATAAACACAGAAATATTAAATATAGCCATAGCATCACATGTGAATTTGCATGCATATGGATAAGAAAAAATGTGATGTACATCATACCTACATATATAAACATAAATTATTTCAGGAATCAAGCCATAGGACTTTTTATTATAACCTACCGCAAGCATGAATTCAGCTGTAACTAGATATGTAAGTAAGAGGTTCAAAATGAAGACTAGAACAAGTGGAAAGGGGAACAAATTTGGATGTCTGAAGCTTGTTTCCTACTTCTGCACTCCACGCCCTGCATGAGGCTGACTAACATGCAGGTTTGCAGAATTACTGGGGGTCTGTAAGCATCTGTGAGCATACAAACTCTGTGGGAGGCTGCAAACCTGATGCTTGTGTTTGGGAATCAGACAGGACAGATCACTCCATGGCTCATATCATATTAGACCTCGCTCCCTCAAACAGCTCCTCCCACCTCTCTGTCTACTCTAGTCATGCAGGGAAATGCAGCCCACAGCCACTTAGCCCTTAAAAGCAGTCATTGTATTATGTTGGGTAGGTTGCTTTACTCAGACAGCTTCGTCCACCCGGAAGACTGACTTCAGGCAAAATGTTAGAAAAATATTTCTTGAAGCTTCTGTAAACCTAAGTTGATGTTTTGCTTAGACAGTTTTTAATCTTTCAGTTGTATTCTCTCTTGTTTCTTCCTTAGTCCATGATTAGTCTTGGCCCTAATGGTAATTTAGAATGAAACAGCAAAGCAGAGCACAGCCTTTTTCTCCCTTCTGCAATTCAGGAAATTTCTCACCCTAATATGTGCTCCCCTTTGGAGACGAGAAATGGTTGAGTTCCATCACATGCTGGCCAATTTTGCCAGGGTAGTGGTGTCTGGGAGGTGATACATATAAAAGATGGTGGGGCCAGGCACCACAAATAGTACTGCTGGTGCTGTCTGTCATTGGAGATGTAGGGAGTCAGTTCAGGGTTCCTTGTTCTGTGTTCGGGTATAGCATGTGGCTTATAGAGAGAAAAGTCAGAGAAACTCATTATTTAAATTATTTTGGTTTATAACCTATTTCAGTATGTTTTATTTTCTTTTATCTTACTTATAAAGCAAGAACATTATACAGCTGTTCCACTTTGTAAGAACATTGTACTAGATATGCCTTTTTTTTAGAGTATCTCCAGCAGCAGGGGTCCCATAATCCTTTTTTCTGCTTTAAAAATCTGGGTTTTGAAAAAAACAGCATTAGATGAAGCAAAATTCGTCTCCTTCTAGTAACAAACAATTTTTTGCCATTTTTGATTGGGTGCCTACCTGTTAAAATGGTGCTTTCAGTTTTATTTATATAAACGTGTTCAGGAAATGAATATGTATTGGGCAAAGTTATGAATTTAAAGTGACTTTGGTTTACTAAATTAGATTCTATGATTTTATTCTAATACAGAATTAAAGTGGCTTTAATTCAATTTAATATATCTCAGTGCCAATTTAAAATATTGAATTCAAAGTGACTTTGAATAACAAAACCCAGTGATTTTAAGAGACTTTTCATGTCATCCAGAGATGTGTCTGAAAGGAATTTTAGTGCAGAGTTGTGAAAGAGTCTGAGTTTATGGAATGAGATGATGTTCCAGCAGATCAGGTGCATGCCTGAAGGCATGGTATGAGAAAAGCTCAATGGATCTGTGCTCCCCGTTGCTGGTGGGATATCTGATTGGAAAACCTCACAAGTCCCACTCAGCCTGAGGACATGAGCTTTCTTTGGTAGCAACACAGGAGGGTAAGGCACAGAACTAACCTCAGAGTTTTACATGTGCTGAGGTTCATCAGCAGCCTCCACACCACTGCTTCATAGTCAATGATACAATGACACTCTTTGCAGGGAGCCCTGCACTCTTATGGATTAGATATAAATAAATAGAGCCTTTAGAAAACTGCTTTAGCAACACAGAGAGGTAGAAACTTGACCTAAGGGCTGGTCATTGCAAGCTGTGCCTCTGCCCTGTGCAAACAGGGCAAGAGTGTTATGGGAACTCATAAATCACTAAAGTCTCTGTAGCATTAGTTTGCAGCTTGAGATTAGTATTGATATTTTTACTGCCAAAGCTGAGGGTTGTTAGAGCTTGACAGGATATGAAGACAAATTTTTGCCTTAACGGTTATTACAAAGCACTGGAATAATAGTACCAAAAGAGAAATTCAAAATTTTGTATGACTAAGTTGTTGAGATCATGATTGTCTGAGGGGCACCGTTTCCATCATCACCTCTATAACTGGGACTTTATAAAGATTCAGCCTTCAAATATCATTTAGCCAGGCAAATCCCACATAGGTTTCCAGCTGAGAAGGAAGTATTTGTCATCCATATTTATGACAAAAATGTAAAGTTCTAGAAATTTTGCATTATTACAGTGGAAGTCACTTCTTTCTTTGGGAAACAATTAGAGTACCTTCTGCGCCACCCTGAAGTTTTGTCACACAGAAAAATTGTAAAACATATTGTGGTTTCAGGCCTCTGAAAAAGCCACAAGCCATTTATTTAGTTGAAAGGATGAACCATTAGAAGTGTGCTGACAAAGTCTTCTACTGGAGTAGCATCTGATGATGCTGCTATAGATTTAAATCAATTCCCTGCTGGTCTACTGATATTTATGCAATTACTTTAGGTACTAGAGCTGTATTGATCCAGACTGAGGTTGAAAAAAACCCCATCCTCTACACTACCATAGTTATCACAAAATAAAAACAAAAGTGTAAAACAGGAGGGTGAGTTTTCACATGAAGCTGCTCTTGAAAATGGGTGAAGGAACAGATAGGAAGTTTCTTTTGTGAAACACTTTGGGAGTTATTCCAGAATAGTTTCTTTAATTAAAGGTAATCATACTGAATTTTCAAGTCTAGATAATACTTTACTCCTATTTCTAGGCAAGTGCTTAATTTCCAAGCCGTATCTTTTCTCAGGATGCATATTAACTGAAAATAGATCACTATGTGCAGAGACAATTGAAACAAAGATCACTGCAGTACAGTAGCCAGATCAGCCTCTCAGTAGAGGTTGACAATTTTGTTTTGACTATTTTGTATTAACAGGGAAGGACACCTTTTAAAACCAGATTCAGTCCTATTCAGCACGGGGCTAAAATTTAAGTATGGGTAGTCCATGCAATGCTTCCTTTAATGTCATATCCACATATCCAGCATCCTGTAGTCAGCAGCTGAGCTCTGAGGAACAGGTACTACCTGAGCTCACTTCTCTGAGTTAATAGCTGATGCACAGTGTAGGGTATTGCTAATTTATAGCGTTTTTCACTGTTATTTAGAGATTATGGGCAGACCTACCTAAGGTTGCTTTACTAATCCAGTTTACAGCACATCCTCAAAACAGTTGCCCTCAGCACAAGTGCAGAGGCAGTGCAATAATAAAAAACAGGAGCCTCTAAAATCAACTTTGCTGCCAGCGCTTGGATTTGTGTCCTAATTTTGCCGTTGAATTTATTACTTTTTGACTCCATAGTCTGAACTGTCCTATAACTGTCCTGATTCTTTTCAAAGAATCCTCACCAATTACATGTATTATTGGTCCATTTGGACTTCAGAAGAAACAATGTCTTTGAATAATTGTAGAAATGGAATTGTGATTTAATAGCCAGCCAAGCAGTCTCTCAATGTTTCCCACTGTGTGATTAACATTCTGTAAGGAATGTCCTCATGTTTGTTGTAGAGAAAACAAAGTTTAGACTTTTGCTTCTCCTTGTAGAAGGAAGAGAAAGGTTAAACAAAGGAAATCAATTATAAATGTTCCATTAATGACAATGAAGATAGAATATATCTGTCACTGGGAAAAACCCTGGCTTGATTCCCAAGGGACTGCCTCTCAACAGTTTTGGCTTAGCAAAGGCTTTTGAGCGGGCTATTCTTGGTCAGATAAAGAGAGGCAGTGCTGGCAGCTCACACACTGTGCAGACTTGAAATCTCTGCAGTATGCTCCTTAGCTTGGTCCAGATGCACTGATTCTCTGGGCACAGTGAAGGACATATTTATTTGATCAAGCTTTTGGAGAAAGCTGTGGGTAGATTCCCAGAATGATGAATGGGGGAAGAGATGATAGTAAGAATGGCAATTATTTCAATAACAGATACTGGTATTCCTTTTGTTTCACTTTCACTGCTGAAATATTAATTATAAGCTAGGGCACTAAATTTTATTTATACTAATATAAATAAATAATCATATAAATCCTAGCAATGTTATTCCCCAGCAGGCACATATGCTAGTAGGGTATATTTAAAAGCACAGAAGCAAATAATTGCTAAAACCATTGCCTAAATTTACAACCCTTTAGGGAATTAGTATCCTCCCACTCCCTTAACAACAACAGAAATAGTTCATTCTGCTGGCCAGACAGTAACTTCCAAATGGCATTATTGTGACCAGCTGAAGCTGGTAGTAAGGATTGTTACTCATGGTGGATATGGTTATGCAAATTTTGTGTAAGTTTTCAGAGAATAAAGGCCAAAACTGTCCTTGTCACCCTGTGATGAAACTTTTCACCTTAAACCATATAAACATATAGCAAATCCCATGACTTGAGCTTGGTATTTCTCTGATTAACTCTTTTGAAATTAATTCCATATGTGGACTTCTCTTTTTCTGAAGTTCCTGGTTCCAGTTTAACAGGAACATTCCAATTGCCTTCCAGTACAAAATGGCCACATAGTGTTATCTAGCAATAGTTATTTCATGATGGGTTAATGAAAAGTATAAGAAGGTCCTAGACTTGTGCTTCCAACAGAACCTATTGATTTCTACATGAGTTGAAGGTACTCTCTGATTGCAGAAAAAGCGAGTTGCTCAGATAACAGAGCTCCAGGGCCTCTGATTCTAAATCAGTGTTAAGATGGTTTTCTATTCTGATTTGAAACTGCTAAGCCAAGCCAGACAAAGTGCTAAGTATTAATTTTTGAACAAAAAATGAAGAAATGATTAAATGCTGTAACTCTGTTAGAGACTATAATGTCAAACATTATTCCAAATACAAATACATCTCTCCAGCTTATTTTACTTCCATTTTTTTCTTCAAAAGATCATAAGCTGCTTTTCATGTTTCATCTGTTAAATGTATCTCCTCTTGAAAAGCACCAAATGGCAGTCAGTAAACAGAGGTAACCACTCATCAGAGACAGCACAGACATCACCATTTCCTGCATCTCTCTGCAGTTTTTTTTGCCTTTTTCTTTTTTGTCTTGACCCTCTTTAGAGAGAAAAGATACCTAGGTTATCTCAGCCTCCTGAGTATAGCCATGCAAATGTTGGTCATGATGTTGAACTGCTTGTTGTAGGAATCCACATTCTGAGAACTACCTGAGATCATCATAAGAGGCACCAACACTGGATGGGATGCCATGTGCCATTTCTTTGCAGCGTTGCCAGTTTCAGCCCCTCCACCTGCCTACCCAGTGATGCCCAGGGCACTGAAACAACTGCTTCTCAATCACATGGTAAAGTGTTTTCAGCTTTTTTTCTGGTTTATTTTTAACACAGATCAGTTCACTGATCTCATTTTCCATGTGGCCTCAGGGGTTGGCTTGGGAAGAAACAGTTGTGCCAAAACAAACAGTGTGAGATGGGAACAAGTGGCTGAAGGTTAAGAGCGCTGAGCTGGCATTGTCCCGAGGAGTGCTGAGCCAGAGCAGTGTTCCCACCCCGGCATGCACAGAGATGAGAATGCCTTTGGGTCCCTGCAGGGACTGCATGCAAACTAGAGGCTACAGCAATCAGCAGATGAAGGCTGGAGCAGAAGGATTGTTTGAGTCTTACAATATAACCCTCTTGGAGGCTCTAAAATCACAAATAAGACACTTGCATAGAGCACGGTAGTTCATATTCTTGTGTAGTCATGGTTGTTCTTTACCACCTTCTTTTTTTACATATATGTTATGAAAACAGAGATAATGGGGCCCTTAAACACAAGAAGTGTCCTTTTAATATCCCAATTAGATATCTTCAGAAGGTAACATGTATCACCTGGACTGTACTTTGAGTAGTGTTTAACTCTGCTTTCACTAGCTTATCTTTATTTTCCTAGATTCAATTAAGAGCCTGAGGCTGGAAAGGCGCAGAAGAAATAAAAGCAAGCTCTACCCTCCTGTCACCTGCTAAGAGTCTTTCACGCAGTTAATCAGGATCCTCTATGAGAATAACTGAAGTGATATAGCGAAGAAGTCCTGCTTGGTCAGATTTATTATGTAGTTTATCATTTTTGCTTCCTTGAGAAGATGGTTTCTGAGGCTATACAAGAAGGTCAATCCCCTTTTGACCTTAGGGTTGCCAGTTCGATCAGGAGATCAGTAGAAATTCTAGGACGTATCTGTGGAGGTATGCGAGTGCATTATTTTTTAAAAAATTGGATCATGACAAGAGAATCATATTTTGTTGAAATCTGAACCAAGAAGCTTACAGATGCTACTACATGAATAAATCCCATTTTATTTTTAAGGAATTATTTAAGGGATTAAAAAAAATAATCATCTTATCTCTAAACCACCAGAAACAGAACAGTAATCATAGGTCTATCTGGAATATTTGGAACTTTGAACATAGATACTTATCCAAAGAATTCTACAATGTGTGTGAATAATACGCTAATTATGAATCCATCTGCTGACTTGTAAATCTGCAATAAAACACTTGCTCCATTATGTGCAACAAAACTCTATAAATAATCAGGTGAATTTTACTTCTCCCTTTTCAAGATATCAGTGTCACTAATAGCAAGCTGTGCATTCTCAAATGGTGATTATGTTGCTGTGATTAAGTTACTTCTGCTGCTTTAAAAATAACCTTGACTATTCCTCTTGTCTCAGAATTCCCTGGCACAAATCTTTCACAGGAGCGATGCCTGTATCACACAATACTGTAGTGACATTATTGGATTAAAGACAGTCAGCAACGGAAGTCCAAGGCACTTTCCAAGATAAGTGTCTCAGGAAAAGAGCTTTTTCCAGAAAACGTATGCTCCTAAGAGACTGTAATCCACCATCTACTGAGAGTAACAGCAGTCTTACCACGATATTAGATAGAAAACAGGGTAGAAAAGCTCTGGTAGAAAAACCTCTTAAGACAGAATGTAGCACAGTAGTTGGATTGAAATAACTTTATTCAACTTGACATTTTTCTGAAACTTGCTCAGTCTTTTTAATGGTACTAACAATGTTGCAGGAGAGTTGAGTAGGTAAACTGACAGGCTGGTTTTGTCACTGGGTGCTATTTATAGAACTTACACCATGAAATTTTACCACTGTGTGCTGCTTCTGACAATAGTTTGGGTGGTAATATGTTGGCTTTTAGTGAACAGGCAATTCAGCATGACCTCCAGATATTATGCCACCGAATACATTGGTGCTGCACCTATATCTTGAATATTGTGTGAAGTTCTGATTTCCCACTCTTATCAATCTAATGAAATTATCTATTAAAATGAGAAAAGGTACAGAAGGGGGTTGTTGTGGATGTCCTTATCTACCTGTGCCATTCTGTTAAACTTAACGACTGAAACCTAGTGGTAATCTGGAATCAAAGACAATGTCTTTGACTTCAGTTTTTCTGGAATTTAACAGAAATTTTTTGTTCTCTCTCTCTCAGAAATGGCAGAAAAGGCTGTGGTAGAAAGCTGTTAAATAATGGTCTTTCTGAAGAAGATGAAAAAGGAGCAGTTGCAACATTTCAAAGCCAAACCTAGAATTAATTTGCTAGAAACATATTTAAACATCAAAGGAAATTCTTTTTTCACGCAGTCCGTAGCTAAATCGAATCACCTTTTGTCACAAAGAAGTTGCAAGGCAAAACCTGTGAATGAGATTTAAGAGCAATTCTGGCAAGGATATTAGATAATAAGAATTCTTAATCTGACCCCAAACTACAGGTTTTATATTCCTGTGACTTGTACCTCAAGAGCAGAAACTACCACTGTGTATAACTTGAAGAGTACATACTCATATATTCAGGGCTACTGAAGTACATATACTGTATTACAATTCAATTTATACTATCCAGATACTGTTTCTAGTATTTTGGCATTTAAGAAAAAAATAGAATATTGAAGCACAATTTGAACAACTCTTAATTACTGTAAGATAAAAGTGCATTGAAATGTATCAGTCTCTAAAGAAAATCATTATTATTGCAAATTTATACACAGACCATCACTATAATTGAAAAGCAGTCTCTGAGACAAATGCAAACTTTTAATAACAGTATATATTTTATTTGCCTATCAATTTTATTCTGAAGTATTTTTTTTTAAACTGGTACATTTGAAATTCAAATGGAACTGTTGTAGGTAACACCTCTGAGACTGCTTTTAACTAGAAGCACTGAGAAATCCTTGCTGGTGCTCAGCAGGAGGTTTTCATTCAGCCCATGGACCAGAACCTCATTTTCCCCTCGAACAGTGCCAGGGCTTTTTCTTCAATATGGAGGTGTGGATCACCCTTTTAAAGCAATGAATGAGAACTGGTGAGCAGGGCTTCAGAGCTTCCACATTGAAAAACTATCCAGTTCGTGTTACTGTCTCTAGGTGTGCATGCCTTTATATGCCCAGCACACCATAAATAATCC
This sequence comes from Campylorhamphus procurvoides, assembly GCA_013396655.1. Classification (NCBI taxonomy): domain Eukaryota; kingdom Metazoa; phylum Chordata; class Aves; order Passeriformes; family Dendrocolaptidae; genus Campylorhamphus; species Campylorhamphus procurvoides. The sequence continues at coordinate 1,634,340 of WBMV01005928.1, read as the reverse complement.
CTCATGGCTGAAAAACACCCAGATACTTACTTAATATGAAAAATGTAAACATCAACAGGAGGGTTTTTTTCTATTTATGCATCAAACTGTCCAATGAAACAAAAACTATGGTACTATCTAACATCATTTTTTGTCACTGCTTAATCCTTCTTAACTGTGCTGCTTGTACTTGGATCAGCAATCTATCATGTTTAACTGAGGTTCCCTGGACAAATGCCAGCAGTGCAGGTGTACAGTAACACTGCCCTTTCCCTGTCCATAGGAGCTGCAGTCCTGCTCCAGACTGAAGCAGTATCGAGGGGCTCTGAGACCCCAGCTCCACCACTGACTCCGTGAGTGCCTCCCCACTGAGGCTCTGTGGTGGGAGGGTGGCATGGTGTGGTCTCGCCTTGCCTGGGAGGGGTCCAGCCCCTGCTGCACAGGGCTCCTGTGCCCTTCACCACGGTGGCTGCAGGCTCTTCCCCCCAAGCAGGTGCCGAGGACTGGTGTACTATTACACATCATTCCCTTGCCTGTGTAAGTGTGTCCCTGATGCTGGCCTGGCCCAATCCCCGCACTGGCAGCCCTGGGGAAGCAGCCTCTGCAGGTGTCCTTGGAGAGCTGACTCCAAGTGAGTCTTGGAAACTCTGTTTCTCTGCATTCAGTAAGTCTGTTGGAGACTGCCCATTGACAAGTAAAATTATTTGTCTTCAATTTGTGGAGACACTGACTTTCTGGGTTTCAGNTGTCTTTATCCAAAGGGTGGGTCCTGGGCAGCACCTGTAGCTCTTCAGGGTCCCCCACTCCATGGAAGTGATCTTGAGCAAGGTCATGCAGGTTTTTCTCTAGTTACTTTTTCTCTCTTTCACCCGGTAATTTTGTTGAGACTTGGGAATTTTTTTGGTGCTGGCAAAAGATGTGGAATATGAGAGCCCCAGACAAAAGGCTGTCATGCCTGTCAGAGCTGCCTTGATTTCTGCTGATCATCCAGCTGCTGGTTCCATCTGTTATCTCCTGCTTTTTGTTTTTTTTTAACTTGTAAACACCTCAGGGCACAAGCCATTTCTATGTGTGCAAATTCAAAGGACTGATATGGTGCAACAGAAATCCTCATTGCATCAACTATACATACAATATTAAAAATGCTCAACAAGAGGCTTCCAGTATATTTCCAAACACTTCTGAAATAAACTTCTAATTAATGAATAATCAAGGATAGCACAGTGTTCCTTATATTCTAGTTAAACATGTGTGGTAGCTCTGATTTGTGTACTGAAGCATCTTTATTGTCACTTTAATAGTTTTCTTTTCCCCAACCATCCCTAAAGGGGCAGTATGGGAGCATTTGATTGACAATGCCTGTCTGTGCATGCCCACTTGCACATGCTAATCTTCTGAGTAAGAACTGAGCTGAGAGATGTTGTCTTTGAATCACCAAGGGTTACTTGTTCAACGTTTTGTTTCTGTCCTCTCCTCTTGACCCTTCACCTGTTCCTCCCAGTGTGACTTGTCTCCTACTCTTCCGAGTCTGATCTCCCATTTTCCACTCCTCCTCCCTTTACTTTCCCAATAGCCTCTTCCCCAAGCCAGATGGCTTTGTGTTCTGTCATGCCAGAGTGGGAGTACACCCAGCCTCTGCCAGACACCTTCAGGGCCTGGGTACAGCCTTCTGCTGTCACCTGCAAAAGTCATCTGCATGCTGTGCTGTGCTACCTTGCAAGGAGACAGCATGCACAGGCAGGCTCAAAGGCTGGCTTCATCCTCAAGCCCTCATCTCCATGGAAAAGCATAGCCATTGAAAATAACAGTGCAGTTAAAGAGGTGTTATACTTACACAAGTGAGGCCATGCTTGTTAGGTGTGCTTACGTTGGTGATAACCTTTATTTTTGTTCTCTGTATTTATGCGATGCAAACTTCTGCAGTGCACGTGTCATTCTGAAAGTAAAAGACCAGCCTTCTAACTGACATATTTAGTACAGAAAAAGCCTAACAAGTCACAAAAAAATAGATGGGAAAATATGAGTGCTGTGTCATTGGACTGCAGATTAAATCACATTATTTTAAAATTCTCAGCAGCAACAAGAACAACAATGTCAGTAAAAAACTCTGCAAAAGTCCATGCAGTTTGAAGCAACCACATGGTGGACATAAGGGCTTTCTCAGGTTTTACAAATAAGCTGTCTTGCTGGAGAGGTCTGTTTAAGAGCATGAGGAAGATATGAGGCACTACTGCAGCTGGTCTGTTTTTCTACCTGCTTAGCCTTGGTAGTTTGTTTTATTTTAAAAGAGTTTCAAAATGAACAACATACATCCTCCTAGTATTTGTTTCAGTCCACAGTGTACCATCTCAGTTTCAGCTGTAAAGACTTTGGCTTAAGATGCCAAGCCCTGAACTAGAAGAGCTGAAACATGGACAAGTGCTGTTCTGCTGTAGACAGGGGGAGGTCAGGAAATGAAACATTAGGATTAGTACACCACAGTAGGAAAATTCATCTGGGCTTATCTGTTTGATCCTGAACACTTCTGATAGCATATTCAAAGTCTTTTGCTTTGGTGTGGGGTTTGGGGTTTTTTTGTTTGCTTTTGTTGGTTGGGATTTTTTCCTTGTTTTAGTGGACTGAGCTCCTCTATGAATTTCACTCCAGGAAGCCATAGTAGAGCTGCCCTGTTCTCCCTGGGCTTGTGGAACAAACTGCAGGAAGACATTAAGAGGACTAACAGAAGTCTCTGAAGCAGATGATCTGCAGCCACATTAATTATTGATCATGTTAGCAGTTGATGAGTTGTGCTAAATTGATCTGTGGTGAGATAATGTGAATTAAAAGCCACTTTAATATTTAGTTTTGAGCTTTTTATATGTGACAGGAATTTGAATGAAAGGCTACATGTGACTCATGACTGGAATCAACTTTTCAGTAAGGACAAGTTATCAGAATAAAAGGTACTATCTAAATGTAAATCACAATTTATTACAGGAGAAATCTCTTGCAGTTAAACATTTTAGTGGAAGAGTGGAAATCTTTCCTCACAATATTTTCTCAACATAGAATGATAGATTAAGATCTTGTTATTAGTTTAATTCCTGCATATTTTACTTTAATTAAACTTTGCTGCATCTGAGGTATTGCACCAAGCGCTGTAGGGAGAGAAACTAAAGTGCTGTAGGAAGTGAAGGAAGACTGTTGGCTGAAACTCCATATGTTTGCTGCAGCACTGCAATGCTGTACAGCTGGAGCACAGCTTGAGTGAAATGAATACATAGATGACTGGTGAGAGGAAGTAAGGGGGCTAATTCTGATATTGGATATGTGTGTGTGTGTGTACATATATATATATCAGACAAAAGAATTTGCTGATGATTCTGCACAAGGGTTTGTAATACAAGGGAGCCAGTGCATGTCAGCAGCACCAGCTAAAGTGCCTTGGCCAGAGAGATAAATCCCGTTGAATAAAAAGGTCGGCATGACTCCATTTGAAGAAGAGCTGTTCAGTTCTGAGCATGCTTGGATCCTACTGCATTGCCTCACAAACTTTTTTGAAAGACTTTGTGGTATCATTAATAGAATTTTGGAGGTTGATATGCATTCTTAGTTGGTTTAGGTGCCGCAGTTCCAAATGAATCCTTCCCTGGCTTCTCCCAGCCTCTCTACAGAGAAACATCCTTAATGTAAAGCAGGCTTAGTCCTGAAGTACAAATGTGTTTTATTTCAGCAGTTTAGTGCAAACAGGCTAGAGTTATCTTCAGTGAGAAGAGGAGGCTCCTGCCTACTGTAGTTTCTTCCTTTCAGTTTGTCTCACTCCTTTCCTCCATGTACCAGAGAGCACTTTGGCATTTGAGGGTGTTTGTCTTGTTTTTTCCCACCCTTCACAAAGGCTGTCCTCTGCTTAACATGCACATTTTTTTCTTCGGAGCCATTTTCCTCGGTAGGCTCTCTGAGCTGGCAAGCTGCCAAACAGTAGGGTGAGCTGCATGAAAAAGCCTTGATCATTGACAGGCTGTCTTACAATTTCATTCTTGTATTCAAGATGCAGATGGATGTTATTAGAAAGGTTTCTACTTTGAATGTGCGCGGCTTGTCCACATGGCTGAGATTAGTGCTCAATACTCATATAATGCTTTTCATCCTCAAAAGGGCTTTATAAGCCCCAGCCCTCAGAATGCCCCTGCGAGGTAGGTGTATGCATTTTGTTGTATGCTTTATAACAAGGAGTTACTAACACATGTTAGTAACTTGTTCAAAGATGTATCACACGGCAAGCATTATACAGGAAGGAATTATTTACACTTTCTGAATGTTCTCCTTTGATGTTTCCTATAAGGAAAAAAACCCCCCAAAACAGCTGAAATATATCACCATGGCAACATATTTTCCCATATGAAAGAATTGATTAGTGACACCAAGAATTAAAATCTATTTTAGGTTATAGTAATACTAGATAAATATGCATTTCTAAAATTTATGAGGCCAAATTTCCTACTGCACTAAGCTTCAATTAATACAGCAGAACTGGAGCCTACAGGGATCATCAAAGAGACCCAAATTTGATAGAAGATTTGGAGCACTTGCCTCTAACCATACTTCAAAACAGAGGGAAATGATTTTAGGAGGAATGATGTAAAATGCCTGTCTTGGTTGAAAGAATAGTGCAGGATTATTTTTCCCCTGCTTTAACTGCATGATTATAGTTTAAACCCCGACAGTTCCAGTACGAACTCCTTTCCGCTGAAAGTTCTTGTAATATTGTATCTCATCTGAGTGAGGGGGCTGAAACAAGCTGTAACTGTAAATAACCTCTTCATAATTATGTATTTGCACTGTGCTTTTACTGGCATGACTACATTGACATGCTTTACCCTGTACATACAAGCCAGTGGAAATTTCAAGTGTTGACCAGCATATATGATCTGGTTAGGGCCAAGATCACACTGTGAGGTGTGGTTTCTAAACTAGGTCGGCAAGACCTCGAAGGCTGTCTAATAATTAGCTTTAGAGGCCTTTGTAACCTCAATGAGCCCTAGGGCCCCCAGAGGTAGCTGGAAAAATTGGCTTGGAAAACAGTAGCCAACTTGGCCCTATAAGTAATAGTTAATAAGGCTGCAAGATGGTGAGGCACTTCTGAATAAAGCAGCAGAGGCTGGCTCATGGGAGACTGCAAACAGAAGGGTTTACTTCATACTATACACTCACTTTGTGCTTTCTGGGTAAATAGATTGAGAATAGACTGTCTAGCTCAAGTCATGAGGAAGGTAAAGCTTGGTTGGCTAAAGCAAGTGTATATTTTAATTCTGTTCCACCTTCCCTATTTTTGAGTAAGCTTTGTTTTCTTTCAGATTATTTTTTTTCACTGAGTAAGTAATTGCATAGTTATGTCCACCAAATGAAGGACTCTGCAGCATCTCAGTATGAAAGTTAGTAACAACTCTCTGGTGTGTCAGAAAGAACCACCTGCTCGTGCAGCATAGAGTAAGATGAAGAAGTGGAATGGTATAAACTACTCATGCTTTTTTAGCCTCAGAAAGGGTTTCTTAGTTGTTTTCCAGAATACTTCTACATTCAATCTTATCTCTATCTTGTTTTTCTGGGAAAGGTGCTTGGCCCCACAAATTTCTCTGGAGAAAAGGGAAATGTGAGTTATTTTCTGGTTTTATGACCACTAGACAATGTTTCAGGTAAATTCAGAGAAATAATGGGCAGATAAATTAATCAAAATTATTTATGCAAAATTACAGTTGGAACAAGTTATCACATTTTTATGGATTACACATCCTCAGTTTTAATGTCAGCTACCCTATTTCACTTTATAATTATGCAAGTGAGTACATCTAGACCAATTAAACATTTTCAGTTGCATTCAAAAGTTGCAAATGTCTGCTAGAGGATGGAGATACCATATAATTTAACCTTAAACATTTGGGTTTAAGGTTAAGAGATGCTTTTTGAGGGCTATGACATACCTGCATGGTTTTGAAGATAAGATATACATATGCACATTGCAAAACCATGAGGTATTTAAGTAATAGCTCAAAGCTATGTAATGTTTTGGATATCTTCAGTACTTTTATTTCTCTTTAAAATTTACAAAAACAAAGGCCTGCAAGCACAGCAGAATGTGTTTAGGCCGCTGTGGTCCAGTTTTTTAGAAATGCCATCACATCTTCCACCTACAAACCCACAAGATTACCCTTAAAACCTTCGGATTTGAGGCTCCCACAAAGTGAAGTGCAACTTGATTCCCATGTGCACAGATCTTTTAACATCTAATGACAGTAGGAGAACACTTCCCCTGATCTTCAGTGTTGGTGTCCAACTTCAAATGAACTGAATATCTGTACCATTATTGATGGTTTCAAAAATGATGTGATATTTGTGCTTGAAAGGCCCCTCATTGCACTTTGAAGATGTGTTGATGTGTGTTTTTAATCAATTGTGATCAATTACATTGCCCTGGAGTATCAACCTAACATATGGCTCAGAGATTTATGTATAAGGTGAGTGGGAGCCTTGCTGAAAGTGTATTAGTGATGAGTATGGGTTAAAGACTACAGGTACTTCAAATAAAACTTCAGAGAGTCTATTTGAAAATAAAAAATATCCATGAAAATACTTAATTCCTGTAGCATTGGTAGTATTTTTGGAACACAAGGGACCAAGAAAAATTAATTAAAGATAAAATTTTCTCTTGTACTCTTCTGCTCAATAGCAAGAGGAATCTGACTTCATACCCAAATGCAATAGTAATGTGAAAGCTTGAGGCAAAATTGTTAGCTACTCACATCAATGGAATGAAGTTATACAGCTCACTTCCACCTGAGAGAAGAACTATTTTAACAGTTTGTGCTTTGCTAACAAGACACAGATGTCGCCATTGGGCATCAGGGGCAAGATTGTTTTGTGGTTCGTCATGCACCTCCTCCCAGGGGCACAACTGAGTGCAAGTTAGAGCCTTCTCTCTTTTATCGAGTTTCAAACAGTACATTATTATTTTTTTTAGCTAGAGACCATCCTCTTCAGCAGCACTGTGAGAACTCCCTGCAAGCCCATCAGGCGTGAGAGATAAGGAGAGGGTCCTTAGCAGTTTTAAACTAGCAGGATTTTGTTGGTCTCATTGAAATATAAAGACTTTAATCAGATGAGGACCTGGACTGTAAAATGAAGGTACACTGAAGCAGGAGAAATGATCCACCCTAGCTCTTCTCCTGCTGAGGAATCTGCTTCCTCATGTGAGTACTACTTGTGCTCAAACAGAAGCATGTGAATGCCAATCTCCACCCTCAAGTTTATTTGTAGGAGGGTACTTCTGAAGTATTTCAAGACTTCCTTATCCCAAGGACTAAATACACAGAACTGTCTCCATGCCAGTGAGCTTCAGCTGAAGGAAGAGAAATAAAAATTAAGTATGGGTGGCAGTGCACAGAGCTCTCATCATGCCAGTCTGGTGACAGCATATGTCAGCACACTTTTAAGTAGCTAATATAACAGCGCAAAAGAAAAAAAAAAAAAAGAGGAAAACAACCACCCAAAACAACAACAAAAACCAAACAAAAAAACCAACAAAAAACCCCAGACAAAGTCTTTAAATGTTCATGTGTTTTCAAAAATTTACACCTTCCAGAGAGTCACTTAATTTGCCACAAAATGTTAATCTCAACTACCTCTTTCTATACAATTACTTCCCACATTTCAGTTTCTCTTCCTGACCTAGAAAACACATTTAAAAGGTATACTTGGTTTGCTACAGATCTTCATCAGCAAATTCCTTGCGCTTGTTGCTCTACAAAGTACAGCAAGGCTTTTTCAAATTTGTTTTAGAAAGAAAAAATGAACCAGACAAAATGTTCTCTTATTTTTCCAGCAGTGGTACGAGAAGGTAGTGGTGGATGCTCTCAGCACAAATCAGTTGTTATAGGAGTAAGAAAACAGTGTTTATCACAGCTAGCTACTGAATGTTTAAAGAGTATTTTGAGTATCTATTACATAAATGAAACAAATAGCAAAATTAATACAAAACCCCTGGGGAAAGTGATAATTTGTTGCTGTGCAACTTAGATCCAGGTAACACAAGGAATACATTGTGTAAACTTCTCCCTCAGAGCTAGTGACTGCTTACAAATCCAGCGCTGCTTATTTTTCTGTTCCTTCATGTCTCTATTTTTGTATTACTGGAGGATTTCTTGCTCCAACTGAACTCAATGCTTGGATTTATTATGCATTTGTACAGAAGTTGAAGGTCACATAGGAAATAGGGATCTCTTTATATTAAGTTTGTTACAAAAAGAAAGAAATGCAAAGTCTTAATTTTCACTGCTGACATTAAGAGTGATTGTAGAGTCTGTGTGAAACAAACTTGGTCATAACAGTGTTTTGAACCTGAACTGTTATTTTTTTTCCCTATGATCTGTCTATTAAGAGTATTCATCTTTGCTACGGGTGCATTGCAAAGCTTTGCACACACAAGGTCAGGCATATTGTCATTAAATTGTTCACACGAAGAGAACAATTTCATCATAAACTTAGATCACCTTGGTGGCTTAAACTCATCTACATGGAATATGTTTTCTTTGGGTAGGGTAAAACAAGATTTTAAAGCTCTTTTAAAACTCTGGATGGTTTCTTCCCGAAAGAATAGATGGAACATAAATCGATGGAGTGTGGTATCAGTGATTTGAAAGTAAAAAAAACCCAACATTTATAGGATTCATTGAACTTAAAACTGATTCAATCCATTTAAATTGGTACCTAGTACTTGTCACATTATGATATAGGTGTGAATATGCTTTGCTGGGATATGTATGCACAGTAGAGAACACTCACTTAAGCACACACCCACACATCCCCATATGCTTTGAACAGATCTAAACGGTGACTGCAAGATGAAGAAGGCTGAGCACATAAACATTATACACAATGACTATTAATTTCAAAGCAAGGCAGTAATTTATGAAGGTTGTTAGGAAACAATGTAAATACAAATGGTCTTCTAATAAGCACCAGTAGTATCATGTTGAAACATATTTGTGATTCTCTGTAGTGTGTTAAAGCAAGTGGGGAAGAGTGTGTACAATCTCCATGGAAGATGGTGACAAGACTAAAGAGGTGAAAGCTGACAGGAATGCAGCATGTGGGGACTCAGTCCAAGGAATAGTTCTAGCATGGGCTGACTTAGCAGTGCGGTAAACAGTGTTTGGTAGTTGAGTGAGGACAGGCAATATCTGGAATAATTAATCAATAATTCATTATGGAAAAATGCTACCAGCTGTAAACTTAATTTGTAGAATAATACCCTGCAGTAATGCCAAAAGTTATAAATACATTCATATTTCTTGAAAGAGCCAGTACAAACCAAAGCAAATGCTTCAATCATATATACTGTATAATAAAACTGACCTAAAAAAAAAAAAAAGAAGAAAAAATGTTTCTGGTGGCAGTCAGTGAAAATTAGGCAGTTAGTACAGAATCCTAATAGTGAAAATAGCACATTTGGAGTTAAAGGTCTTAATAACAATGTTAACAATTTTTTCTCTCATAAATATTTTATATCTTTGTACAGGAACAAAATTCCTGCCTCCTATGTGTTTCATTTTCCTTCCAGAGCTTTACATATTTTATTTCTTATTCTGCATGATCTATTAGATAACTTTATCATCTAGTGTTTTATAAAAAGAAGTATTGTTGCATATTAATGATCATCTAGCTATCTATTGTTAATATGTATGAGTCAAATTCTTCTAAAGACTTGTCCAGCTTTGAATAAATAGTAATCCTGTGTAGATTTGACTTTTAGACAATTTCTCCTTTTGATAGTTTGGCACAATCCTGTAATGTTTGGGTTGTAAAAACTCCAAAAGGTTATTTTAAACAACTCGATTACAGTTATTTTAGAAACAGTAAGTTTGTATTTTCTCTTAGGAAATATATTAGTTTAAAAGCAAAACACTGAAATGTAATGTGGGCTTTAATTTGCTCAGTAACAAAAATTTCAAAGGCAATGAATAAGAATAAAATATTTTTCCCTTATTTGGGATGCTGTTTACTGAAATATACTATTAGAAATATATGTGACACCAAATATCTAGATCATGAAACTCTTATGAAATACATTCAGCAGTTGAAATTGTTCCCTTGTATATCATGCCTATATTGGATTGTGGATGACTATTTGGAAAGAAGTGGAGTGCATTTTTTAACCTATACATAACTCAGAAAGTGTCATTTATCTAAAATGCCACTGGGTCTAGTCTCTCTGATACCTTTGCCACTGTGTAGCAGCTGCAATTCGAGAACTGCCACAGGGCACCTTTCCATGCCGGCAGCCTGTCCCAGAGCGCTCCAGCACCGATGCACCAACTTCTTGCTGTCTGCTTTGCACCATCCCACTGAACCAGCCTCTTTCACCACACATCCTGATAAAGACAAAAGATGCTCTTTGACTGTTTCTGTGTCTGTGGTTAATTTGCTGGGTAAAAAAAACTTGAAACACTGCTTCTGTTATTGGTAACAGCACTTTGCAGTGCTTTCTCTGTGTCTCAGAATACTTTACCTGAGAAGCTTAGTTGCTGCTTTTGTGTCTTTTCACAGAAGGAGAAGCTGGAGTAGATGTTGATGAGAGGCCTGGAGCCACTTCCCAGTGGAGGAACCAGTATGGAAGACTCACAGTTATCTACCATCATCACTTGCATTCTTGAGAGATGAGGGGTGGACCTGTACCGCAGTCACAAGCACAAATGAAGCTTTTTTAGATGTACCTGAGCTTCAGTAATACAGGCCTGACCTTCAGGAGTTCCTGCTAATTTGTTCAGTGTTCACACAGTGTGTAGCACAGGGGCCACCATCAATTGCTGTGCCTCCTGGGTGCTGCTGCAATACGGATATCAGCCACCTTTCTTTTTCTTGGGGCACCTTTATCAGTACAACCAAAGAGAACACTATGTGGGCTGTGTATTCCTCTCCAAGGTCATATAAATACTTGGATAGTATGTGCTGGTCCCTGAGCTGTTGCTGCTAATATTAAACTAACTAGTTAGAGCTGGTTTGCATATATTTGCAGCTACAGAAGAAATTAAATGATAAATATTCCCAAATGTAGCTATGCAAATAGTGGCAAATTCTGGATAAATGCATGAAATGTATTATAATAGTAAAAAATTCTTCTCTTTTTCCTTTAAGAAAAAACAAAGGATGATTCTTTCCTTTATGGCACAGGCCAGGTTCTCATTTGACTTTAGAATTTCAAGCATCTTATGAATAGAAAAGGACCATAAAACTATGTTAAACATTCAAAGACTATGTTAAGGTACTGATACCCTTCTGTTCTACCCTCTGGTCCAGAGGCACAGAGTGGTTGTTCTATTCTGTGCCCATATATTAGTAATTGCTGGTTGACAAATAGCCACAGTAACTAGAGGATGCTGTGTAACAAATTAACAAACCCATGTAAGATGATGTAAAAAATGCTTAAAAACTGGAAATGCAAATGGTAGCAATCCCATCCATGTGTGAATCCCAAAAGAAGAAAGACAACATTCTTGGAAATGGTGCCACTTCGAAAGACAGAGCATAGAGGCTAATCTATTCAAAGAAAATTGTCTCCCCTTGGTAGTGGCCTTACTTTTAAAAAAAAGAATTAATCTATGGCCTAAAATCCAATAAAATTAACTTCTGCCCAGCACAAAGGGGATGGCTACGGTTCTCAAGGTCAGCTCTGAACGGGTTCACAGGGTCAATACCTCCATTCCCCTATAACTGTCTACCTCCATGAATGGTTATGGAAGTATTTTGGTATGGTTGCTGAGAAGGTGCCAGGAGAAAGCTGGAAAGGAGAGGTGCAGTTCTAGGGGCTGGAGTTAGCTGCATAAATCTGCTTCAGCTGCTGTGCCATCTCAAGATGACAGATAAAGATGTGTGCTTATGCAAAGAAAGGGGAGAAAAGGACCTTCTGGGGCTTATGACCATGAAGACTGTATATAATTTACTAAACTTCCTCAAAGGGGCAACATTCTGTTTCCCTTTGAGGGCAGACAGGCCTGTCCTGAGGAAACCAAGTGTTTAATTGTGGGTGACTGATAACTGGTGTAATGAATTAAAAGCTGTGTGACTAAGTCAAGTGCAAGCCTCTCAAAGTGTGGGTATCTTCTAAAAAATGAGGTTTAGCAAATGAACAAAGAAATACTGAATTTGTTTCCTTGGCATTTTAGTAACTGTTTGACCTGACCTGATCATTTCAAATTACCACTTGAGAGGACAGAGATATTCAGGAAGACAGATACTCTATATTCCCAAGGAAAAATACTTTTCTAAAATAGCATAGAGCTTAGTTATAGCTATCCAAAAGTATATTATGCCAAGCTCTCATTTTGACTTGCAGTCTTTTCATACTGCTGAAATATCAGTACTATATATATATATATACTGCATATATATAGTTTGCTCCTTGTTTCCTAGTGCAATATGGGGTAGGAAACCTGTATTATGTACTAACATGACCAGAAAAACACCATCTCCTATCCTGTTCCACCCCAAACAAAAAATCCATTTTAAATAAGGCTAGCTGTAAAGACTGAGGAATAACCAAAAAGCAAAATGAATGGTATGGCACATCCTGGTATGCATGTGTATTTTAAAACATACTGATTTATTGTTGAAATTGGAAAACAGGAAGACCGTGAAACTAGGAAAATATGGAATTTGCAAAAATATTTGACACTGTAAACTATATTTTGTTAAATATATGCATGAAAAGTAGGAGTTCAAGTGATAATTGGATATTTTATCTAATAGTGACTGTCCTTACTCTATATCTTGATGATTATTTACTGATTTGTTTATATTTTCTATTCTGAAAAAAATAGACTAATTTCAGCTAAGAAAAAAAAAAAACCCAAACCAAAAAGCAGCATAAAGGACAGACTAGTGTCTACCATGGAGGGTATGAATGATTAGAAGTACTTTCGTTATACAAATATGTTGCTTACAGGCAACAAAAAGCTGTTAATGCAACAGAACTTTAAATATTATTAAGAAATTATTGAGTCTATTTGTACATAGGACTCCTGCTTTCATTCATTTCCATTTATAACAATTCTTGTAGCATTTGATAGGCCTTTGACACACATCTATAACCACTGAGATGTGTCACACTGAGCAGAATACTATCAGAATCCCCAGATCCCACTGGCTGAAGTTAAATATTCGGATGAATCACAGCTATTGTGTTACCAGACAGCACAGCAAAAAATTAACCAGAGCAAAACACTTCACTTGACGCTGTTACAGCTAATAGGTCTGAAATGAAAGATAATTGCATATTAAAATAGAGTGGGTAGCTCTGTTTTGATGTAGAGATATAAAGATGTCAGGCAAGCTAGTCTGTAGCAGAAGAGAATGGGTGCCCCGAAGTGATTGAGGAGTGAAGCCCAGGAGAGCATTCCTCACATTCCTGTGGCACTTGCCCTATACATATGCCCCACAAAAAAAGGGAACTTCAGCACTTGGTATTGGTGAACTGAGCTTTGAAAAAGCTGACACTTTTCTATAGCTGCAGGCTTGATTAATTTGAAGAAATTATACTGTCTGAATGATGAACACAAGGCATATTTAAACTGTTATTTTTTAGGGCAAAGGACATTATATTTTCAATCTGTTAGTTAAAAAAAAATCCCCCAAAGGACTCCTATAAGCTCCAACAAGCAAGATGTAGAGAATGTGGAGCCTTCCTTAGTATTTTCCCATAATCTGCCTAGAATGATTGGTATTACTGCAAAAATATTTTGCTGACACATGTGAGTAGGATTAGTCCAAAGAGCTATCTTTTTTAATGAGCCATATCTAGAAATTCAGTAGGTTTAGTAGATTACTGTCTCAAGACAGAGAATTTTTGAGAGCCATGTGTGTCTAAGATTTTGTCTCCTGAGACCAGCAGTGTATGTTTTGTAAGGAAAAGATGGTTATCCCTGGGCCTTTGCACAAATAAAAAAATCAAATAAGGATGACACTACCTTACTTGGGATTGAAATGTGACTGCTAGTGACTGGGAATTAAACAGATTTATTAGTGTTGACATTGTTTACATTGCGTGATCCATATCAGCGAAGGGTACACATTGCTTGTGAAAGCAAATACATTAATAGTATTACCCTGCCGTTAATGGCACGTTAATAATAGTTCCGTGATTCGCATTTGTCAAGCTGCTGCAGAGACGTGCTCAGTGTCGTGGTAAACAAAGAAAATCAGCCATGTTGCGAGACCCTTTATTCTTTAAAAACTCAATTTCACGTGAGAAGGATCCGCCGCTAGATAACCCCCGGAAAAGTGATCAATTAAAGATTTCACACCCTTCCCTTCCAGCAATGACAGAGGGGACACCCGGCTCATACGGATTACTTTTGAGAAGCGTGACAACAG
>WBMV01005928.1:1475065-1618053 GCA_013396655.1 Campylorhamphus procurvoides | reverse complement strand
GGAGGGCGGCAGGAGGGCGCGATGGCGTCCTACGTGGATAACAGCTTCCGCCAGGCGGTGATGAAGAACCCGGCGGAGCGCAGCCCCCAGGTAGGCGCCTGCCCCTCGGCCCATGGGGAGGGGCTGCCCCTGCCTCCCCGGGAGCACCGCGGCCCCGCTCCCGGGATTGCCCCCCGGCCCCCCCGGCTCCGCAGAGCTCCCTGTGCCGAGTGCCCGGCCGGCAGCGTCCGGCAAGGCACGGCGCGCAGAAAGGCGACAACTTTCCTCCTGCTCCCTGATTTTTGGGGGAAGGAGGGGGAGAAGCGCCAGCTGGGTTTGTTGTGAAGGTTGCTTCCGGTAGAAGGAAAAATGCGCTTAGAGTATAATTTTTCGTTTGGGTTCTCTTTTTGTACGTGTTTTGTTATTGTCCCGGAGTACGCTGTAGCTCTGGATTTGAATTCAATCCCTACTTTTACATAGCTGGCTGGAGCTGGCAGCGCTGTTTCATAATGTAAGGGCTGAGGTCAGTGGTATTCTTGGCAAGTCCTTGCTCTCCAAAGTAGGGTGAAATCCTTACACAATGGCACCGGGCAGGAATTTTTTTAGATACCTGCGCCGGGCTCCTGGAGCCTTCTTTGTCGGAGGAGTTATGTGAGTTGAAGCTGTTTGTAAGCGTAGTTGCGCTTAGAGAGGCTGAGAAAGGTTAAGCAGGGGACTGGAGTGCGTACAGAAACATTTTGACTTAACATGACCTGAAAAACAACTAAACTGAATGAATTCCTTCTGCTCCCGAGCGGTTGCTGCAGTGGCTGTTGCTGCCAACTGTCTAAAGACTAATAAGCTTTAGACTGATCCCCACATCAAGCCGCGGTTCAATAGCTAATGATACAAGGAGTTACTTTGCTTGGAGTTGTAATGCCATCTGTCCTATTTTCTAAAGGCTAGCCTGCTCTCTGAGCAGTCCCTGTGTTCTGGTTTTGGGAGAGAGATGCTGTTACTGATTGTTTTGGCAGGCGTCTGACTGGCTGGTGATGATTTCAAATTGGGGGCAAAGAGGAAACCTTGACTTTTGGTCAGCACCCATAAGTCATTCTCCTACTACAGATACGTCATTGTGGTAATGTTATTTTTATCCTCATGCTCATGGAATATGTGGGAGAAAATAAAACTTCTCATGGAAAAACATACTGACTGCATAGGCACGTATGTAGCATGTCTTTTTGGCAATTTTTTTTTAAATAAGAAAAAATAAAACTGCTTCTGGAGCGTGTTTTTGTGGTGCTAAAGTTGTTTCCCTGTCCTTGTTTGACCTTTTCAAAAATGTCTGTTTGCCTTCAGTGCTGGACCCAGCCCTTCAGTGTGTTGTGAAAGCTGAAGGAGGCCAAGTGCTCTCTCCTGGGGAAGACGCTCTCTGCAAACTTGTAGCGAGGTCACTTGTGCGGGTATAGGTGTAGATTCTGCCTGGGAGAGCCTGCCAGCAGTGTCCAGCCTCGGGAGGTGGTTACTGAAAGATGATTGTGTGTTCAGGAGGATGCTGGCAGATGCTCAGAAACCAGTTGATCAGGTTGTGGGGCCACCAGGCTGGGCTTGGGGGACGAGGCTTCCCCTGTGGCATGGTCTGTGCCGTGTGAACTGGTAAACTTTCTCATGTCCTTGCCAGTTGGCCTTGCTGTCTAGAAGGGATAATATACAAAAAAAGGCAGAAAGTAAGGAGTGACGCAGTGAAGAATCCAGCCCAAATGCAGGGATAAAGCCGATGTGAAGGGCACAGAGCAGAGAGCTAAATTGGGAACACCAGGGCTGCGTTAATGCTGTAAAACTTCCCGAATCAGCAGACTGGCAGCCTGCTGTGGCAATCACCACAGGAAAAGAAGCCCACCCTTAAATCCTTGAAGCTGCCACTGGCCCAAAATAATCCACAAAAAGACTAAATTTGTAGGAAACATGATGTGTTGTTAGCACTGGGAATACTTGAACCTGGTAGTCAGGCATGCCCTCCTGTTGCTGCTGGAAAGAGCAGGGCTTGCAGCAGAAAACTGGATTGGTGCTTTTGTGAATGGCTCATGTTAAATTGTGTGTGTTAAAGAGTTTTCTAATGTTGGTTCTCTGTTCTTTAAGTTTGACTTTTATTTTACAACAGTATTGTAATTTGAAAGAAATATGCTTATGCATATCATCTTTCATGGTTAAGTAAGTGGAAAAAAAATATACCAAAAGGTACCAAGACCTTGTTTCTCCTTCCTCCCTGAAAGTAACTTATTGTTTCTTTACTTGTATTTTACTGTCTTTGCAATGCTATCTCATAAAGATAGTTACTTTATTTTGGCTTTTGGGAAGTCATGAGGTTTCTTTAAAGTTGAGAGTTGGAAAGATGAAATATATTTATCGTATTCATGTCAGTACAGGAAATAGCAAGAGAAGTATGTTAGTAGCATATTTGCTGCTTACTTGTGTTAACAAACTCTTTGGGCTGAGCTTCTCCCAAATCACAGTGAAGTAAATATCCGTTTGACATTACTATTCACCCTAGATTGTCAGGGTGCAAATTTGGCACAATGCCTTCACTGCAGGCTCAGAGGAGAGGAGTGACAGTATGATAGTCAGTATGTACAGCTTTGTCTGATATACATTGTTGAAGAAAGCAAGCTTAACTTGGCATGAACTTCTGTAGTGCAAAAATCGCATGGTAATTTTGGACTGGACTGATTTTTTCTTTTTTTAATAGGTAAACAGCGTATTCTGCAATTGCTTTGGTAAATTCTTAACTTGTATCCCTTTGGTGTATCCTCATTTACGGGGTTTTCCTGAATTTTTGTGAATTACAGCTCAATATTCTGTTGGCCAAAGAAACTTCTAAATAAAAAAAGAAAAATAAAAAAATACATATATGGCCTGCTCTTTAACATGCCTGTTGTGTAACAGAGCTTTACTCTTTAATTGCAGTATTAAACTATTCATTTTCTCTTTGAAGACATGAACTAGGAAGTTAATTTAACTACTTTGGGAAATCTAACTTTTAAATGTTCATAAATTACCAATGGTTTTATGCCCTTAAGCTGTGAGTAATAGCAATCTATTTTTTTTCCCCTCCAAACATTGTCTTACATGGACTGTTAGAGCTTTAATTCTTTTCTAAACAAATTCTTATTGGCATCATAGGCCAGCTTAGTAAGCAGGCAGTTTTGTACTGGTGTGGCTTAATCTGAAAAATAGGGCTGCTTTTGTTTTCAAACAAGAGAAATGGGGCCCTAATCTTTCTTTATCCTAACATCTCATTTGCATGGCATGGTATGCAAATAGCTAGTTACTTCAGAAACTCTGCATACTAGTTCACTGTTTTCGTGCCATGTAGTGACGTCTGCAGGAAGAAATTTTTTTAATGTGTGCTTTTATATATGTTAGATGCCTAAGGTTTTCTTCTGGAAACTGCTGGTGTGATGCATCAAGGCAATTCAATACAGCAGTATTGAATAGCGAGATATAACAGCATCGGACCACATCTTGAGGGCAGACAGGAGAAATGTACAGTAGCCCTTAGTTTGATACTAGTGCGTCATTTAATGTCAGAAGGCATCTAAACAGGATGCTGTTGTTAAGCAGATACTCCCTTCTTGAACACTTGAGAGGAACAATGGTTTAATTATAGGATGTACCTATGCTTTTTCCAAATAAACTTTCAGCTTGTTCCTCAGTTGTGTTATTTTTATACTTGTAACCAGTGATAGCATCATTGTGTGCAACCTTCAGATAAGCCAGAAATGAACATTTCCTTCTTGCTATAGTGATCTCTTAGCAAGTAAATACAAGGCTGAGTAATTTAATGGGATCATAGAAACTAAGTGTTTTATGTGTGAGTCTAGCAAAAGAATTATATTTGGTCTTTAAATTCAGACTGATTGTGTGTCTGTATACCAAATAGACCAGAAGATTAAAATTATCTTTTTCAACAGTGTTTAGTTGGGATTTCTTTAATTTGAAAAAAAATAAATTTTGGAGCTTGAGCTTTGCTTTCAGATTTTCTTCACTGTCAGCATGCTACCACGTTACACTCTTTGAGGCTGACATTTAAAGATGAGGGTAACCTCTATTATCACGCTGTTAACAGCAGTATAATGCTGGGAACTGACTCTGTTGCCAAATTCTTCTGTTGGTTCTTGGTAGCCCTGAAAAATGAAGGACTGTGACAGCTGATGCCTGGTATTTGACTGCATTGCATTGTTATAATGTCTTTCCATAATGCATCTCAGGGCTTTGTAATGTGGTTATTCAGGGGTTGCCTTAGCTTGCAAGGTCTGACATTCTGTTTCTTTGGAGGGAGCCCATTTGGCCAACAAAATGAGACACCTAATTGCACCTCCTATGGTAGTGTTCAGGCTTTCTGCTGTCTGCAGTACCTAGTTCTGAAGCAGAGGCATGAGCCTATTAGGTTTTGTGTTAATGTTGGGAGTGTTGTTAGTGACGCAGCTTAATAAAGAAATGTTGCTAGTTCTTAATCCAGGCTTCTTTCTTGCTTGGCAGTGGGCTTGAAGTAAAATTGCCATCACAGTCAGCTGTAAAGGTAATTGCCAAACAGAAAAAACAACCCCAGTCCTCTAGACACTGTAGGTTTTGGAAACTTGTTCAAAATAGTTAATATCCCCTGAATGTGTCTGATGAACAAGTTAAGTGGTGTCTCTTGTGGTGTAAGTAGGGGAGGTGGATACAGATGTAACCCAGGCTGGACATGAGTACCTAGAAACCTTTATCCATAGAGCTTTTCCTTGTTGCGTTTCAGCAAGAAACTGAGAACATAAACCCCAAAGTAACTATTGGGGAAAAAGAAATATCTTTCCCTGACAAAGCAAATTATGTACTTGTTTAGTATAGAAATAATATGGGAGAATGTATTTTTGAAGTAAGTGTACTTTCTTTTTGCTCTTAATGTTTTTTCTAGAGCTAGTATTACTATTCAGCATAATCTCATGCCCAACAAACTTAATTGTATGAATATATCTTTTTGTGGCTGACAACTAAAACTGAAACCCCTTGCATAGCTCATATTTTCTTGTGACCTCTCTAGTATCAGTCTGTTGAAACAGTCCTGGAATGTTTGATTCTGAACTTCCACTGTCAGTTTTCATATCCTTCCCAAAACTAAGGGTATGTACTGCAATCAGCTTCTCAATATCCTTTTTGTTTTGAAAGCAACTATGTTTATTTCCCAGTCTTTCAGATGGGAGGTGTGTGTGTCCATTTTCCCACAGCCATTCATATCTTTGTTGTCAAGAGGACTGAATTTTTAATTTCTTTTGCAATAGTTCTCCCCTGTCATGGGGCTAGTACTTTCTGCATTTGTAGATTCTTCAGTGCTGTATCTTTCACCAACATTTGCAAAGATCTCTGTAGGATCAGGAAACCTTCACCTATAGCATAGAAACAGCCTATTTGAAGCCTTATCCTAAACACGTGTCTGCCTTCTCATTACATCATAAGATTGCAGCTCGGTTAGCTGTATGTATCTGAGCCAGTTTGAAACTTGGAAAGTGAGGGTTTAACTGTAGCACTGATAAGCTCTGTGTAATTTCCTAGTTGATTAATTATCTGCTTGGTAAAGTTTGCTTTTGATTTCTGCCCTGCTGTGGCTACAGAAGTGTTTGCACTGGGTTTGGGCTGGGTATGTTCCTGTGAGCATGTTTGGGATAGCCTTGGTGGACAGAGTCTTCTTTCTGCACTTAAAAACTAGGAGACTTTCTGTGGCAATCTTGCCTAGGGAAGTTACTGAAGTGAGCAGTGCTGGGCCCAAAACCTCTACTCAGCTCAAGCCTTTTTTGTCCACTTTCCTCTTTATGTGGTGTTTAGACATAAGACCATCTGTCTGTGCCCTTGGTGATGCCAAAGGGACAGCACCCTCCCACCCATCCTCACCCACCTCTCTGGTGAGTCAGGCGTAGCCTGTAGTGCTGCTGGGGAGGCTACGGTGGAGGAGGATTATTGTAAAGCAATGCTGATTGCCATGGAAAGAAAGGCTTACTCTTCTGCCAAAATTAGAAATAAACAAAATCATCTATTGAACTCCTGAGACCAAAAGACTGATAGCTCTTTCTTGTCTTGGGTATAAAAGTGGAGGTTGGCAAAAGTGAAGAACACACAAGCATTTTCCCCAAATTGTGTTTTTCTTTAGAAGGAAGATAGAGTATTCTGTGGGTTATCAGGTTATTCATGGAGAACCCGTGATACTTGAAGGAAAAAAAAAAGATAATTTAAGTGTAATATCTGAAGGTGGTTCATTCATTTTATGCTTATTACAGTAGACCTTAACTAAGGGTTTTTTTAGAAGTTATTGTTTCTTGAACAACATTGTTTAAAAAAATCTGTATGCTTAAAAGTTAAGTCTACACTTATGCAAATTACTAGTAGCTACTAATTAATTGTGTTGAATAACTCATCTGATTTTAATAATTTTTTCCCTAAAACAGAATGTTGCTACTTAATCTGTTAATGTTTCAAGAATAACTATGTACACTGAACAGTTGTTGTAAGAACTTTGACTTCCTCTTTGAGGTTTTTTTGTATCCTCATGAGAAAATGTATTTTGCCTTGTGTTTTGGGAACTTTCCCACAGTAGGAGATCTAATTTTTGCAAGGTATTGTTTGGGGATTCAAAAGGAGCGCTGGCAGAAAGATATCTCTACAAAGATGCTTTGTGAAGGGCAGCTGAGCCTGTGTGCCTTGTTTGCTGCAGCCAGTGTTGCAGATTTAATTTGCTGGATATATTTTGTGTGAAGGGGTGTATTTGAATAAATCTCAAAATGGAAGTGGTGGTCTGCTCCCCATTTCCTGAAGTTTGTGAAGTTGGCCACTTTTCTTGAAAAGAGAGAGTGAAGAGCTCTGCTACAGTGCTTTCCTTACAGCTTTGTTTTGCAGTTAAAACTAGCTGTTTGTTCTCTCTGGGTATCTCTGTTACGCCCATATAGCTGTAGATATGTTTCTTTGTGTGTCTCTGTCTTGTTTGACCTGAGGAAGAGTGATTAAATATTTGATTTAGAACAGCTCTAAAGAATTCTAGTCCACCATAATCATTATCTGAGCAAAACACAGAAGGAATAAGAAAAGGTTAAAATACTTAAAGGGGGGGGGAGGGGGGGGGTGGGGGGGAAGAGTGGAGGGATGTGGTGGCATGAGTTTACTTTTCAGCACTAATAAAAATTGAAGGAGAATTCTTATATTAATATTTCTGTGGACAGCATGATTTTCCTATTTTTCTCTTATTTGTGTATATTCTGATAAACACCAGCACAACGTAAATGCATCTGTTATCGGTGTAAATTATGTGGGGAATGGGTATTAGGTTTCATGAAAGACACATTCATGAAGCATGCCATATCTTTACCAAGCTGTTTGTTTCTGTTCACTTCCTTTTTGTATGTCTTAAAATAAATTTGGCTTGATAAGTAAAAACTTTTATTACGTAGTTATTTCAGGTTTTCAAAAGGGAAGATGATTCCTGTTTCCCATGGAATGATGCTTTAAAACTTTTGAGAGGGAGGTGGTGTTATTTTTTTTAGTAGGATTTTATTGTTTGGTTTTTTTTTTCTTGTATTTTTAAGGATACTCTTGTCTCTCATCTTTATTTTCTTTTTATGGTAGTTGGGGAAAAATATTGCTACAGCCACTTCCATTTGAAATTAATTGTTCAGATTTCTTGTCCTGTTAAACAAAAAATAACCAAAAACTTAGAGGGGTGAGAGAAAATGTTACACAAATGTGGTTTGTAAGCAGTTGATGGGACAAGGCTGTACCACCAATACAAGTGGAAAAAGCTTCTTTTGTCATACATCATATTTCTTTAGAAGCAAAGCTTAAGAGCTTTGTTTCTCATTCTGATGTTCTCTACTGCCTCATTTGTGCTGATCCAACTGTTTGTGAGGCTACAATATACACAGTATAAGTGGTGCAATCTTGTTAGCTGAACAAAAGAGATGGTGTGTGAGGGTTTTTCCTTTCTAGAATCTACATGACTCAATCTGGTTTAGATTATGGCTTCAAATATTTGTGTTGGTGCATCTGAAGGTGTGAAGTTATGCTACAAGTTTGAGATTAAATACTTATGGTTGTGTGTGGGAATCTCTGAAATAGCTTAATGTCCTCCAGAGGGTATATAGTGCTCCATTATCAAACACCATCTAGAAAAAATTAAACTGGATGAAATACTATGACATTGTTTACTCTTAATGCATTTCCTCAAATGAGAATGTTTTTTTTTAACATATTAGGCATATGTTCAAGATGCTTCTTGAGAGAAGTCTTCCATTTTTGTTTGTTATGAGGATTGGCAGCAAAGGAAATTTTTGTAAAAAGTAGGGTTATTTCCCCATTAGAATATAGCTATGGCAAGAAGCCTGAATAGTAATGATACCTTTGCATTCACTGAATTGGGTGGATGAAATGCTAAGGTAAGGCCTAATACTTTTATTTTTGGTTATTGTTTTATTGCTCATACTGAATCTTGTCTGTTTTTACATTGCTTTGTTGTATAATACCTGAAAATTGGGTGCTGGTGGGCTCCCTTCCCATGCTCGTGGTGAAAGAAAGAAGTGATAATTTTATTGGTGTGCAGGTTAAGAGACATACACATTTTCTCTTTGGTGTGTGAAATCTATTAGAACATCCTTAAAATATGTACCCTATATTGTTTTTGTTTTGACTTTGAGGTAAGTGCTTAATCTTGACAGGAAACCATTCCCTTGCGTGCACAGAACATTTTCTCAAAATACATAACCTTGCTGAAATCAGCTGCACATTGCATTATGTGATTAACCACTTCTCATTTCAATGGTTGTGGATTATTGTTCTTTGTCAACAGACACACCAGAATGCACAACATACATGTTAGTAAGTATTCAGATACATTTTGAGCCGAGAGAAGGAGGCTTGTTTATGCAATATTACAGACTGCCCTTGTCAATGTTGCTGTGGGTGTTTGAAGTGTCTTCCCTTGTCAATGCCACAGGACAGGCAGGCGCTGCCAGAGCGCAGCACCCCATTGCTTACCCATACAGTTTTTGAAGGTGCCAGAGCTATAGTAACAAAAAAAGTTGGATGCTTATTTAAATAGATAGGTCAATATTTGGAAGTTGTGGCATTTTGTTGTGTTTATTTGTGTTGAAATAGCTTTGAATTTTATAAGGCAGCAACTGCAAAATTATAATGTAGTTGTTCTTATCTCAAACGATAATCTTTACCTTTTTGTGACTCCAATTCCCTTTTCCATCCCTTGGCAGGGGGAGGGAGAAGTGGAAGGGGAGAGTGAGTGAGTGCTGTGTGGTCCAAAGTGTTTCAGTAAAAAGACCAAATTGGGGAATACTGTTGCTAAACCATGATAGGAGCTCTGCCTGTGGAATCATTCCTCAGCTCTGGAGGAACTGCAGTCGTCAAAAAAATGGAAGAGAAAAACAGATGCTGGGTGCTGCTGAAGCAGAAGGCGTGGTAAAAGGTGTTTTACATGGTTGGGCTTTTTATCCCAGTTGCTAAATTGATAAAAAGATGCTGAAAGCTGAAGTGATGTAGTCGATCTTGACACCCGTTTTGATTTCCTGTTGAGGGTGGTTAATGACCAGCAGCTTCTCCAATTAAGGCAGTAGTTGGCCCATTGATTGAAATGAGATTATCTTAAGAAAAACAGTGAATGGGGGTGTAGTTCATGCAGGATGCTCTGAGTATGAAACAAGAAATAAGATTTTGCACTTGATGATGATGAGCGCTGTTAAGGTGGTGTCTCTCTCTAAACTCTATTAGTGCAGTAGCTAAGTAGCTTGAATGTATTTGCTGCTAAGGAGGTAGTGAGCAGATGGTAAACACTCCCAGTGAGGCAGTTTTCATGCTGAGTTAATGAGAAGGTAGTTGTGAGGGCTTCAGTCTGAGTTGCATTTTGTGTTCTCCATTGATCCTGTGATACACATTGCTAGATAGTGCATCAATTTGCTGTGGGTCTTCAATGAATTTGTTATACAAAGCACAGGTCAGACCCCTGTGTGAATGGCATGCAGTGGTCCGATCTGAAGACTGAAGTATTTCACATGTGCCATAGATATGGAAACAAAAGTGGCTCCGCCAGCTACATGCTGACTAGGAACAGGCACTTGCTGGAATGAGGGTAATTGAGCTTCCGTCCTTGTCATGGCTTCTCTCTTACTGCTGAAAGCTGTTAATTAGTGCCAATGCTTTGTTTTAATTCGCGATGATTTAGTTGGAGAATGCCAACTCTTTGGTCATAGGCCACTGAACAACTATCAGATGGCAACACAATTGCAGCTCAGCTGTTAAAAATGTTTTGAGGTAACATGGTAACAGAAGGATGATAATTGTTGCTGTGTTGTAGGTATTTGCTGAGGTGGAAGAGAGGAGTATATTCCAGCTCTGTTGTATTTCAGACAGCCATCTATTTTAGTACTATTAGCTTGTATTTTGCCAGACTGAGTATTGATGGATAGCTGGTGTCCACTGTTCCTAAATCCTCCTTAAGAAGCTTGTACAACTCTTTAAGATGACTTTTAGGAGAATATTGCCTTAGTAGTTGAAAAACTTCTAGACTACTGGATATTGCTGGAAAATATGATTGGCACGATGCATGACATGACAGTGTAGAAAAAGCTTTGTTAGCTTTGTAAAGCAGTTCTAAGGTCCCAGAGCAAAGAAAATTGAGTTCTGATGTAGGATACTTCTTTTTGATCTGTGTAAGAAGATGGTATATTTTGGAATGCCTGGGCAAATTCAAAATCCTTTTTTAATGTCTCCCTTCTTGTACTCAATCTTTGTACCTGGTCTTTTGCTATGGTTTAACGTCTGTCTCATTAATGTCTTGTAGTTTTCCCCTTTCTAAACCTCCATTGGTAGTACTTTTTGAATTCTGTGCCTTAAAGTCATCGCTTTGGCATTTTTCTTACTAGCAGTGCACTTGGGAAGGGCCATGTGGTTTTGGCTGACACTTTCTTTTGCATGTATTTTTTTCTGAGTGGGAAAGAAACTTCTTTATTTATTAATTGCAATATAGTGTACAATATAAAAGTTATTTTTCATTTTAAAACAAGATGTACAAATGCTCTGAGTGTGTCATCAACAGAATTGACATATGTCAAACTTGTGCCTTTATTAGGTTGATAAACTAGCATTGCTGTTTAAGGTCTGATGTTCTTATGTAAATGGATATTCTATATGAATTTACACATGACGAGAAAATAATGGCACTTTCTTACATTCCATCTTGGCTTGATATTAAATGAACATTTAGTCATGATGAAAGTAATGCAGTTTATAGTGACACAATCTCTATAAATCCAGTTGGATATGCTGTTGACATTGGCCCATGTTCCAGCATGCAAGTTACCTTACATTTCTTTTGAACAAAGGAAGTTTGTTCGAAACAGGTGCTCTAATGGTTACCCTGGCCATTATAAATAGCTTTTAGGTGAAATATTGCTTCTGTTGACCATGGGTAACTTCACAAGGCATCTTGGTTTATTGTGTGAGGTTTCCATTTTGTAAAAAAAAAAAGCCAAAAAAACCCCCCACTGCTACAACTTTGTGATGTTTGCTGCCTCATATGTTGCTGCTTATTTTTAGGGCATGCTTATCACAATTTGTCAGCCAAATATTGGCCTGTCACCTCTGCTATTAGATAGCTACTGAAATGCCATTCTCAAGATGACTTTACCTACTCTGGATGTTCCAGGCTAATCTTAGTTTCAATAGGAAATAATGCATCTAGAACTTGCCAACTTTGCAAAACACATAAAATGGTAGAAAACGTGCATATTAAGTTTTGCAACCATACCATAAGGTGTTAAACTCACTCACTGTGATAAAATGGTTTTGAGAGTTTGTGGTAAGTTGCCTGAGTCTGTTGAAAGGTTTAAGTGTTATTTATGAACACTAGTGAAGAACATTTCTAAATCATTTGTAAAATGAGCCAGGAGATAATGAAAAAATAGCAGGGCGAGTATCTAGGCTGCTAGGACATGGCTACTTGCACACTGTGCATTGCTTTAGGAAAACTGTGTCACAATTTCTTTTAAGAAAAAAGGAAAGTTCTGCTTTATACAAGTGACATTTGATATCTTACTTGATTTCTCTTCCTGTTTCTTCTATTTATAGATGTCTTCAGTTTGGGATTTATCTGAAAGCCAAGGTCAGGAAGTGCCTTCCTCCAAAAATGCTACTTGTTGTGGTTTTCTGGCATGTCCTCTCTCCTCTCCTTCCCAAAAGCAACTGTACAGAAAGTATTTTTCCACAGTCCTCAGCTCTGCAGTATCATGCTGTGACTGTGGCATATACTGGTTTACCTCCAAAAATGAGGCTTCTTAAAATCATCTCTTGGTATCCACATCAGTTATATGACGGATTAATTTTCAAAAGGCAGTAACCACTTCAGTTTCAATGATTTCTCCTTTTAATAGAGTCTACATTTGGGTTGGGATGTGGAGGAAGAGGAACTTAGGCTGTATCCTATTTGGTAGGACTTACTTTCCATGTAGATTTTCAGATGACCTTAATGACTTTTTTTTTTACACAGGAATACGTATATACTTGGGGGACGCATTCATCTGTTTCATGCTTACCAACCGTGTGAGGTCATGGAGGATCTTAAATGTGAAAGGTCTCTCCTACCTTGGAGGAGACAAGTATAACAAGTATATCATTGCTAAACACGATATTTTTTGCTAGTTCTGGTGTATGGAAGAGATTCTCCCCAGTTTACAAACAAAAGGCTTAACCACTTAAACTAGTCCTCAGAGAGTACAGCAACCCTGAGGGCAGCAAAGATGTGGGAGTGCAATGGAGGCTTTTGACTAAATAACTGGTTTTGTCATAGTCAATGTAAGGACTTTAATTCAGGACTGAGTTCTCACAAACCCTGTTTGGTCATTAAAGTTTGCACTATTGTTTATGCAGCAGTGCAACTGAACTTGTATGCCTGTGGTATGACCACTTAGCACGCACGTACTGTACAGTACATTTGAGGAATAACTGTTGCTCTAAGGAATTTAAAACGAAGTTATATTTGAAGGTATGATTAAAATGTTTAACTAAACAAGGGTCATGCACCCTGGTCTTCTTGTGATGTTCCCCTTTTTAAAATTTGTTTAAACCTGTTAGTTGTTGAAACCTCTGATGACAAATAGCTCCTTTTTGGAATATGGACTTGACAGCATGTTATATAGTCTATAAAGACTATTTGTCATTTGACGTTGTTTTATATTGATTCATACTTCTGTATGCAGTAAACTAAATTACATTTAGAATTAGTACTGTCATCAGTAGTTGAACATTTTGTTTAACTTCATATTTGTGTATCTGGCTGTTGTTCAACTTTTTATAGTGGATCTGATTTGTATTTAGTACTTTGGATTTAGTTTTAAGAGACTTTGCAATGTGTTGTCTTGAACAGGTAAACAAATTGTGAGTTTAATCACCACTATTTAACAATCTCATCCTCAGTGTGCAATGTGAAAGACTTATGAAACCAGGTCTGTATATCTGAAAGTTGTCTTAGCTGTTGAAATTCAAAGTACTCACCATAATGTTCTAAATTTATTCAAAAAAGTAGTATGGCATTCTCAAAGAAATAATCACAAACAAAATATTTTTTCTATATTGATCCTGTTTCTAACCTTCCCAGTGTCCTGCTAATTGGGATATCAGTTTTTAATTCTATATTTAACTAGGAGATGGGATAAAACCCCAAGAGTCATTTGAGTCCCAGTGCTCAGAGGTTTTGTGAACTGATGATCCTGTTCCTTTTTTATTGGCCAAAATATTCCATAGGCTCTGCAGAGGGAGAGTAGCTTTTTATTTTCACAATTTTTCTTTTGTTTTCAAGTAGTCACCAAAATAATTAGGCTACTTTCATGTTTTTCCTTTATACCTAATGTTAACCCTGTAAAATAACAGGGACCTACAGTTAGGTAAAAAAAACTGACCACCTTCAACATCTACTAACTTCTGTCATGTCTTACAGTTATGACCTGCTGAGGGGTAGTGATCTTTTCAGATGCTTTACTCTGTTGAAAGTTGGCCTGGAAACCACGGGAATTTGGTTGCATGTCAAAAGGAGCAATTTTGTATTCAGTTTAATGAGTGGATTTGGTAGCTATAAAGTAAGTCAAGAGGCCATGTGTGGCATGCTGAAGATGGTCTTTGTTGCATCTGCTACTTGGTTTCTCAGTTTAGTAGCTGCTCTCTAAAATATCAGAATTGACAGTTGTCTTTCAAGATGGATGTGTGGGTTTGTATTTCTTTATATGAAGAAAATGACAGTAAGTAGTGAAAAATGACAAAGTAGTGTCTGCACAAGCAAGACCTCGTTGTTCTGTAGATGTTCTATGACTGCCTCCAGTGACAGACCACCAAAAGTGGTGGTCTGCAGGCAGCATAATGGGGTTCAGCAGTGGCTTCTTGATGTTGAGTCATTTCAGCCAATTCCAGCTCTAAGGATAGCATGGCCCCGCAATACCTGCATTGCAGCTGCTCTGGAAGGATAACCTGCCCAGAGTATACTTACAAAACTTGGAGATGCTGCAATCATGAGTCATTTAGAAAAATTTAGTTAGGAGCCTGCTGTTCGGGGACAAATGCTTACACACAGTAGCTTTTCAAATAGGTTCCAACTTAATTAACTTATAAATTCTTTACTTTGGTAATATTAAAAGGAAGTTTTTTTTCTGGAGGAATTATTTTGCCATTTTAGTTAATCTTTTCAGGAGAAGACAATCTGCTTTGAAGATATTGGTAAAGCTTTTTCCTGTAATTAAAAAAAAACCCAAACTAACCAACAAACAAACAGGAAAAGAAAAGCAAAGAAAAAACACAAACCCACAAAAGGGGTGTGTGTGTAAATAGGTGGTGTGTGAGACCACCTGCTAAACAGGAGATTGTCTTTTAATCTGAGGCAGATAAAGAAAATAGTGAGAAGCTTCGAGGTAGGTGTAAGGTAGTGACCTGATAAAAAGCCAGATACAGAAAAAATGTTGCACTAGTTAATACAGCATCCTCCGCATAGCAGGTCATCTTTTGTGTGTTTCAGCTTGTATATTATACTACCATCACCTAATTCTGTTTCTTGGATGAGCAGAAAGCTTTTTTCCTTTCTTCAGTTGAGAATCTCCCAATTGAGTATCAATTGTAAATTGTAACTTTTTTTTTCCCCTTGGCTACTCTTCTCATTCTACTGTTTATTCTCTCTGCTCTTCTCATTCCCTTCACAGTTGCAGGCTTTCTGTGTGTGGGACTTTGTTTCTGATTGGTTTGTGCTGCTAGGATTCAGCTTTCTAAAATTCCAAAATTGTTCACTTTGGTGTTGAACAATGCAAGAAAAATGCTTTAAGGGGTAAAAGGAATTCAGTGTGTTGTAATCACTAAAGCGTACTTGCTGCTTATGAACAGATTCCTTCTCCAGACTAAAAAAGCCACCCCTTCTATAAATCCCATATAGCATCAAAAACTGAAGGATGAGTTAGCAATTGCACTGACTTCTCTTAGTAAGTTGAAACAAAAAAAACCCACCCTAGGATTCTTTTTATTGGCTTGCTGCTTATGTCATTTCTATTTAATCATTAGTCTGTGGTTTATGTTTGGTTTTTAATAAAAAATAAAGTTCCTGGTAACAACACCATCGCACCAAAATGGCACACTTTAGAAATGGTTGCTGACTGTGTTTATGCTAAAAAGTATTCTATTCAAACATCTGTTTACACTCAGATAAAAATCAAGAAAATGACCTTTTTCTCCCATGGGGTGTGTGTGGTTTTGTTTTATTTTCTGTTATGAATAAATGCATTAAGGCAACTGAAACTAACATGATTACACTGAAATAGTGTTGGTTGATAGCATGGAATGTTTGCAACAGCAGGAATTATGCTCTGTATATTCAACTATGGAGGGTTTTTTGTTATTTTATTCTCATGATGCTGTCTTTAGTTTGTGTGAATTATAGTTATTATTAACACATTTCATAGCATTTTGTAATCATTCTCAGTTTCAACAAATAACGTATGTCTTTAAGAAAGGAAACAAAACTTTTCCACTTTGTGTTGGAGGAATGTAAAATACCATAAATGACTGTAAGAATGAGGATGTACTTTCCAAATCAGTATTTCGTATTTGGGGTTGGGAGTTTTTTTGAGGTTGTGAGCAGTTTGTCAGTCTTTCCCCATGTTTGTTAAAGGTCTAATCTGGAAAATCAGATGTCAAGTAATTTATTTATATACTATAGCTTTAAAAAGATAGATGGCATCTGGAATTAAGTATTAATTAATATTTTTTAGTGGAACCGTGATGGTATTTAGTTGAATTTCTAAGTAGTTTTGAGAAATAAAGTTTTATCTCTTGCATTTTCTGGAAGTTGTTGCTCGTTTGGCATTTAACAAAGTAGCAGTTGGAAATACTGTGGATCTGGATATTAAGAAATGCTTTTATAGTCAGAGTAAACTTAGAGTGTGAGTCAAAGGTATTTTGCATGTGTAAGCAAATAGTCTAATGCTAGCCTGCTTTGCTGTCTGTTATTAGGGCTGGGACAGCAAGCAGAGGACTTGAGTGCTATTTTTTCCAGATAATTTGACTTCTTATAAATAAACTCTGGTGTGGATTTTTGTATCCAGCTCCTTTGAGCATCTCTAAAAGTTACAGTATGATAACAATGTAGAGAAAAAACCTTTTTTGATGTTTCTGCATTATAACTTCTGGGGACAGCTAAAAGACGTTGCCTGTTTCAAAAGGCAGATTGTAAAGCTTTTCACATGATAGGTCTGCTGGTAAGCTGCTGTTTGGCGACATCTTCGAGCCATTTATATTAGCTGAGTCATTTAAGAAATTAATTTTAAAGTACCACAGTAGCTTTATCTGACCCTGTCTGCCACCTATGTGTGCTTTTAACACTCTTGGGAGAAAATTGCTTTTGCATAACTTTCATCTCCCTGAGGGTGGCAAAAGATGTCTCAGGTGCACTGCAGTTTGACTTGGTAGGTGAGTGTGTGAGGATTACACAGTCTTTAGGAGCTAGTTCAGTTACAGCATATGTTTATGTGGGCTCTTAGGTCTCCATGGTTAGCCTGTGAAAGTACTTAAAATTGTGAGCATGAGATGAAAACTTCCACCAGTCAAGCTTAACAGTGACAAAAATGATTATTAGCGAAGCTATCTTTGCAGTCTGGAAGACTGAAGCAGGTTTTTGTTAGAGAGCCTGCTACAGTTTCAGATGACTTTGACCCTTTTTGCTAGCTAGAGGAGGGGAGAGTGTTTTATCATAGTTATACTGGTTGATTCAAGGTGTGCATGTAGACGTGGGTGTTTCTAATGGAAGTGGATGTTTTTTTTCTTACCTAGGTGATGTGCTGTGCATTAACCTGACCACCACTGTGCTGCTGTCTGTGGGAGGCTTTTGTTGAAAGAACCATCTGTAATTTTTTCCCCCTTCAGAATGAATACAGCATCCTGTAAAACTGTGGAATGTATTTCTTATCCAGTTAGTGTTTTTTTCATGTTGATGTGACTTTTTCTTCCTAAGGGAATATCCATCATGATCCAAACCTAAGAAAGATAATTTGGTATCAATATTTTGTCCTGTTTCTCTTAAGAGGAACTTGGTGTAGGCTATTTGGGGGCAAAAAGTGTTTTTATGTAAAATAAATGTAATGTCCCCCTTGAAAAATGTATGTTGGATTCTATAATATGAACAGGTGCTAATATTTAACAATAATATGGGCAGTAATTACTCTCTTGAACAACTTGGAAATATTAGCTGCAGGCATTTTAAAATGTTAATAACCTTCAGCCCACTAGTCCAGACAGTTTCTGAAGGCTGAGGAAGTTGTTAAATAATGAAGTGCAGTGATGTTCGCCAGAAGCAGCCTAACAGGCAACAGAGTAGTACTACTTTATGTGACATTTTAACATGTAGTAGATGAATATTAACCACTTTACCAGAACAATGCCTTTTTAAGAGGTTAGTGGTTTTTAAAGGCTAAGCCCCAGGTGAGTAGTACAGGAAAAGGAACGAAATAGAAGAGGATAGGAGGTCAGAGTATGTGGTGCATATTTCCAGGTAGTTTCTTTTTTTCCCTCTGTTAACTGTCCCCTCCAGCACTTGGCACTTGATCTGTGGTTCTTTAGAAAGACATATTGTTTCATTTACCATAGTGGCAGAAGAAACTGACTTTGAGAGGAAGGTTATATAAGGAGAACTAGTGGACTTGAGTTTATAGTGACTCGGCCCATGTTTTTGCTTAAATACAAGTGCGGTAAGTTTTAAGGTAACCTCATTAATTTTAATTTACAGAAGCAAGTATGTAAATATTTATTACTGCAAAAAAATGTGTGAAGGGCTTTTTCAGTATGATCAGGCTTTTAGCTTATTTCTATTTCTTTTTAAATTTTTTCTCCTTCACTGTTTTTATTTTCATTCAGATTCAGGTGATTTAACTCTATTTGGATTTGACTATCTTCTTGATTTAAATGAACTGTCTCGGCAAAGCTGTTCATTGCACTGATTTAATAATGACTCTAGTGTCATATAAATTGTGTACTGTAGGTTGTGGGAGTTTCTCTTATCTGGACTGGGATCTTAGAAGGAAGAGGAATGTCAGTGATGCTCTCCTGTACAGTGGTACCAGTCTAACTTATGCTCTGATCAGTTTTTACACTGTCAAAAATGCTTTTGATCATGTCATATCAGCAAATGCTCATTTTGTTCTGAGAAGTGACGTAAACTGTACTGGCAAAGCAGCTTTTGCAGATGTCTCTGCTCATGTCAGCTAGGTATGACTGCTTTGCAGGTTGTTATTTTTATAGACCTGTCTGGAGACAGAGGGAGTGTAGGTGTGATAATAAGAGCTTTCATTTTAATAAAATTTAGTAAATTGCTTGTAGTCTACTTGCTCTCTCTACAAGTATTACTTAACCAATGAATTTAAATGGCTTTTAAGCTAAGTGATCTGCAGGTTTTTCTAAATTTTTGGATGTCTATGATGTCAGTAGGTATGTTTCATCTCACTGCTGCTATTCAAAAAGGAAACTGAAAGAGTCCTCAAACTTCTTCCAATAGATTACAAAAACATGGTTCAACTTAGTACAAACCCTCTTTGCAGAGAAAAAAACATGAGAGAAGAATCCTAAGGTGACAAAAATTGCTGAATGAAACTACTGGGCAGGCTCACTTGAAAGTAAAGGTTAGACTAATGGCTGGCATTGGTGGATCCAGGACAGAAGCAGCATTAAGAATTAAAAAATGAAATAAAACTTTAAACTTGAAAGTATGAAGAAAATAAATAACACTTCAAGATCTCCATTATCTCCAATTTCTTGTTTTACAGTAAAGCTTATAGCTCTCTTATTTCTCTACAGAAACATTCTAAAACCTGGCAAAGACTCAACCTTTTGTTGCCATTGAAAATGAAATACATTTACTCCTTGATATCTAAGACAGCCAAGCATTTCTTTGACCTTAAATGATCTTGAAGTGTTAGCAATAGCGTCTGTATTTGGGATGGTCTTGTTCTCTCAAAGGCTATATTGTATGCAAAGGACTGAAATAAAAATCATGGCACAATGTTCTTAAATATAGAAACACCTTAAATAGAGTTTTCTGTCTTCATTCTTGGTCCCAGTCTGTGCTGGAGAGCGAGGTTTTATTTTGGTAATCTGAAAACAGATTCTTTTCCATCTTAAAGCTAAAACAGCTAAACAGTAATTTGAGAGACAATGCTGTTTGTGTAAACTATGCAGGCAAAAAATAGACTTCCAGTACTCATAAGACGTGCTTGCTTTTCACAGCTGCATTGTTGCTCATAGGAAAGTCTGCAATTTGTTTAATTAAAGCCTGCTCTGTAAATAGGGGAAAAAGTTACAACTTTTTTACCTGATGGCGCTTTTTATGTGCTATGCAAACTGACACACCGAATTTGACAAGAAAAATATTTGCCTCTTTTCTACACCTGCAGTTAAGAAGCAACTTCTTCAAGTAGTCATAATCTAGATCTACCAGATTTAAGTGAATCATTTTAGCACTTTTGACAGCATGCATTTAACAGCACGTGCTGTGCATAGCAAAGAGAGCAGCAAGTAGACAAAGCAGCCCATCAGCAGCTGCCAAAACTGTACATTGGATTTAAGCCATAGCTATTAATCATTTCTTCTATGAAAAGGAAAAAAATGCATCAAAAGCCTTTAGGACACTGGGAGGGGAAATTCCTACCCTCTACTAAGCAGAGAAATATACTTTATTTAGTCATACAGCAGCTTCTTAAGTTGTCTGAGTTAGTGGAGTTGCCTTTGAGTCTTCTTTCTTTTGTGAATTTAATTTGATGCAAATGTGCTAATAAAATGTTTTTCTGAAAATGCAACTGAGACCATCAGGATTAATTTATCATATTTTATACAAAGCTGCAAAGAATTCATCTCTTTCTGTGTTTCCACAGACCAGAAAGGAAGGACATGAACCCATGAACCAAAATTTCTTCTGCTGCTTCTTTTAGGTCTTGCAAGTTCACTGCTCCTCTGTTGCCATCTGAGGTTGTTTTAGGCCTCAAAACGTCACAGGATGGCTTGGGTTGGAAGTGACCTTTAAAGGTCATGTAGTCCAGCTCTGCTGCAGTGAGCAGGGACATCTTCAACTAGATCAGGTTGTTCAGAGCCCTCTCCAACCTGACCTGGAATGTTTCCAGGGATGGGGCATCTACCACCTCTCTGGGCCACCTGTGCACTGATTCACCTGCCTCATAAGAAAAATGCTTTCTTGTAATCACAAGATAATGCTGTAGTATTTCTAAGTTATAAACTTTGCAACATTTAATATTACTAGGACAACATCCTATACTTGTGTGGTGTCATTAACAAAGCACAAGTTGTGCTGGACTGAAAGTAGAAATGGGCACGTTGGTGGAAACTGAAGAAGATGTTTTTGTTCAGATTTATGTAAGCTATCCATACCGCCTGACTTGCTCAGATTTAAAGGGATGTATCTTGCAAAACCCCCGCAGTGAGTCACAAACATTTTTATCTCAGGAAACTTTGAATTTCCATTTCAGGAAGTGGGATATAAATAACCTCCTGTAAGAAGGCCAAAAATTCTTTAAATGATTTAAAATTTTAATAGTAGATATTAGATGACTGATATTTTCAAGGCCAAGAATTAATCAAGTGTGGGTCAATGGTATTTATGCAGTTTTCAAAATATTTTAAATGTTAAATGTTCTTCTAGATCACTGATGCTAAAATAATTACAAAGCCTGAAGATGGATATAGCTATAGAGAGTCTCTATGTTGATTTCCTTCTTTAAAATTTTGAATTAGGGATTTGGAATGGGATAGAGTTATTAAAAAAATAAGTGCCTTAATATGCCCTTGTATTTCTCATTTATACTTGGATTGGTACAAGCTGGGCTTTCAGTCTGCACAGACTGAAAATTAAAGCTACTTTTGGGTCCAGTAAGGAATAGTTGCCCATCAGTAGTCCAAAATGTCATTTCTCTTGCATCATGATTTAAAGAAATCTCTGCATCTTCTGATCATAACTCCAGAAAAATTCCTACTCTGCTGTGGTGTGTAGCTGTTAAATCACTTTCATGAACTTACATATTTGCTGAAGTGCTACAAGGGGTGTATTATTTTACATCAGACAGACACCTTAAAATTTTTCAAGTCAATTTTGCAGATAGAATACTGATTTGGCAGCAGCAAACCAAGAAGATGCACGCCATTCCTTTAGTGTGATGTAGTTTTGCTGGGCATCCACAGAGGATAACCTGCACATATATTCAGGCTAAGGGAGCAAAGTGTGGACCAGGTAAGAAGCTGGAAATTGGAATCTTGGAGGTAGTGGTAAAGACAAACCTGCTCCTCAAAGATGAGGTATCTACTGGTGAATGATGCTGCAGCTTGCTTTCGAAAGAAGTGGGAGTTGTACAATTGTATTTGGCAGTCTTGGCTTTCAAGGCCTTCTCAACCTTCCTCTACAGATTCCTTGTTTTGCTCTAACAGTAACTGGAGAGAAATCTTAACGAAGAATTCTAAATTAGTACTAAAGTGTGCAAGGAGGAATGTTACTGGTATCTCTTTTGGGCTCAGCCCTCCTCACGTTTTTCATGCTCTGTTTAGCAATTATGCTGTCAGGGATGCTAACTGATTGACAGCTATGCTTTGCATATTGGACAAGTGAATGACAGGAAAAAAATGGTCTTTGTGGCTTCAAAAGAGGCCTGAATTGTGTTGGGTAGAATATATGCAATTTTATGCTGTTATTTAAAATGCCGAATTTAATTGAAAGAAGTAATGCCAGCTTACTTGTGTAGCAAATAAGAAGGAAGTAAACACTGTAAAATAAGTATGCAAATATATTCTTGTGTTCTAGGCTTATAAACTTGCTGTAATACATTTATGCTACTGCCTAGTAGTAGCAATCTCATAGAGAGAGATTTTTTTTTTTGTGTGTGATGCTTTCATTGTCTATTGTCTCAAATCTTAAAGAAGCTAGAGTGTAATATTGTGGGAGAAAAATTAGTACCAGTTTATTATACTGTATTTCAACATCAAGTTAACATATGTTTCAGTGGAAGGCAAAGTGCTATTTTCCTGCTGAAGTGAAAGACTTAGCACTGTCCTTGTTGATAACAACCTGGTGATAGTGGCCTTTCTGATGGCACCTTCCTTATGTTTGATGATTTTAATAGGCTTAGCTGAAATATCTGTTTCGTGCTTCTGTCATTCTCCCAGGTGCAGGACTTTCTAGGGGGAACCACTCGGGTAAACAGGTCTTGAAATGCCAGCAAGTCTCACCACTGGAAAGTCTGTGCTACATCCTACAAGTGCCTCTTTGATGTGCACAACTTTGATACTCTTAAGTATTTTCAGAAATATTTTAAATACATTGAAATACATAGACTCCCTTGCAGTTTCTGTGTATATAAGCTTCAGGTTGACTAAAAACCCTTACTGGCTAATTAATTTGAAAGAATACACAGGAATTTCTTCAAAGTATTTGTAATAATGATTATTAAGCTCTATGGTATGATACTGTATTAAACACAATGTTGTAGAAAAAAGGATGTGTATATGGTTTTTGTGGGATAATTAAATGAGGCATAGAAATATAGCCCTCTTCAGTCCTGACCTCATGAATTCATTTAGCCTGCAGTCCTGTTATTTTAGTTGAGATGTTGTAATGCTTGAACTTGGTCATAAGAACTATATACCTTGCTCAGATGCTTTTTACCAGTGGTTCTTGAACATATAAATTTTATGTGTATTTGTTGGCATCTGCCATCTATCACCTTAATCTCTGAGCTCCCCCTTTTCCAAAACCTGTCTTTTAAGGAGTGTGTTTCCCCTCTGCTTCCATAGTCCATTGTGGATATTGTTGGCAATGACCTGCAGGGTTTTATAACAAGATGTTTAAAGTCTGTAGTTTGATTCATACAAAGCCTCACTTTATACAAAATATTGTAAAAATAAATAGTTGATTTGCATGAAAGGAGAAAGTGAGATAATTTACCCTAAACAAAATGTGTATGTAGTGCATTGTCCAAGGGAACTTAAAAGAGTTCATTAAAGGTTATTAGACTGATATCTTAACTTCTTGTCTTTCCTTGTCATGAAAATATTTTCATGTTTTTGTGGCATGTCTAAAAATAGTGACTACATCCCCATATTTTTGTGCAGTTCCAAACAAAAATGCATCCTGTTGATCGTATAAAAAATATCCAATGGATTTCTTCTGTAAATAAAATCAGTTTTGTTTTCTTGAGGATTGAGGTGCAGGGCTTCACTGGGCAGGAAGAGGGATGTTTGCAGATGGGAAGTCTTCAGTTTTCTAGAAATAAAGGCCTGTCTTTCAAGAAAGATGAATTTTTTTTAATCTGTTCTTTCAGTTTAGTTCTTTAAGCCTCAGAATATTATACAATCCAAATTCCAGATGAAGACTAATATAATGAAAGACATTTTCTGATAGTGCTTTCTGTCTGAAAACAAATGATAATGATGCATAAGGAAGACTAGGTTGGTATGAGTGTTAGCAAAAGATGTAAACCTGAAACACTGGAAAGCTGACTGTAGCATCAGGATGGTCACAGGTTTGTTATGAGCTGTTAGGGCTGCCCTGGAATCTCAGAGTGTTGCAGAATTGTAGTAAGGAAAGTGAAACAAAGACTTCTAGCAACACATGTCAGTATATCAGACCGTATCTGTTACAGTATGTGCATTTCTGGCATGCCTGTTGGAACAGCATGGAGGGAGGAAAATTAATTTTTATGGAGTAAACCAAAAATGGCCACTGATTCCTGTCTCACTTGAGTTGCTGTCAAACACAATTCTGCTGGTCTGTAACCTTTCCTGAAGGCAGCCTTCAAGAGCTTGTCTAGCTCTCTCTCACCTAACTTCTCTTATAACTATTTTGCCTCTCACCTTCAATCATAACTCTTTACCTGCTTGACTCTGTAACTTCTAATGTTTGCTGTAACTGAGCTGATAGTCCTGGTAAGCTGTCCCTAAACCTCCTCCTTTTGAGTCTGAAATTAAGGGAGGTAGATAGGGCAAGGATTGACTTCTGGATGCTTGCTGTTATGTTTGTGTAATTTAATGGGGAGAAGGAAAGTGGAAGATGGTTGTGATGACTTGTGAGTTTTCTGGCCTGCAATTTGGGAAACCCTAGAGAGGGGAGCAGTGAGAAAAAAGATGTTTATAGAATTAATGAAAGAGAAGAAGGAAGACAAATGTAATCAGAATATTCAGAAACCATGTTTCTAATGAGATATGTTTCCTGCAGGCGGACATTATAAACCATGGTGACTCACTAGCTGCCTGGTTGCACAAGGTGGCCAAGGCTGTGCTGTACATGTGCTTGTGGAGGATGTGCCAGTTGATGCAGCGGGTATCTTTTTGGCTCCTAATTTCTCTGATTCAGTTTTACAGCACAGTTGCTGTGTGGGACCAACTCCTGTGTGCAACTGTTGCCATATTTATGAAGTGCAAATGCATAAGATTCATCTTTGATTGCAGCAAGGAAGGTTAGAGATAATGAATGGTAATTGTTTGGTAATGAGAGAGGTCTTGCTTCCCAAATCAGTTTAAGCTACGCTTTTCTTTTAAGCAATTGAAGTCTTTTGTTTGTTACAGCAAATAACTTTTACATAACAGTAAAAGATGGTGTACAGAAATTTTTCTAACACTGAATAAATATGTTCAAGTATGATCTCATTCAGTTCCCTAAATGGGTTTTGTCCTTACCCAAAGCAGCAGCTGGTGGAGCTGGGGAGTGTGATACCACTGAACACTAACCTCCCAGAATGTGCAACAGTGCAGGCTTCTACCCGCCTGCACCTCTTAAGGCTTTTGCCTGTAGTAGGAGTTATTTTTAAATGAACTGAACAAAAACATTTGGGATTTTTCAGATCATAGTGAAACTTGGGGAAAAAAGTGGGGAGTGATTGAGCACTGGAATGGGCTGCCCAGGGAGATGGTGCAGTTACTGTCCCAGGAGGTATTTAAGAAGAGACTGTATGTGGCACTTAGTGCCATGGTCTAGTAGACCAGGTGGTGTGCAGCCAAAGGTTGGACTCGATCTTAGAGCTGTTTTCCAAGCTAGTTGATTCTGTGGTTCTCTAACATGCTAGTTCCAGGTAATGGGATTCATCTCTCAGTAGCTATGCAAAGAATAAGCACTGTGTTCTTAATGTCAGTGTTTTTAAAGCTGAGTTCACTATGCACACTATTTAATGCTGAAAAATGAGTTTAGTAGAGAAAATCCTGCTTGGGTGCTGCTGGGAGGATGGCAGAGTAATGTATTTCAGAAACAAACTTCTTTGGCAAAACAAACAGCTGTTTTTTAGCCTCATTGTCAGATATGGATAGCTCTGAATGTCAGGGTTTGTGTTTTTTGTTTTGGTCTTTTTTGTTTGTTTGTTTGTTTTTCTTTTCTTGTAGGTGTGCTGTTTTCCTGCTACGTTGTTTGTATTGGCTTTCTTTTTTTTTGAATACCATTTTTAATTCATGCATCATGACACAGTTATTAAATTGCCCCTTTAGGTTCCAGATTCAGAGACACTTAGAATAATGTCATTGAAGAATTTTGAGTTAGAATTTTCCTTTCTGTACTCATGCCAGGGTGCAATTGTTTGGTGCACTAATTGGGGTATATGAAGAAGACATATGCAGAGGGCTGAAGTTCTGCTGAAATGATGCTAGAATATACTGCATGCCTGATATCTAGGTTTAAAAATGACTACCCAGAAGGCATTCAAGGGAGCTACCCAAATGATTTGAACTCTATATTAGAGACTGGGATTTTGCTGGGTTTCCCCTAAGCATTTACTTTCAGGGGGAAGACCCCTAATTAGCACAAAAACATATACAAAGTGTTCTTTGTAACATTGAATATGGGGAGACCACAAGTTAACAGGAGAAGATAACTGGGAAAATGTTAATTGTCAATAAGTGATAATAAAAGTACTTGTTGCAGGGAGTTGTTGGTTGAGCAGATCCTCTTCCTTGAAATCAGAGATCTGTGCTATACTAGTGGGTGTAGAAGTTCTGAGTATGCTTCTGTAGGTTGTGGTAAGTGACCGGCTGCCTATGGGAGACCAGGCTGACAGTTCTGCGTTTAAAACTGATGGCACACTGCGAATTCCAGGTATTACTCTTTCTGGAATGTATTGAGGTATTTGGCATGATTTAGTTGCAGTTCAGCTTTTTTCCATTAATTTTTAATGAAGATGGGTAATTGTGCTTGGTGTAGGTTATCTTGATGTTCTCTAGTTCCTAAAAAGAGTCTCATAAGCTATTAAGGTCTCTATACTTGCCTGGATCAGCTGGTGTATGGGTTTAGTGACTGACTCTCAATTATATTCCTTCTGCATTTCTCACTTTGGATTGATATCCTCACTGCTTGTAACTAATCAGGGCTTTTATTAGCAGCTTAGTATTTTAAATGTAGCTTTATCTATACTAGCTTTTCTCAGTTTTAAATTGTGTTACTAGTCTCATTTGCAGGCACAGAACTTTGAATTTACAGCTCCATCTCCCCTTCTCTCTTTTTGCAAAGGACCTTGTTTGTAATTCAACAGAGCAAATGTCTTGCCAGTGTTTTTCAAGCTGTATAACTGCTGTGAAGCATAAGAACTAAAGAGCTGTGGAAGTAAAGTTGCTATTCTCCTAACTCTAATTGATTTTGCCCTTCACTCAATTCTTATGGATGAGAAGAATAAATTGAAAGCTTCAATTTTCTTATATTCAATATGAAAAAAAAGGATACATTGAGGAAAGTAATTTCTTCATCTTTAAAGAAAATACTGATGATTTTCCTGTCTTGTTGATTGTTATGGGTTTAATGAATGTTGAATGATGCTGGAGTTAATTCTAAGGCAACCCTGCTTCCCCTGTGGTCTTAAGTGCTTATCAAACAGGATGCAGCTAAATATGTAAGTTGGTTTTGCTTTAACTGTGGTTGAACAAATGTTTCTAAGTCATGTGTTAACTCAAGTTTATAAACAAATTGATACTTCTGTGCCTTGGTTCAAAAAACTAGTTATGTGGGCACCTTAATCTTTTCTCGGTAGGGGAGGCCTGATACTTTGCCTGAGCCATTCCCCTCTCATCTTTTTGACGTATCTTAATGGACACTGGAGATGCTCAGCTAGGAGACATGAGTTTATCATAACTGCGACCATTCTAAATTCTTCTGAGTCACCTTGAATAGCCCAGAGATGGTGGGAGGAGGAGGGCAAGTGGGAGAAACAATATTACCACCCAAATTGAGCAATCAGTTATCATTGCATGTGGTTTCTGAGAAATCCAAAATTGTTGGTCTCCAGAAGATGAAGCTTTAATTATATCTTCTGCTTGCTCTTATTTAGCTTTTCAAAATTCTGATCAAGGTTTTCTGTTCAGCATTATTCCAATTTTTTAACTCCTTTCACAATAGTGAGTGAACTTTTATATGAAATGTCTTACAGAGTTGGCGTCAGTTCAGAGTTGCAGAAGGAGAATAATATGCTTGGCACATAGAGTGAATCCTGACACTGACAGCTGATGAATAGTGGGATAAATGGGCACTTTAAGCTTAAAATATGCTTGTTGGAAGAATCCTATGATAGAAATTAAGTGGAAGTGGAAAAAACTCACAGACATTAGATACAGTGTTGAAAGCTCTACTGCATGGAGTAAAGTGTTTGCTTCTCTTTCCACTGTTTTAATTCAGTAATCTGTGCAGTCTATGTAACTCTATTCTTACTGACAACACTGGGTAGGCATGTTTATTATAATGGGGTGTTTTGTAATCTTTAATGGCACGAAGAGTTCATTCACCTATTTGTAACTCACGGCATTCAGGGTGTAAGTGAAGGCTGGAAAAGGACTCTGTCTTGGAGGTATGCAAGAACTACATTTTGTCTGATTCAGCTCATGGAAAAAAATGATCTATGGTTAATCTTGGTACCTTCCTCCTCCTCCTCATTATGGTGCCAAGAGGTAGGAAGGATAATAGGGAAGGATGTGTGCCAGAGCTGAGATGAGTATCCAAGATAGATTCAAAGGAACTCAACTTACTGGTTTGAGATCCTGAAACCAATTACCGTGCCTGGGCTGGTACTAAAGAATGAGGAACTGAGGATACCACTCTCCTTAGTGGTATGAACTTCGTAAGTGTCAAATTGACACTTGAATATAATCCCAAGTGTCTGTCACTTGTTGATCTGCATGCCCTGTTTCTTAAGCTGAAAACAAATTGCTTAGCTTGGGACGGATGCTGGGCAGGGACTTGAGAGAAGTGAGTGATACCACTCACCAGTAGCAGTATTACCCTCAGTGAGT
This sequence comes from Campylorhamphus procurvoides, assembly GCA_013396655.1. NCBI lineage: Eukaryota > Metazoa > Chordata > Aves > Passeriformes > Dendrocolaptidae > Campylorhamphus > Campylorhamphus procurvoides. Next base: position 1,589,250 of record WBMV01005928.1, on the reverse strand, counting down.
TACACAAACTTCCTAGCTAATCTGTTAAATTGTTTACTATTCCAAATAGCAAAGTAGGCAAATATAAATCCTTACCTAATAAACTCCCCTCTGCAAGGTAGGGCAACAGTCTGTCTGCAAATAGTAGGAAATGAATGACCTAATTTCCCCCCTCCCCTCTCCCTCCCTAAATTGCTCTTCTAAAACAGGCTGGGACATTGAGCTTGAATGAAAAAAACCCCTTGCAAATATTTCAGTCATGGTGGGTTTTGTGGTGTGAAGGTTTTTTTTTTTTTTAAAGACTTTTAAATAACTCTTCCCAATACTACAAATAGTTGAATAACACTTCTTGGTAACCATAGAAGTTAAATTTACTGCGCTTGCTACTCTTTGACTTAGTAAAATGGGCACATGCTCTCTTTATTCCTTTTTATTTTATGGCAAGGATAACCAACATCTTAAAAGCCTAGCATCCTAATTATCAAGGTAATAAATGGTTGAAGTAGCTGTAGGCCAATGATGTAAACCATTGTACCGTCTCCTACAGGTGTTTTCTCATAAAGGGCAGATGGCTGATATGTTACTGACTCCTCAGGGACAACAAATTAGGAGAAGGCAGATACAGTTTACTGCCTCTAGAAAATAAATTTAACTCCTTGTAATCTCATCCACTTAAAGGTTTCTCCTTGTTTTTGTCCTTGACTTTAAAATGTTTATGTAGCCTTAATTAAAAGCATAATTAAGAAAGTATACAGAATTTTGATCTAGCTATTTGTTGCAAGCCTTTAGGAATTGTTTATGTGGGTGACCATGTGTAAATTTTGATGGCTTGTATATAGAATTTATAGTATAAATATTACCAAATCTAAGCAATCAAAAATCCTGTGATAGGCCTCCACTCTGAAACTTGTTTATTAATGAAGTGAGAAGAGAGTTTATTTTGTTTTTCTAATGTGATACACTTGAGCCTTGTTTTAGAACTGAAATAAAGGAGGCTACTGGGTGACTGGAACCATCTTTTGCAGTGACAGACTGTTATGCGGGAGAGTATTTCATGAACTGTTTGTATTCCTTTCCAAATTCCGATTGCAGTGGTGCTTGTGTTACTAGGTCAGCTTTGTCTTTAGATAGCCTTCTGTATAATCAAGTTAACTTTATTTCTAGAGAGCTGCAATTGCCTATGACCTCTTCTATGTCTTACCATAGCCAGCTTTTTGGGAGTACTCTCTTGTAGGACAGATTTGTTTCTGCAGCTCTTCTGGTTTTCAATTAATTTGAAGGAAATTACTAGATGAGATCTTGAGAACAGTTTGTAGGAAGGCTCAAATAGTTTTGCTGTGGCTATATTATGGGCTATATAGTTTTTGTGGCTATATTATGGGCCTTCAAAACTGTCATGTGATCAAGCAATATGTGAGTATTTTTATTAGTTCCTAAAAGTTTTTGCACCATGTATGACTTATTTTAAAAAAAAAATCAGTCTTTTTTTTTTTTTTGTCATAGGCATAAATTTGGAAAAAACTCGTTAAATAATGGAAAGTAAATTCAAACTGAAGTATGGGTACTATTTGAAAGACTATGAAGTGGTATGTGACTTTTTCTAAAGCAGAATCAATGAAATAGATAAATGTAAAAGGCTACATAAACATTTGTATAGTGAGTGCTTGGCAGCTGGGAGCTGTGCAGAGGAGAGGTGGAAGGAGAACTGTGGCTCCCTTAATTTGTTGGCACTGTGATACCTTTGGGAAATAAAAAGTAGGGAGAACAGTATAGCTCATGATCTTTCCTGATCCTGTCATTGCTGTGGTGGAAATGCTCAAATGGGTTGTAGAGCTAGAGCTGTTCTTTCAAAGAGTTTGTTTTGCTGGGAAGAAGGTGATATTTCCTTATGCTGTAAGGAAGATGCTTCCTTTTTCCCCCATGCCTTGGTGTTTGTGCTGCAACTGACTTGCTCCAATTGTCCTAAGGGATTTTTTTTTGTTTTGTTATTATGGCAGTGCTTTCTGTTGTCAGTAGCTCATATATAGCAAGGCAAACTCAGTGTATGTGATATATGGTTTTGCCTATTTTATGCACACACTGACTGGAGTAGAAAAGAAAAGAAATCAACACTAGAGAAGATGATGTTGCTTTGTACTGGAACACAAGAAATACCTGTATTAAAAACTGTCTATAAGTCACCAGGCATGTATAGATTTGGACAGCTTGAATACTTCTTTTTAATGAGAATGCTGTGCATGGCCTTGTTACAGGGAGCAGTCTTACAAAATGACTTCTAGATGCTTAGTTCAGTTATGTGTGGTACCTAAGGCAGATTATAAATTTAGTGCTGCTATGGCTTTTCTGTATTAAGTTTAAGTAGACCCAGTATACTATTTCCAAAAATAAGAATACATTTTTTTCAGGGAAAAGGTAAGTGGCAAGTAAGTATTATGTTAAGATAACTTTCTCATGTCAACACTCTTGATACACTGCTATAAAAATTAATGTGTTGGGCTACAAGCTGTCTATCTGATGAGCTTGTATAGCTACTGCATGCTATTGGTATGTCTGCAAGCTATTTCAAGTCACTGAAATCCTTTTAATTGATTGATACTCCAATATTGTTTTTTTAAAGAAGAATTGGATAAATATACTCCTTTCTGAAAAATGGCTTGAGAACTTAAATAATACTGTGTTGTATCCTGTGTGTATAGCATGTCCTCTTAAAATCCAGTGACTTAGCCTGTTTTCAGAAGAGACTTTTTTATTATAGTTTCAGATATTTACTGATTGTGTGATTCATCACAGAAATGATTTTTCAGAGGGTTTTGGCCATGACTAAAAGGGCACTAGATCATCAATAGTCTGGGTCTTTGTGAAGTTGTGCAGCGTTTATTTAATTTTGAATCTAAGCTTGTTCTTATGTTTGAACGTTTTTTGTAGGGATGGGATGTTGTAGGGATTTTGTTGTGTGGAGGTAGCACAATTTGCTGTTAACACTCTCTAATGCTTTTCTTTAATAGAAACATGCAAGTTAGTTAGCCAAAGAATAGTGTAAAGGTGAATACTGAGTTTCACTTTGTTACTGTAAGTCAAGTCACATTCTTCTGCTAGACACAGAGTCACTAACTGAACCTAGTTGGCACTGTTCAGTGTAACAAGAGTTTTCCGGATAGCAAGCACAAAAGTTTCTTTCTGCATAGAGCATGTAAACTTTTGAGATTAAAAGGCAAGACAGAGTTCTGTTGGGAGCTGTCGTTCCTTTATAATGACTTCACTAAATTATAAGCACATTTGCACCTTCAGGGTCTGTTGGATTGTGTTTTAACTCAGAATTGCTTACTGTTTTGATTCTGACTGCAACTTTTTTCCTCCTCAAGTGCTTCTGCCAATTCTTCTCCCTACCCCTATTTTTATTTACTTTTTTCTTGTCCCCCCCCTCCCATGTTTCCGAGGGTGTGCCTGCCTTTCAAATCCACAAAGAAAACCCAAAACTTCATTCAAATTTGCCACAGTGATATGAAGCTTAGCACAGAAAACCCATCAAAGGTTGTATACGGCTTGTCAGGAATATCTGTTTATCTGTCTTCTTTATATACATATATAAAAATACATCATCTGTATCTTAATTTTAGGCTGTGTGGGACAAGTACAATATTTTTCAGCTCAGGTGTCCCTGAATTTGGAGCCTGCTGAAACTGAATTTCCTGCCTGGCTGACTGTGTTTTCTAGAGGGATCTTGAAAGATGGGAACATTCTTATCGACATAGTGAAGTTTCTTTCTAGGCTTTGGGTGCACCCCTGCTGTAGTGGCCTGGCTGGTAGGAGTGCAGGGAAGAGGGGGCTGGGAGGCATCTTGGCGAGGTGACCAAGTTGAGTAGTAGAGCGTTGCTACTCTCCCAAAGCAGAACTGTCCTCTCTCACCAGCACGGTATCACATGGAACAGCCAGAACCCCATGGCAGGTGTACTACTTAGCCAGTGCAGTACTATTGCCTTAATACACTTTCTCAAGAAAAACTTAAATTGTGCTTTTATAAAACTAAAGGTGCTGATGAAATATGTAGGTGTTTCTAAAGTAATTTAACTGATAATAGTGCTAATTTGGATTATTGGATAGTATACCTTAATGTAATTGGTGTCATCACAAGAAATCAAGTACAGCAGAGAGGAAATTCCTGACATGGATCATTGATAAGTATCTGATAAGAGTGGGAAGTGGCTTTCGCCTTTTTCGCTCCCTCTTTGTGAATTCCCTACTGCTCATGACACTGGGATCTGTCCTTGTCTCTGTGAGATACAGGTTCACAAACCAGTATTAAAGACACTTGGATTTCTTTGCCCTTCCCTTCTCTTTCTTCCCTTGTTCTTTTCATCACTCATGAGTGAGCTCAAAGTACTGGGTATCTGGAGATTGGATTGGAGTGTAATATATGTTAAACCCATTCTTAGCTCATGCTCCTAATAAAATATACTCCCATCTTAGTTGACTGGTAATGCAGGCTTTTACACTATGCTTCTGTGTCCTCCTTGAAAGTTTGAGGTATGACTAAAATACAAGTCAGTATGTACAGATAGGCCTTCCAGCTGCAACAATCTTACTGAAAGCTCAAACATATGTTTTCCCACAGGTGTTTTTAAAGTATTGCTGGATGCACAGTAAATGACAGATCCATAATCTGATAAATGAATGTTAAAATACAAAGCCAGTTCCAGTGTTTGGTGGTTTCTGTCATTACGGTTCAGGTTTGTCTTATGTCAAGAAGCTGGAGTGTTTGGGAGGTGCTTTGTATAAATTATTTCTCTTCTGTTCAACATTTTGGTGTTGGGTTTTTTTCTTTTTTTTTTAAGATAGTGGTCCTCTGAATTCAAAGAAGGGAAAAAAATACACCTTGACCCTTGCTTTTAATCTTCTAATGTAACCGATGGACTGCTGAAACAATAGCAGTCACATCTGATACAACAACATCTTATTCATAGATGGAAGCAGCTGCATCCTCTGCCTTTGCATGCAAGAAGACCTATTGTTTTCCAGTGGCCAGGTTAATGAAATTGTGGGAAATTGAAGGCCTGCTATATAAGCATTATTAAAAGTAATTAAAGTAATTTAATGCAAAAAGGAAGGGAAGATGCGTCTGGTGCAACTTGCTCTTAAACTTCATTTAGGTGTGGTGTACACATAGAAGTTATCAGTTCTGACAATGTAAACTATAGTAGAACCTTGAGTTTACTTGTGGAATCTTGTATCGTACTTAACATTTGACTCATTAAAACTACCAGTTTCCCCAGGCCTGAAATCTCTGATGCCTGACATTAAATGAGTTCCAGTAAGGTCAGTTTGTAGTCCCTACCCTGTTATACTCTGCCACCACTGAGCCCTCTCTACTTTCACACTTCCCCAGGTGGATTACCTACCAGGGGTGTCCTGGTGCACCATGTTGTTTATCAGCAGAGACCTCTGTACAATCCTTACTGAGTCACTGGGGCAGGAAATTGCTAAGGACACAGTGGGGAGTGGGTGGCACCACTGTCTGGTGGTACATTTTTCAGCTAGGAAATGCTCCTCTGGGATCTGCAGTGGGCTGATCTCTGAATCTGAATTTTGGGAGCTCTAATAGGATGCCTTCTAATCCTTCTCTTGTCATCCTTGTTTTTCCCCTCTGTTGGATGCCTTCAGTGGATGGAATGATTTTCATCTTCATGGTAGAGGTTTCCTAGGCTGAGGAAACTGTCTGAGCTTCATTATAGTTCACTGCAAGTCTGTGGATGAGCAGCCAGAGCCACTTTTCCTGTCCTGTTTCAATCAGGTGTTCAGTGATGTCAGTTTAAAGACTGCAGCCTGAAAAGCACAGAATACAGCTTGGTCCAGCATAGTTTCCCCTCATGCAGAACATGCTTTTAGGAGCTGTAAGATGTTTTCCATCTATTTCATGCTGTATGAATAAGTATAAATTGCTAAATATAAAATACAGGATAATAGTAGCATTAAGAGTGAGCATTTTTTTTTCTTCAGTGCAAACTCAAGTCACAACAGTGCTAGGTCAATTTAAAGTATTTAATGTGAAATACTCTTTTTTAAATGCACATACCTTTAAAATTTGTCCAAGTGGCAGTCTCTGACTAAATGATCAAGCATATGTTAAGATCAACCAGCATACAGGAACTCTGGTGTCTTTTCTAGTATACTTGTAACTTGCAGTGAATTTGTCTCTTGAAGGCTGTCTGGTCCTGGTGTAGGTGGTAAGATTTGCTGAATTCTTTGGTAAGCTGAATGAATGTTTTTTACCAATCTGCAAGAAAAACAACAAAGACTTCAATAGCCCCTGAAATTTCCAGTTTGAATTGTCTTGTTCTGTGTTCTGGATTATTGAATTTCACTGTACCACCTTCTGTTGAACTGGGATTTGGAAGGCTGACATGTGATGCTTGCTTGCAGGCGATCATCCAGGCTGGGCACCTCAGAGCCTTCTCTTGGTTCAGCTAACTTGATCTGATCAGCTTTTTTCTATTTAAGCTTAGTACGTTTGTGTTCTAGATCTGGCACTGGTTGGTTTTCTTTCCCTAGAAAGTGGTTTTAAGTTGTTTTTATTAATATCAGTTAAATTTTGGCTTTAGTTTACTGATTGGTTATGCTGTTTTGTACTGATGGTTATGCTGCTTATGTACTGATTAGTTATGCTGTTCCAAGATAGAGGATTTTTTGTGGGGAGGGGGTGGGAGTTGGGTAAGATTTTTTCTTTTTCCTTTGGAATCTGTTGTTGAACTTTGAAGGTAACTGACAACAAAGTACTTGTTTTACTGGTGACGTTATTACTTGGCTTTTATTGTAATGTGCTTATAGTAATTTTCGCTCTTGATTTAAATCACCTAGAAAGCTGTGGTTTTTAAATGACAATTTTAAAATAAAAGTCAGCAAGGTAATGCCTTTTTCCTCTGGACCTTATTTTTAGAAGAAGTCAGTATTAGGGAGATGTTTTGCGGTGTTTAGGTCTCGACCCTTCTTGTTGAAAATTTAGCTTCAGTAATCTTTTAGTATTAGACTGCTTTGTTACACAGATTCTTTGGTAAATAGATTAATCTCTGGGTCTTGTGACTGTATTAATCTTGCTCTGCTGCTTAGGTTTGTTGAGGGATTTCTAGTAATTAGAACATCTTTGTGCCTGGTCTCAAACAGTTAGTGTTTTTTTTTCTGGGGTTCTAATGGTGCAGTAGGAAACAGCAGAGACAACCAGATGTATTAGCAGTAAGAAGTTATTTGGTTACTATTGCTTTTCATGTTGCATAAAAATCTTATAAATATTTAAGTAGTTTTTGCAAGATACTGAACTGAAACAGAACCTTCTAAAACCATATTAACTGTGGGATTTAGCGATGGTATGTTCATGTAGGAGGCATTAAAAGAATAAAAACAGATTTCTTCTAAGAAGTGCAGGCACTTTATTATGTCTTCTGATACTTCACTGTGGGTGCTTGTAAACTGTGAACTACAGCAAGGCTAAATCAAGAATAATAACATCAAAATGTATTTCTACAGTAACGTGATTCTTGTTGAATGGCACCTAGGACTTCAGGCAATCACATGGTTGCTTCTTGCTGGAAGTTTGTGCTTATCAAATAAGTTTTTTTGATTTGCCTTATGCCTTTCATTAATAAAACATTTTGGGGAAAAATGTTGACACCGGGGTAGTGAAATAGTTCTTGTGAAGAAATTTTGTGTATGTTTTGTTGCAAGATTATTTCAGTATATTGCTTCCAATTATTTAATTTTCAACATTTTGTTGCTTTGGACTATTTTAGGGTGCTTTTTAGTATTAAGTGAGTAAAGAATGCAAGAAAAGTTTTGTATGATGCTGCCTGGTCAGAATATTTGTGTCCTTTGTGTAAATGGTCTACCCATAACCCTTTTTCCATATGTGATTCCTGTTGTTGTTTTCAGTAAAGCATGTACTCAACAACAAAGCACTTTCTGGGAGTTAAGCTGGACATATGTGAGCCATCTCAGTGTTGTGTGAGTGTATCCTGAGACTTTCCTCGGCTGGCTTGAGGTCAGAAATAAAACTTACTCTTGGTAATAGTTGTATTAAGGATTCAAACAGGAGGCTGTTAAAGTGAATGGAATTAAATGAACCAGAAGGGCAACGAGAGCATTTTTTTTTGTTATTTTAATTTGCTTAAGAGAATGAGATTACAGCCAGAAAATTGTCTTGTCAGACAGCCAGATACTACTTCTTGGTCTTCCATTGCCAAATGCTCCAGCTCCCCCCTCCCTGAGCCAGCCCTCTGTCAGCTCACCATGAGAGCCAACAGTGAAAGCCTGGGCTAGTCCTTTTGTTATTTGTGAGACAAAATATCACCTCTCAGATCTGAGCATTGCTTTTTTTTGTAAGATCTGAGAATTTGGGTAAACTGTGTTTACTTGAAAGTTAGCAAAGCTCCATTTTTCTAGAGATGGCCTTTTGTTTGTAACATACAAAAGTATATTTATAACTTTAAAGTGAGGAGAATGCTCTGATTTGCTAATGTAGAACTCACTTTTAATTACTGAACTAAGGCAAACTTGGTATTAAATATTAACTTTAATTTAAAAAGCCTGGAAAAGCTGATGTTTCAGGTCGCTTGAGTTGGTATGAAATACTTGACAGGATTTTTTGATGTGGTTTTTTTTTTTCTTTTAAATTTTAAAGAGTTTTTCTGTGAGTGTAAGAGTCTGTGTAAATATTTGTGTTTTCAAGTGTTTGATGTTCCCAGCTTGTGCCCTCCTTGTGCTTCCCAGCCCTTAATCTTGTTGCTTCCAGCTTATTTGCATTTCTTTATTATCTCTCTGTTGTAAACCTTCCATGCTGTCAATTAAGTTTAAAACTAGCCAGTGGGCTTATAAGTGATGAAAATTGAGATATATACAGGTTCTGTACAAAGACCTTCTTTCTTCAATCAAAAGAATAAATCTATTGTAATAAAATGTGGGGTTCTCGATTCACTTGATATGCACCTTTGAAAGACTAGTCTGTTAGTAACATTAGCTGTTACTATCTCTTTTCTCTGAATTAGATTCTGACTTTTTAGATCAGGTTTGCAAGTTTTGTAAGTTCCTGAAAAGCTGTTAGCATAGTACTGAGGGGTTTTTTTTCTGCCAGCATCTGAAATTAAGCTTAAACTCAGGTTTTCTTTCCTGAAAAGCTTTTATAATACCAATCAAATTTCTTCTGTGATCCTTTTTTTCAAGGCTTCCTAGGTTTAACTGAATGAAGAAGAGAAGTAACTTTTGAAGTCTCTGTAATCAGACCTACAACTCTACTAGTTTTTTACTGTGATCTTTTTCTTTGGTTATGTCTCTGGATCAGTGTTGAGTGTAGTATTTGTTTCTCTTTGCCTGACCCTCAAAAAATCTAAATCACTTGCAGCAAAAATAAGAGCAGTTGGCCTTAGATAAATTCCCAGTTACTAAGTGAGACCATACTAATGCCACAAGGTGATCAGCTATTGCCAAAGCCTCAAAAGGAGAAATGTCTATGGATCTATTAAACAACACCGCTGCTCTGAAAATCCGTTATTTCACTATTTAAAATATAAAAGCATGTAATTAATTGCCAAATTGCTTTGAAGTAACTCCAGAAAGTACAGAGCCAAGTTAACCTGTAGGCTTTCTTGCAGTAGCCTAAGCCTGACATTGTCCTGTCACCTCCCTGCGCCCTCACTCTTGTGACCATTCCCCCAAATGCCAAAGGAAGGCCCTGACTGACACTGCCACCCATCCCCATGAGGTTATGCTGTTGACTCTAAACTGCCTGGAATTATCAGCTGGTTTGCTAAAGGGGGTAAATGGTCCTTTCATATATTTTGTGGCTAACTGTGCTTCAAATGTGACCTGTGTGTGACTGTAACCTTAACCTAGTAAATAACTAATCTCAAATAGCCACCCTCCTACTTCTTACTCAGCTTGCACCTTCTGTAAGTTCACAGTGCAGGTTAATAATTTCAGAGAGTATGTGTTCTTGCATTAAATCTTGAGCTTAGAGTCTTTTCACATGCTGTTGGAGAGAAAACCAAGATATCCTTGGAAGGAAACTGCTCTGTAATTTCAGGTTATTTGGGTAGAAATCTGTGACTTCTTGATATTCTAAAATGAAAAAGTAGTGGTTTCAATGCTAAAACCCCTACCCTAAACCAAGAACATCCAAACACAGACCAAGGCCTTTGGTGCTTTTGACTTTCAAATGAACTTGTAAGTCTCAGAAAAAGAAAAGAGAAAAATTAAAAAAGAAGATATACAAAGGGAAAAGGGAAGTGCAAATCACTTGCAAAAAAGTGCAGAACTTGACCCCTGGGTGAGACAACTGTGCAGAGCCACCTAAATCATGACTGTAACATTGGGGAATCTCCTCTGGCAAACCTTGCTGTGGAAACTTGAGGAGCAACTGTCTCTGTCTGTCAGCGGGGTCTTTCATCTGTACAGTACCCACCCGAGCAGAGCTGGCAGACGAGAGCACATAGTACATGTGCTGTGTCAGTACATCGCTTACAGTTGTGAAACAGTCTCTGTGAGGTTGCAAAAAGGTCTTCCCAATCCTCTGGGGCAGAATTTCAATTTAGCAGGGCACTCGTGAGTGCAGGTTCCCACAAACTGCACACAAAGCAAGTTTTGTGCCAGCGCATGTACTAAATGTAAGTCATCAAATAGTATCTGGCCAAAGTGGAGTCCAATTGCAGATAGCTGAAATCTATTGCTTGTGACAGTGATCCACAGCCAAATCTTGCCTTATTTTTAGTCTGTTCAGTTGAGGGAGGATAAATATAAAACATAAGCAGTGCAGTCTTGCTGTTCTGCACTCAAAGTGCAGAAGGGAAGGAAACTGCAGGGTCCCTTATTTGAGAAGTGACTTAAAGTATTTACAAAGTTTTCAAGAAAATCATTGCGTTGCTGACTGTTTTCATGTACGCAGCCAGCTTATGCGCTTGTCCTAGAGTGCTTGGCTGCTTCTTGTACCTTCATAAGTGCCAAAAAGCTTTAGTTATAAGTACAGCTGGAAACTACAGAGAACTTTTACCAGATTTTGCAGGATTTGGCTCTCCATTAAATGTGTGGGGTCTTGGAGCTGCTGCTGCCTCCATTCAGACTTTTTCTCATATTTGAGACTGCCAAGAGAGGTGACAAGTTCTTTCCTCCCCTGGTAGGTTTTTTTAGGGCTATTTTTCCTCTAGAAGCTGCATTGAGACCTCTAATTCTTTTCTGTGCTGACCAACAGCCCTGTGTCTCCATGTGGAGGCTAAATGCTTGTATTAGTGGAACTATACAAGGAAATACAGTAGAAATGTAACTAATTTCATTGATTTAAGGATGAGGAAAATGCAAATGATAGAGGTACTTGCCAATGTACAGCAATTGATAGGTTCACAAAGGAGCAAAAAAAAACCCTCAGATCTTTCTGAAAAAGTCAAACTTTTGAAAGGGGTTAATGCTGGTGAGAGAGGTAAGGTGGAGGGGCTAATGTGACAAGGTAGAACCTTATTTTGGCAGAGGCTCTCAGCTGTGGGTCTTGTATGTAAAAACAGTGACTTTATAATCTGAAAACACTATAGTTGTACCATGTTGTGGATGATAAGTTTACAGTCTGACTGCTCTTTCTTGAACTAGATAATTTGCCTGAGACTACTGACCACTTGTAGACTAAATAGATCAAATCTGACAGACAAGCAGCTCTTTGATGTGTTGGGCACTAGAAATAATGATCATGATCTGTGTTGAATGTAACTGAGAATGTTTTTTTAAAGGGAAAGTCTCAACCCTTACAGGCTTCCCTGTTGGTTGTTATCTGGATTCCATGTGCTGCCATGATCTTTTGAAGAGAGGTCAGGTCCTGCAGGGTGCTTTAGTTGTGAGGCAGCAGGCACATTGAGGAAAGCTTGGGATGATGCAGGGATGGTGTGAGTAACTACTGGGATTTATTTCTAGAGCTGGGGCCAGTGAAGAAGATGAAGAGACACCTTAGATTTCCACAGAGCTAGTTTTGATCCAGTTCTGTTGCTCTGGAGACAATTTCCCTGTGGATCTACCTTCTGCATCTCACTTTCCAGGGTTTCTGTGGTTTATTTTGCCAGCAGAGAAGTGCTGTCTAAATGTAGTGAAGGCTGTTGTGCGTATTGCCTGACTCCTGATTTAATGAGCCCTCTCAGTGGGGCTGGAGAGCAGAAACAGTAATTAGTTCTATTACTACCAGCAGAGGCCAGTGGAGGCAAACGCTAATAACAAGCCTGCCTGGATCTCGGTTTCTTGTGCTGAACACCACAGGTGTGGTGTCGTGGTGCCTCGCCCTCCCACCCCTCTGGTGCTCGGGAGCCAGTTTACCTCAGTCACCATTATCAGCTCTTCTAGGAGTCGTCTGCTTTTAGTCATACTGCCGCTAATCATCCCTCGTCCTCTTTGCCTAAAGCTTAGGAGCACTGGTGAGCGTGATGCATCCACATGTACCAACAGATGTGGCTGGAATAAGGCTCCTGGCTACCACCTGGCTGGTTCTTGGAGGAAGTGGCAGTGCTTCTGTGTGGGTCTCCCATCTTTTTGTCATCCAGCATCACTAACAGGCCATTGTATATCTTTAAGAAATGTTTACTGCTGCTTGAAATCACATTTGTCACTCTATATTTTTGTGTCAGACTAGGAAAAAGAAGTGGAAAGGTGTTTCTCTTCCATGTTTTAGAACATTTGAGGACTCTGCAAACAGCTAATTAACATTGGTCATATTCATTAGTGTGGTTTTAGGAATGCTTAGATACTGATGTGGCGTTCAAACCTGATTAGAGTTAGGTTTCTAATTGCAAGAGCTTCTCTGGGGCACTGAAAGTGGCACTCTGTTGGCAGAGATTGCACCTATTGTCCATCTGAGTGCTTTTGAGAGGGGTGTGATATTTCACTGCCATGCTTTACCTGAGCTCTGTTTGCAGTTGTTTTTAATTTTAAAAGTGAGTCGTCAGACTCAGCAGTGAGTTACCAACTTATAAGATAAGCAGTAATCTCTGCTGAGGAATGTGCATACTTTTAATGTTTGAATTTGGAGACAACACATGATTTGAAGCTGCTGTGAAGGTATGCGTTCCGTGTTTAAGAGCAAATGTTGTTTGCTCATGAGTTGATAAGCAGCGTCTTGTTAAAGTTTGGTAAATTGATGGCTGTCATATGCTTAGTCTAAATTAGCTTGCAAATCAACTGGTAAGTTTTTTCATATCAAGAATTGTTATAAAAGTTTCTGAACAATGGTGCTTAAGATCTAGGCAAAAATATTCTCTTATGAAACCAAGGGTACGTATTTTATTACACATGAGGAATGCATTGTTATATCTCTAACTTGTTTTTCACTTACGCTAAGCTAAGCATGTGACATATGGTCCTACTCTGGAAAGACTACGGAAAAACCTGTTTCCCTTTAATATGGGTTGGATTAAGATTCTGAGAGACTGCCTGCTGTTGTCCTATGCACAGGGTTTTCATGTGTCGGTGTGTTTGGTTTCTCAATCCCACAACACTTGCTGTTGGTCCTTTGGTGACTGCACCACCTGCTAACTTGCAAAAGTCTGTCTTTGTTGAGGCCAGTAGGCGGGGAGAAATGAGTATAGCAAATGGAGGGACCTTCTTGAACAACAGTTAGAAAAAAAATAAATTAAAAAAATCAGTTGTGACACAACAGCCAACTATCTCACTAGTAGTTATTAGAAATTAAATTCTAGTTCAGTAGACAGTCTATAGGCCAGCTGTGAGCAGTCACTGCTATTGTGAAGCCTTGTGCTCTTAACTAGCAAGCCCTTGGTCACAAAGAAATAGCTGGCAGTACCCTCTCTCTCTTTACAGTTGTTGGTAATGTTACTGAACAAAAAGGACAGAGGCAGCCAAGTCAGGGAATGGACTCAGCATCAGGTCAGCTTTATTCACATCTAGCCTCAAATTCACATGCTCGTGTGTGTGATAATGAGTGAAAAATCACGTAACCTGTGGTACAAATGCAGCATTTTAAGACATGCAGTTGGCAATCTGACAAACAAGTTAGGTGTTGGGTCTTGATGTTGAACTATGTCTGACACATGGAAGTGGATTTAGATCTGATGGATCTCTTCAATAGGTGTGATGAGATAAAAAGGTTTTCAGAGTGCTGAGAAAGAGCTATCTAGAGCTGCTAATGGAGAATATTAGGAAAAGGTGTTTCCAGATTCACTCCTATGGTTTAACAGTACAGCCAAACCAGTTGAATGGCTTGTTCCCTCCAGAAGGGATTGTTCACAGGGTAGCAGTGTGTTCCAGTGAAGTTTCATCGTGTGTCTTCTCTTGCATTCTTTAAACTTGTGTGCTCTTCTTCATGGTTTTCCCTTGTGGGTGCAGGACCAGGTAAGACTGAATCAAGGCACTCAAGTCCTTTCCCGTAAAGGCAGTGGTCTATTACTTAAGTTGAAGCTGCCCTGTGTCACTTCTATCTTAATAGGCAGATGCAGAGCAGTTGGGCTGAACCCAGCTCATCCGCCTGCTTTGCTGCTCAGCCAGGGTGGTCCCAGGTGCCTTTGTCATGTGGGCTGGCTGTGGGCGCGTGCATGACTTCTGCTTATTAGACTTGGACCATTCAAGTCAGAGCATTAGCCTGAGCCAGAGAGAAGGAAGCTTTGGCAAGTGGGGTTTGTTCACTGAGGCATCAGATGCTCTCCCAGTGCCCAAGAGAAAGTCCAGCCATTCAGCAATGGAAGGATGTTGGCTTATTAGAGCTACATTTAGGTTGCAGGGTGGTGACCTGAGAGGGGCCATGCTTTATGACCACCATGATTCTACACAAGCTTTAACTCTATGAATGTTTGCCCATTTGATGTGCAAATTTCTTAGGTGGTGTTCTGCTTCTTGGAGTACAAACATCTGCTGAAGTCAGATCAGAGTAAGCCCATCTGAAATATGGAAATTGATTCACCCCCAAGTAATATTTAAAAAACAAACCCAAAACTTGTGTCCCTTTCAGAATCCTACCACTGCTCATAGGAAGTAAAAAAAACAAACACCCCAACAACAACAAAAAAATCCCCCATGAACCCAAAAGATATTAATTTGGAGTTACTAAATGCAGTCTCTGTTTCAGGAAATATCTGACTTAATAAATAAATTTGGGCTTGGAGATTATTCTGTGGAAAGTACTTTAGCGTTTTTCTATTTGCCTCCTTTGTGCAGAGGAGTAATCCCAGCCCCAGGAGGATGTGACCAGCAGCAGCTTTTGAGATAAATTTTTGGGTGAGGAATGATTTGACATGCAAATGCGTTCTTCAGTATGATCATTTGCCTGATAGTCTGGCAATAATTTTCATGTGATCTACTGTTGATGCTTCAAGTTAGATTAATATCTGTTGGAAGCAATGCTCTGAAACATGCTGGAAATTCAGCTGCTCAGAAGGGAAAAGAAAAAAGAACATGACTCTTTGCTATCTTTTGTGTTTAACTGTTGGGCAAATTGTCTCTGTCTAAATGAATCTTAATGCTTTCTTTAAACATATGAATATAAAATAGGTATATTGGGCTATAAACCTTTGAAATTAGTCATGGTATAGTATTTCATCTCCCTCATGATTTTTTTTTTAATTAATAAAGAAATGGAGCAAAGTTATTTCTTCTAAAACACCCCAAAACTGTTGAAAAGAAAAAGAAATAGTGCAGTTTTCCTTCAGCAAATATGGGCTGTTGCCTTGGTGGTTGGAAAGGCGAACTTTATTTTTGTTTTGTTTTGTGTTTTTGCTTTGATTGGTTGTAAGCCAGCAGTATAAAGTGATTGTAAGCCAGCCACAGAAAACAAGTCACTGTATTTTCTGTTGATTATAGTACTACTGAGATATTTCTGTAGTAAGTTCTGGCAGAGCACAGTTTCCAACGCGTGCTGGTTCTTTTTGTTTCTGGATGCAAGTTGTCATGGTAATAAGCCAGAAGCTGCAGTGTGGAGCTCCTCAGCGGCTCAACCCTGGCTCAGTGGTGACTGCTTGTGACAAGTGATCAGGAGAAGTGGCCAGGGTCTGTCGTGGCATCTGGGGCTTCTAGAAAACCCCAGTTTATGAAGTGAAGGTGGCCTTGATGCTCTGGGTGCTTCTGGAAATGAGTGTATTGCTCTCTGGGTTGGGATTGAATTGGGCCTGGGAACGGATCTTTTTTTTTGACCAGAAAGTGGGGTTTGTGTTTCTGGGTAGTTTTGGAGTTTGTTTGGTTTTTGGTTGGGAAGGGGAAAAAATGCACAAAGCAGAGGCTGGAGCATGATGACATTCAGCACTTGGGACAGTGCTGAAACCCCCATTTCATTGTGCCGGGCTGTTCCGTCCTGACATCACAAGGAGGTCTGTTCCAAAATCTTGTTTTAAAAGCAAGGTAAAATGCAATTATGTCTGAGAAGTTAGATGAAATGTGAACAATTGGGACTGTCACAGCTTCAGATTCAGGCAGATGGTCACAAGTGATTTTTCAGAGGTGCCTTACTGGTGGCTCCACCAGCTCAGGAACATTGCTGCCTTATCCCATCACTGAATTTACAGATGGTTTGCAATGGAAAGCTTAAAATGTTCACAGGAGCAGTTACTGCATATCAGTTGATGAAAGACACCTCTATTATGTCATTTGCTCATGATTTGGTATACTTGCCCCATTTAACACATCTGCTCTGCTATGAATACCAGTATGCTATGAACTGTACATTCTTGGGATTTTTTTAATAATTCCAGCATTTTTAATGAGGTGTTTGAAGAAGGAATACTTTGTAGTTGTGGCTATGATATTGAAATACCAGGTTCTAGGCTTTACAGAAATTAATATTTTTCAGAAGATTGCTCTTGAGCACAATAAGGAAAATTGTATGAAGTTTTCATCTAGGCCAAGTTTGTAGGGATGTGCTTCCTTCATGGCAAGTTATTGAGTGGCTTAGTTATGCCTAGGTTGTCTGAACTGTAGTCCTAATGCTTAAAGTGGTATCATACATATTAACTGTGGCTGCTTTGAAATGTCTAGAGTAATTAAACATTCTAAAAAAAACCCAACCCACCATGAGCAAAAGTATTTGAGAATTGTCATATCTTAGTCTTGTTCTCGCAGCTCTTGGGGAATCCTCTAAGCACAATTAATTACTAGCCCTATTTTTGAAAGGCAACCTTACTTGATATACTGTGGTCTCCTTTTCCTGGCCACCTTGGTTTATGTTCCTGATGTTAGTCTCTAGTCTAAGGTCCTTCAAAGTGCTTCTGCTGTCAGAACTTGGTACTAAATAGGAGTTACTTTTTGAGTGTTTACTCCAGCACATTTGTGTGTCACTTCATTTTTCCCTGTTTTGTTCTTTGTTCCTAAATGTTTAAATCAAATTTTGTTATTTAAAAGCTGCCAATCATTATAGTACTCTATATTTGAATACATTTAGATAAAACTGATCTCTGCTACAAGTAGTTGTTTGAAAATAAGCACCACTGTATTTAGTAGCTGATATATTTGATAGTGCAAGATTGATTTTCATTTAGTAGAATTTTGGGTCTTATTTCGTACAGCTAATGAAAAATGTGGGACAAATAACTCCATCTCAAAACAATTTGATGCTCTCCTTAGCATTAAAAAAAAAAAAAAAACAAAAAAACTGACCAGAAATAAAAAAGAAAACCCTGTAGGAATTGGCATAATTCTACAACAAAAGATGTGAATATTTGCACAATGAATGCGCAAATGAACAGATTTAATACAAACCTCCAACTGTTGGCTATAAATATTGAAAAGGTGCAAAAAGGCAATTACCTGTATTTTTAATGGTGAGTAACTTCAGTGCCTTTCATAATTATGGACTGTGCAGTCAGTAGGAGAGATCTTTTGTAGTGAAACCATTTTGTTTGCATTTGGACATGTGACCAACGTTTGGATTTTTGACTACAGAATGTCAGCTTTTTTGTTAAGCAGTTAATTGTCTGACTTCTGAGAGTCTGGAACACCGAAAAGAAATGCATTGCACTACCCTGTAATTTCATTTGTTTGTTAGTTTGTTCATGGACTTCTACAGCGTGGCAGGCTTTAATTTCCTGTCTACCCTTTCCATGTTCATCCCCATCTTATGGGATGATTATAATAATGAATGTCTTAATTTTTTTGCTTTATTCTTCTGAAAGCTTTGTGACCAGTAGGATAGGTTGATAATCTTGAGACAGTGTTAAAAGTCTGTTGGTGTGGATGGGTCATTTCTAACTCATTTTTGTCCACTTCCAATTAGGAAAAATAATTCTGAAATGCAAAAATGAACATGTAATGAAATTGTCTTTTGAGGTAAGCTCTTTAAAAGAAAATAATGCTCAAAAGAAATAAGGGTGTTTGAAACAAAGGAAGGCTGATTTCAGGACCCCATTGAGACATCTTGTTTCTCTGCAACTATTTTACTGTGGTCCTATGGTGTTTCTTCAGTCTCTGACATTGAGACAGTAATGCAGTTAAGTCTTTGGAGAAGTACATTTTTGTTCTGTACTGGGACAACTCCCAGTTAAGACAAACCAGGAAAATTGGATTTCTCCTTTTTCTTTATGGATATTTGGAGTTGCTCCTGATTAGTTTCATGTGTAGGTGCTTCAGTTCCAAATTAAAATTGCCTGTTCTTCCTGTTTCTAATCCAGTTTAAAAATTCCACCCATAACCCAGAACAAATGTCCCCACCCTCCCCATAGTAGAGCTAAAAATAGCAGTTTTTGTGTGTTATCAAGTCTTAACAAGATCAATGCAATATCCCTTTCCTACTGCCTAGAGGAGGTGAAGACTTGGGTTGGCTTGATGGCCTGTAAGCTGCCCTTCTGCTGAAGGCCAGTTCCCAAGCTTGGTCATGCCTGGTTGCTGTAGAGTGATGTTTTGTCATGAATTTCGTGAAATATAATGCATGTTAGTTGAGAAAGATGCATACAGGTTTAAGATGGTAATATTTTTCAGAACTTGAAAGGCCACTAACACGTTTGGCTGCTATTCAGATAACTAATTCGGTATTTGATGTCTCTAACAGACCTTTGTATTCAAAAGTTGTCTTTAAAGCCCACTCAGCTGTTTGGGGTACGAGTAAGAAGGTTTTTAGACACTCCTCATCTTAAAATTGTGTAATAATTGTCTTGGAGAGCTGTGGTTTTGGGGTAAATCTGACTGTTGCCTGGAATGGGCAGTTATGGAAAGGTGGACTAGGCTGGTGGCTGTCAAACTGGGGACAGCAGAGCTACTCTACTACAGTCGGTTGTCTTCTTACCGATGTACCTGGCTTTGCTCCCCACCGGTCTCCAATACATCTTGTTTTTGCTTCTTACCCCTCCACTACATTTCTTATACGCCAAGCAAAAGAAAATGAAGAAATCATAATTGCAGTGTGGTGTGGTGGATGGTGCTTATCAGAGTAGTTCTGCTGAGTTGAATCCCGTGTTGTGAACATGCAGTTTCCATTCTTGCAGCATATCTGGGAGCTAATGCGGCTCCTTGGGAAGGGGAGGGCTGTCCTATGCTGAATGGTCACTGGTTAGGTGTGTCTTGCTCTTGACAGGAAAACAGAAGCCCTACAGGAGTAGACAAGGGCAAATAGGATTTGAAACTGTGCTTAAAACTGATTGACAAAATGGTTAGTAACTTCTTCAGCCCTGCTGTGAGATCATTGAAAAAGCTAGTGTCACTTGAGTCTCTTTGGTTTAGGTTTTCTGTTTGAAGAATCAACCTGCAGTATTAAAAATGTCAAGTCTGACTAAAGAAAATGCTAATTGACTGATACACAAAACTGATAGACCAAGCTTTGCTTAGAAACTGAACATATTAAAAATTAGTACTCCCCCCCACTCCCCTGCATTCAGGAATTTCATTAGTCTTGATAGCTTACAGTTTCAAAATAGGCTCATATAAAGGACACAGTTTTTTCAGTTAAATTTTCAAAAGTGCATAACCTATATTCCTTCTTAAAACATGGTCCATGGAATTTCATTCATGGAAGTATCAATTTGAGCCATTAAACATGTAATTTCACTTACTTAAATATTTAATTTCTTTCTGTGTAACTGCCAATTCAGCATCGAGTCAATAAGTTGTTTCCAATAACTTAGGCTCTAGATTTTTAAGCCACAGATCTCTGTGTATAATAGTAAGAACGGCTTGCAGAGAAATGTTGTTTCAGTTTACAGTGAAATTGAAAAGAACAACATATCCTAAATTGGCAGTGTAATACGTTAGATTCTGGTAGTCTTCTTGTGTGGCAGCCCTGCCCCCCGACCCCAAATTTGAAGGTCCTGCTGTAAGAAAAAGAATGTAAAAAATTTGTAGCATATGACAAACACTTTGTTTTAATCTCTAGCAAATTTGTCTTGTTACAGCTCAGTGATAAGTGAGTACGTACCTTGGCATGCTCTTGGCATGTCCTGAGTGTGTTCAGGTTTTTTTCTACTGCTGGGATACTGGAGGTGAAGGTAAAGTATTCATCTTGGTGTGGGCATGGCAGTGATTTTGATATCAGTCATACTGTTTTTTTGTGTTACAGTGTGAGTCAGTTTTTGTGTTCTTGCTTCTGTCTTTTGGCAGGTTATTTTTGCAGGATGTGAGCTCACCCTTAGGTGGCTGTTAAGTCACCCCTAGGTTGTTGCATTCAGAGGGGAGTTTGGCTGGGATGACTGATGTACTCTCCCAACACTGCCCTGCCTGGACTGCAGGGCTTACTGTCTCTGAAGGTGACTTGTGTCATCTCCTGAGCTGCTGGTGGTGAGAGCATGCCATTTTAGTGTGAACCAGGTCTGAACAAACCTACCTGGGAGTGGCCTCGTCTCTTCTGAGGACACAGAAATTTTTGTTTGAGCCAGATGGGATTGATGCTGCTGTAGCCCAGTCTGTTTCTTTTGGCAATGCTGGCACTGCTTTGGCCTCAGTGAGCCAGTACAGGAAGCCAGACAGGCCGATGCTAAATTAATGCTGGAGGAAAAAAAAGAAAATATAAGTGCTTGCTGTAGCTACCTGAGTGGCTGAGAGTCAAATGGTTTCAGGTGCTGGGTGTGTGAAGAAAAGGGAAAAAGAGGATCCTACCGCTACAAAGAAAGAGACAAAACTTTGACAACCTGGGTTTGGATTGTGGCTTCATTGCTCAATAAAAGAATCAACTTGTCATTGCTGCTTATGTTGGTTCATCACAATTTGGGGAGGTCCCACTTTGAGCTAAAATAACTGTTTAGTCGGCCATATAGAAATTACAAATGCCTCTCTTCCTGCCAGCCATTTCAAGGTCTGTGTAAACCTGTCAAAGACTTTGAGGTCCTACCTTCTCCCCGCTGCATGAGCGGTTGCCTCTGAGACCCTGACACTAAACCTCACGGGTCTCATTCCGCCCGCAGAGCGGCTCAAAGTTGGGTCCCTGCGAGGAGGTATCCTGAAGTTGGCTCATCCTGGAGCTGGGGAGGTGGCAGAAGTCCTGCACTGAAGGGACTGGGTGGGACCTGCTCTTTTCAAAGCTGTGATATTTAGGCTTGGGGTGTGGTCTGAAGTGGCCACTGTGATGAGGAGCAGGTGCATCTCCCTGCCCCAGCTCTCCTTGGCGCCTTGTTCTACTGGGGGTTGGCTGAATGTGAACTAAAGATAGGTTATTTTAAGAGATCAGCCTTTCAAAACACATTGTATGATCAGCAGACACATCTCTTTGAGGTTAAGGTGAACATTAGGTGCTTTGAAAAAGTCCCTTCCCCCACCTTTCCCCCTGTACTTAAAGGCATTGAAACTAGGAGTTAGCTTATGTTTTACTGTTGCACTTTGATTTAAAAGAAGCCAAACTATCATAAGATAAAAGATGCTCTCTAGTTTACCACTTTAGAGAGAAATTAGTGAATTTCTTTCTCACAGAGCAATGAATTTCTCAGCATTTTGCTTAACTGTGGTAAAGATGAATAGTTGAGTTGGGCATGTAGTTTCACACCTTGGTGCAAACCAGGACTGA
This sequence comes from Campylorhamphus procurvoides, assembly GCA_013396655.1. Classification (NCBI taxonomy): domain Eukaryota; kingdom Metazoa; phylum Chordata; class Aves; order Passeriformes; family Dendrocolaptidae; genus Campylorhamphus; species Campylorhamphus procurvoides. The sequence goes on along the minus strand of WBMV01005928.1, from coordinate 1,567,349 downwards.
AACCAGTGTAACATTGCAGTTTTTAGTGAGGTTTAAGTAGTTCAGTCCAAAATTTTTTCATTAAGCTAGAATTTGGGCCCAGCACTCTGGTTTGTGTTTGTCTGGTTTGTGTAACTGGCATTGCCAAGTATGTTAGAAGCACAAATTAAACATAGGCAGATTTTTATTAGCATGGAGAGCAGAGGTAAGCTTGCAGACCAGTATGTTTCTAGAAATGTAATTGAAGTTGAGCTGTGTTAAAACTTGAGTTTCTTTGTTTTGTTTCAAAGTACAGTCAAAACTTTAAAGTGAGCCATCTGACACCACGGAAACAAGCAAATTAAGAAATAACAGTAAATTAAACAAATTTTGTACTGCTCCACACACAGCAACCCAAGCATATGCCTTTGGCTGCAGTACAGATATAAGTGTAGATTGCATTTCAGTGTTTTAGCTTTCATTTAAATAAAAACATGTTTTAAAAGCTGTGTTAATTTGTGCTTTGCATTTAATTGGTTTTGGAGTTTCCATTGAGATATTTTTTCGAATTGTTACCACTTGATTCTTGTAGCAAGATCAGCAGAGCCCTTGCATGGCTTTTGCTATTTTTTCTTATTTTCTTTTAATTCTGCTGGATAAAAGTAGGAGGCAGAAAATTCAAAGTTCCTCTGTGCTTTTGTATAAGTAGTCCTTTCTGTAGCAGAATATTTAGCCAGTTGTAGTGGGATGATTATCTTTGCTCCTCTTGACATTTTTAAAGTATTACGAAGTTACATTAAGAAAGAATAAATAAGGGGAGAAGCTGTACAAAGTGACTTTCTCTCAAGTTTTGATGGCTCGGTCTGCCACCGTGTGGTCGTTTGGGTACATGGCTTGTAAAAGCTGGTGCCGTCACCTGCCTACTTTTATATATCCCGCGCGTTAGCTAGAGGCAGGTTTCAGAGACCTTGAGTTAGTAGGAATGTTTGTGTAAGTCACAGTGGGGTTGAATTTAACTGATGTTTCAAGGGTTTTGCTCAACTAGACGCCAAAAATTGCAAAGCAGGTTATGTCTTTGAAACACAAAGTTCTTTTCCTGAGAATTGTAATTTAGCTTTTGTCAAGTGTTTAGAATATCAAAAATAAAAACCTTCACAGCTTACATGCCTAAGTTTGTGTGTGTTATTTTTGTGAATTGACTTTCATTTCAAGCATTTAGAATCTGCTTAGGGTATTGCAATTCTTGGCACAAATGTTTTGGAAGGACTCTTGAGTTCTTTGACTTTTAAGAAGTTGAAACAGTTATCTGTGTTTGATAAAGAGTGTTTTTACTACGTAAACAAAGCATCTTTTTTCCTGACATAAATGGAAAACTGAGGTGACCTAATGACAAAAACTTGATATTCTGATTTTATTTTTCCTGATCTGCTTTCCTACTCTTTAATGCTGGGAAGTGTGCAGTACCTACTGACAATATATGAACACATATTTGCAGTTTTGACTCTGTTGCAGTTTTCTGTGCCTTGCACTGTTGTGGAAAAGTTGATTGAAAGGAGCGTTCCTGGTTATTTGTTACTTCAATGTCAATGCCAAACCTTTGGTGCTAGAGGGAGCTGTTCCCTGCCAGACGCCCCCTGTAAAGATACAGCTGAACCAATGGGCAGCAGCTCAATTTGCCACTTTTTGGAAACAGCCAGTGCACATCAGCTGAGATGTTATAATGACTATTTGCCTTGATAGGATCCGACTGCTGAAGCCACTGGTTTGTTTTCTTGCTGCCTTTTTTTTTTTTTTTTTTGCAAATCAAGAAAAAAACCCTCACATTAGTTCACTCAGTGATGCGATATCTTTAGCAAGCAACCATGATGGAAGCACAAGTAAAGATTTCTTTAGTTGTGGTTTGTTTTTTTTTTTAATTTCTTACCCCTCCTATTTATTAAAGCTCTTTAGACTTTATTTATTTAGACTAAATATTTATTTATTTATTAGATCTCTTTTTAGTTAAGGATGTCCACCATCTGCAGTTCCTGGTTTGGGGACCTATGGGGTGTTGCATTTGCAAAGATTTGACAAGTATCCTTGTATTTTGAAGGGGGATTATTTATTAAAAAAAAAAGTTCACTAAACTTGCTTTGTCTGTTGCTTGTGAAACTGGTCAGAATTGACTCAAGACCAGGCTAGATGAGCAATCTGGTTTGGTGGAAGGGGTTCCTACCCATGGCAGGGGTGTTGGAACTGCATAATCTTTAATGTCCCTTCCAACCAAAACCATTCTATTGTTCTATGACTCCCTTCAGTGATTTAGTGCATTCCCCTGCACTGAGTCACTTCAGCTGCATTTCTCTAGGAACATAATCTATGCTCATTAGTGTTTTCTACACTTAGAGGGTTACTAGGTTTGTGTCACCCATCAGTTTTGGAAACCAAATGTCCATGGATCCACTTTGAGGTCTGTGGGGCCCTGTAAGCTAGCAACTTAATGGTTGTCTATTCTTCTGTGAATACTTTATAGCAGATCAATTCTCCACCACTCCAGAGAAACCTCAGTGCAAGCTGGTGGCAAAAGGGTTACTCTCCTTCTGTTCTGTTTCCACTTGTTGTTAGACAGACTTGCTGGAAATGAGTTAGAGTAGCACCTTATGGCCAGGCTCTCTTCTATCTAATATGCTCCTGTAAGCATCTAATCCTCAGTGCTCTGCTCCTAGCTTCCTGTGGCAGCTGGTGACCTGTGCTGCAGAGTCTGGCACGTCTGGATGAGCAGCAGTGGTGTCATGGGGACTCTCTGGCTTACATCTTACCTTGCTTCCTGCACAGGACTCTTGGGAACTTCTGCTCCCCTTCAGCATGTCTGGCAAATGTGCAGGTCACTGACTACAGCGGACGTGTCTTTTCACACACTTTTATTAGTACTTAAAAAAACCCAAACCAACAAGTAAAGAGGCAAGAAACTACTGTATTTTCTCTTCAAAGCCTTCTATGTGCAAGGTCCCACCATCCCAAGCCATGCATAATTACTTTTGTCTTTGGTGTGCCCTCTGCTTCTCACAGGACCAAAGCCTCTAGGGAGCAAAGGAACAGAAGGACCAGAAGTGAAATTGCAGTGTTTTGACTTGTGCATTTCTTCTACTTTTTCAAACTGAGTATTTTCCTTTTCACTGTGAGTAAAAGACATTCTTTTTGATACCGACTGAGAGGCACCTATTTAGCCCTAACCACTGAGTGTAACTCCTCGTATCTTTTCTGACCTGTACCATGGTTTTAACAGGTACAGCAACATTTCTACGCTAAATGTATTTCAATGGTTTTCTTTTTCTTTCTTAAATGCGAGTTCTCTGTGTGACTTCAGTCCTAACATCTTTGCCCAAATACGACATCTAGCATTATTTCATTTTGTCTGAAAATAAGTATTTCTCTACTTTGTGGTAAATTTTAAATACACAAATATTTCACAGTGATCAAATCTGTAATAAATTTGTACCTTTTTTATATTCTATTACTTGAAAACATCTTCTTACAGTAAGTTATGAGAGTTGTATTGATGTTAGTTTATTCTGAACTTTGTCAGCCTCTGCTAGTGCTTGTGAAGCATTGCTCTGATTTTCAGTTGATGATTGATAATACTTTGTGTCTCAACTAGTAGATTTTAGGAAAAGAAAAAGGATTATGAAGCAGCACAAAATCCATGAACCAAAGTTAAATCATCCCAGAGGCTGTGGGCTGCATGGAAGTTTTCTCTTAAGTCCTGTAGTCATTTTAAGTATAACTGGAGCAAAACCTCTAGGCTCATGTTAGTATTTCCATAGTTGCATCTTAGGAAGTTTTAGTCTTTGATCTTCTTTTTATCTCTTTATTATTGCTATTTTGTGAGCTGGATATTGGAGGTCTCCAACGGTGAATGTAGCACTTCACCATGTAACAAGGATCGCGTTTGACTTTTTTGATTATCTCATGCCAACAGTTTTCTGTTTTTGCTGTCTTTTTTTCTTGTTTAAGATTGTGACATCTTCCATTTGAAGAGGATACAATTTAGGAATATCTCTGTACAATGGAGTATTTTGTTAGGCTGTTTTGTACTTTTTTCTTTTCCCCTGAACAGAAGACCTGTTTCTTATGATATTGCTTTATGAAATAAAGGAAGGTTTTGGGGTATGTTGACCTTGGAAAGCAGGACAGTGATAGTTGTGAAGTAGCTTACTGTAATTCTGGATTAGGCTTGTTTTCTAGACACTGAGTAATGACAGCAAAAGCAGAAAGGTTTCTGTATTTGATGTGGACATGCTATCATTCTTTCCCATGTTGAGTTCTATTTCAAAGGTATTCCCGGAATTTGCCTTTCACCTTCTGAAATGTTCCTACTACCCCAATAGGAGAGCTTTGAATGCTTTAAAAACATTTTTAATGGGTGTTTTAACAGCTTGTACACAACTGGGAATCCTAATAATGTTTTCCTTATGTTTGTAGGACTTGGAGATTGTGTATTCATATTTACATGGAATGGAAGCTTTGTCGAATCTGAGAGAGCATCAGCTAAGGTATGATACTTTGTCATTAAAAAACATATGTTAATGCACTAACAAAGCAAAGGAATGGTAATGTTGCTAACTATATGCTACCTCTTGTGAACCCTGGCTCAAGCTGAAAAGCTTGCTATCACTGCATCTGTTTCTTCTCTTCTTTATTGTCCTAACACTTTCCCCTTGTATGTGTGCATAGTGTATCTCTATTTGTTCCTTCCTATTTCTGTCTATTAGGGATGCATTGTTTTCTTTTCAAAATTTTGGACTAGAAATAAATGCTTTACATACAGAGTGCAAGTTCCAGTCCTGATTGAAACTCCATGTATAGACAAAATAATTCATGTAATATAATAATCACAAGAGCAGAGTTTGTCATTCAGCTTCTGTTTCAGTTTGTGCTTGCTTTTGTGTGTAAGTTTTGCACAAATTATGTACAGCACATGCAAGTGATACTTAGTAAAAATATGTAATAAAGGTCATTCACCCTTTTTTTTGACTAAAATGCTTCATGAAGCAAATGAACTCAAGTAAAAACTTTAACATGAGCTTTCAATTTTTTTTTTGTGAAGACTTGTATTTGTTTGATTTTTGAGTAATTGTTTCAGTTGTCCTCACAAACATCTTACAGCAGAGGTTTTTAAGAGTATTTAGGCAATGGTGTGAAGCTGGCAGCTGCAGAAGGAGGCCAGCACATCTCCTGTATGCTCTGCAGGGTGAGAGGGTGAATTACTGTTGTTTTGCATCCTGGGGTTTGCCAACATTTGCCACATCTGAAGCTGTTGAAGCAACTTTGACTTGATTAATACTGATTTAGGTTCTAATTTCTGGCCTCTTGCTTTGTCATTCTGTGAGAGTCCACATTACCAAGCCAATATTCTGTAATTCAGAAAAAATAAAAGGCAGGGTTTTATTTCTGCCAAAATACTCAACACATTTTACAATGTGAATGTTGACTTCAAAGAAGGCTCTGTAATTACTTCTGCTTTGGAGGGAGTCCACAGTCACATTCAGCTAAAGCTTTTTTTGTTATATGCAAGGCTTTTAGCACATGAAGTTTTGCATAGCTGAGCTGAACTGATGTTAACTTGTTTACAAAGATCAAAGTGTGCACATATGGTTGCGTGGTATGTTGATGTGTGCTTCTTGGCTTCCTGTGCAGAATGAGCTTCTTGCTGAGGAATGTGTGCAACTCGCTCTCCCAGCATAGCAAATTCCTCAAAGAGAGCTTCTGTTTACAGTACCATACATGGAAAAGGCTGGGCTCCTGGCAGATGTTGAACTGAAAGCTTTTATAGTATCCTTTAGGATACAACCCCTCTTGTGGCAGTGGAATGCCACAAAAACCTCTGAGATTCATTAAAACCTAGTGTATTAAATGTGGCCTCTATATGTGAATAACCACATGGTTTGCTGGTGAGCTCATATTGAATTTATTACATTTGTTTAGGAAGCAGACAAAGATCACATTTGGGTGATCAAGCAAAAATTGGGCACTAGTATTGACCAGAACTAATTCAATTTTTCAAATATTTGAGGAATCAGTTCTACTTAGTCACTGTAACTTCTGGCTGTGCCACTGTAACACAAGAATTGAAATGTTTGTCTACCTTCTGTAAGAGGCGTTTTCTCCTCTATTACTGTCCTAATAATGGGACCAAAACTCTGTAAAACTCAGTGCCAGTGGTGAACTTGCTTGACTTTATCAAGAATGTGCTTCCTTCTGTCCCAATTCAGAGGGGAACAAAACTTGCTTGTTAAAGTGATTCTGTTTCCTCTAACTCCTACTCTCAGATGGCCCATTGCCCAGCATCATTTCAGACCAGTAGGGCACAGACTGTCCTTGAGCAATATTTTAATTTTTGGATCTGACTTGTAACAATGACTTTTTTTCTGGTATCCTCTCACCGGCAACTTCATGTCCGTGTTCCCCTTCCCTCTAAAAGAGAGGATCAGAGAGAGAAGATGAGGGTTCAGTAGGCAAAAGCAGACAGTAGTTTTTCAGTGTCTGTAAAAGATTTTGACATGGCCCAATTTTATGGTGGGAGGCAGTGTCTGAAAAGAGATGGTTCTGTGGTTCAAAACGTTTTTTTTTGCTGTGCTAGGAAACAGGAAGATTTTTTTTATTAGCTGAAATTGATACGCAATGTGTAATAATTATATACAATACAGACATTGCCTGTAAGAAAATTTCTCAAAGGTAGTCCAAAGAGTAGATCTAAAATACTGGGTTGGGACAAAGGCTGTGGTAGTAAAACTTGATTCTTAATTTATATGTTTATAGATATTTAGATATTTTATTAGCAAACAGAATTATGATCTCAATTTTCTATTAACAATTTATGAAGAGTCAGGATACCACTATAAGCTTGCCTCTTCTGGACAGAAAAAGCATTATTTCTTTGCGGGCTGAATTAGTATGTAAAAATCCTGCGAAAGATGAGTGCTAAGGTGACTTTTGTAGCAGTCTGTTGGCTATTGAAATGAATGATCTAGAAAATGGCAATGAGAAACCTTTTTTAAATGTTGCATCAAATCCAGACTGACTATTCCAAGCCTCAAATTAACTTTTTTGAGAATTTTTGCCTTAGCAGCAGTTCTTGAGTTCTTTTGTCTCCTTATGATATTGTTGCTGGCAGCTGGTCATTGGTACACTGAGATTCTGAGGATGGATCGTATGAGGCAAGAGAATTTATTTCCAAAATTTAAATATAGTTCCTCATTTGAATATTTACATGAGCCTCTTAGGCAAATCTCTCTCTGTCTGTCTGTCAAATAGCCTTGGGGTTTGCAGTCTGGTTTACAGCCATAGAAAGGCCAAGGGAGGCAGTGGGATTTGTTCCTTCCCCTTCCTCCCCACCTCCCCAGTGATCTATGGAGCTGTTTCCTTAAGACAATAGACAGAAATGGCATGTTGATTTTTTTTTTTTACACCAAATTAACACTGGATTTCCTAATATGTGAGAAGTTCAATTATAGTTGCCCTCTATTATGCCACATTTGTCAGGCAGACAGTGAATGTGAAAGTACTTTAATCCTCCCCTCTAGACAGAGGATTTTCCTGCAGGAACTTCTCTCCGTTTTGAGCCCTCTGGGATTTCAGCATTAAAATCTCATGGTAATTTTGAAGTTGCTCAATTTTAGCAAAATGAGAAGCATTTATTTCCCATTCAACATGGTTTCTTGTTGTATCTGTTGGCCTTGACTTGAAAATGGGAGCAGTTTTTATATTGTTTTATCTCTGATGAGTGTTGCACATAGTACATTTCCATCAATTTCTAAAATTCAGAATTGTTTTTTATAAAGGAACTTACCTCTATCACATCGCTTTATAAAATGAGGTAGTATAATTTTATCCATTTTTATAGAATTTTTATGGGAACAGTTACATCTAATGTCCTAAATCAAATCTGATCTTAGATGAACTGTAATACTTAGATTTAACAATTTGTTCTCTTAAATTAAGAATCAGCTTAGCTTTACATTGATAGCTAGTTTTCTGCAAGTGCTGGTGGAGGCACATGTGGAATTGCTGAGTAACTTGAGAAAGTGAAGTCATCGTGACATGGATGGGAATTGTAACTAAAAGTGACTTCTTCTCTTTCAGACTGATGTGTGAAACTGTTAGATACGAAAGGCATGAAGCAAATGAAGTTCTGTATTAGTAAGTATTTCTGCTTATTTTTGTAGAATATTCAAAGAATTAATTTAAAAATGAGCTAAGGACAGTGTTTGATGCCAAATCACTTGCTTGGCTCACAGTCTGTAAATATAAACGATCCACTTCATTTTCATCATCAAACAGTGGAGAAATTTGCTGGTGCCAGGAGAGAGCAAACAGTGGCTCTTGCTCGGTGGTGCATGTTGTATTAAATTTATATAAAATTAGAGGGTGTGGGATGTCTTCTCATTAACTGTCATTTAGTCTTACTTCAATTTTATGAAACTAGTAGTGATCAGCTTTTCGTGCCAGAGGTGCCAAATTGACAAATATAACACGGTTTATAATTAGCAGGGATGTGCTGTAATGTCAACTCAGATTTGCAGTAGAGATCTGAGAATTGCAGTTGCTTCATTTATGCAAGCAATTTATTGAAACAAAAGGTTTATCATAGTTTTACTTACTGCCCCTAAACCAGACTCTAAATACATATTTTTTCTGGTTTGTCTGTCGTTATTTGAACATATAAACATTGAAAAAACCTGTATGTCTTCTTTTATACATGTGTAATTTTTCCTGTGTTGACCCTCACAAGGAAGATGTGATTGAACAAACTTTAATGCTAAGCCTTGACCATTCAGCAGTTAAATTAAGGTCTAATGAAACGCAGTCATGCTATGTATGGGAAATGCACAAGGTAAAAATCTATAGGTGGATAGATAAAATCTATAGGTGGATAGGCAATTTTAATTAGACCAATATAATCTTTATTCATTTTACAGACTAATTTGCTAGAGCCCATTGCAGTGGTGATTTGTCCTTTTCTAGGCAGTTGGTTTGTGTCTGTTATGTGTTACAGAGGTTTTGTTTAGACCCAGTTTTTTGGCTCATTCTAACCACTGCCTTAAATTTGAATCATATGCTGAATGAATCAATACTGTTAGTTAGATATGTACTCAATGTAAGCAAAAATTACAGGAAGTATGTGCCTGAAAAAATAAAATTCACAGAAAATTGTGAAATCTGGGTTAACTTGAAGTGCTTTTTGCAGTTCTTTTGGACTGATTTCCTTTGTCACTCCTTTCATGTGACTTCATCTTCATTGTGGTTGTTTGCCTGTCATTCCTATTTACTTTCTTCTTGACATTTTACCCCCATGATTTATTCAGTAGATTTAATGGGCAGTTTGGCAGTTTCTGGATATAGATGCTAATGTACAATGTGCTTGCACTAGCATTTTATAATCCTCATTTAATGTCTAATGGGCTAAACCTGAAAGTTAACACTGAATATTTTTTATTTTAAAAAATAAATTAAAAAGTCAATATTTTGAAGTCAGAAATATATGTTCTGTTGCTCTGAGTTGGAGGTTTACTTTCTTTTTCGTAAGCAATTTGAGATCTATTTCGCTCTTTTTCAGTATTCTACCTTTAGAAAATGAACTTGGACGAATCTTGGTTTTGTTGCTCCAACTCAGCCTATGTGTTGAAGTTGTATTCTTCTAAAAAACAGAATTTCAATTTTACAATGTACGTGTTTGGAAGAATTCTTTGAGTACTACAGGAGAGAAGCAAACTGGTAGCCAGGCCAGAATCCATCACTGTGTTGTGACCTGTAGGAAGTGAGTTTGGAACATGCAACCTGGCCACTTTTTATTGAACATACCAGAACCTATCTCTTGAAGCTCTTATTTTGGTCCTGAAGGCTAAGGTTTTAAAAAAGCATTACATTTGAACTTTTTCGATAGTTTGTTAAATTACAACTTTGTTGTCTTCTCCTCCCTCCTCAGTGATGGGATTTCAAGTTTGCATTGAAATCTGAAATTGGGTGCTGCATCTATTAAAACAGCTGCAACTGTTGGAGTTGTTAATTGACCTGTGTGTGTGACCTCCCTGAGGCACAACTTAATATCTCTGCAGAAAAGCTAGATGTGCTAACATGCAAACTAATGGAGTTACTCTGTTTATTTGATCAAAACTTTTTTGGTGTGAAAATTTCGTTCTATCTGCATTGTCAGCTGTATATGTAAGAAGGTAAATTTCTATTGCGTGTATGCAGTGCTGAAAATAATTATCTGCATTCCTTACACAGTAATTATTTTTCCCTACATTAAAAAAATTGGTAAATTTTCATGGTATCTTTTGGACAAAAAATAAAATCTATAAAATGGAGCACATGTTTCAAATTGGCTCATCTCATCTGCATTTCCTTTACTATCAGCGGGTATACATGGTAGTGACAAATTCTCAAACCCTACGGCCATCTCACTGTTTAAATGGAAACTAGGTTATTAGAAGTGGCAGTTCAGCTCGAGTTTTTCTTCAATTGCCAGTCATCCTACTACTTTCATTTGATGGGGAGTTAATGATAAAAGGGCTTAAAAACCTACAAAGCAAAATTTCAGTATTGAGGTTTACTTGACATGCATACTTGTTCTGTGGTGGTGTGGTTTTTTTTTTTTTTGTTTACCTTCTACCTTTCTTCAAATCTACTTAAAGATCTTATTTAAAAAATACTTATTTCAGTCACTTGATACATATCTTCTCTGTAGTTCAAAGAAAAATGTGCTATTTTCATATCTGCATGATAGTAATTCTTGATGACTCCAACAATAAGTTTCCTATTAGCGTTTTATTTGGAAACCAAAGTTTTAGCAGATTAGTAGAGGGTGTTGATACCTCTTGACAGTTGAACAAAATTTTTCAGATCAAAATTCAAATGTTTACTATGATGGCAGAGAGGAATCTTTGGCAATAGATGCTTTGCAGTAAATGAAGCACCTCTTTTTCCTCCTCATCAGTCATACAAGGCTATATGTGTTTTTCAGACATACTGTTTCATATATCTGTCTGTATTCATCAGTGGTGTTTGGCTTACTCTTTTTGTAAAGAAGTCTTATGTCTTGAAACTTCCCTTATTTTATTCACTAAGGATATGGAATTGGCAGAAAATATTTTAAAGTTTGATGACCTGCAGTCCAAAGTCATTCAATAATAAAACCTCATATGTTTCTGAATTGTCAGGCTATAGCACAACATGTTTTTGTGATCACATTCTCTATGGTTTCTGAGCAATTGAACATGGAACTAACTTAGCTACTGCTTGTATTGTTTTTTAAAAATACAAGAGAAACCCCAACCCAGCTTATGGAAAAGTGTGTCTGAGTTTTTTTATACATCTTCAGATGAAAGCCTGGTAGGATATATGTTCCTAACTCCCTATGTCCCTAGTGAGATGATGTGTATTTTGGATTTAAGTTCTGATTAGTCACAAATTTCTCAGTCTGTAGCACTTTAGTAGTAGGCTGCTGGTTTTGGTTGTGTATTCTTAGAAAAGGACAAGTGTTTCAAGAAGAGTAGTTATCTCTCATACATCTTGAACTGAATTTCAGTGTTAATTTCTATAGCTGAAAAAAGCTTTTGTCTAATATGAACATGTGTGCTTTTATGTCATTGTTGTGCAGCCTTTAATAAAATCCAGTGTGTGTGGGGAAAAAAAAGGTAAAAGTTATACATACAGACTGGAGAGAAAAGATGTTATGTGCAAAACTGCATTATTACTGCAGAGAATGTCCACAGCTGAAATGAGAAATAAGCTCATTAATTTCTAAATTACTGACTATGGTAGGCAGGTGTGTGACAAAAAGCTGTATTTATCCAATTATGTTTTGTCTTGCTTTTTTCCTCGTTTCCCACTTATCATGCAATCCGCGATGAAAAACATCCATTTGTGTTAAGACTGTAGTGCTTATATGGGAGGTGGAATGGGGAGAGAAAAGGGAATGAGGGGTGGAGAAGGCTGTAAAAAGGATAAAGATACATAATTTCAGCTCATCTTTTTTGATATTTCCATGATTGAAACTAAATTCTCAGGTCCAGTAGCAGTAATATCACCATCCAGTCTTGGCCAAGTTTTCTGAATTACATCACCGTGGCAAATCACAAGGCTCAAACCCATTTGGTTTGGGCTAGCCAGCCTTCTCCAGTACTGGCTTGGCCCAGTATGAAAAACCTGAAACAAATGAAATTTGGAAAGGAAATAAAGGAGCACAACTTTCCGTAGCTACTCAAGTACCTATTTTCTTAGATGAAAATGTTAGTGTCTTGTATGAGGTAGAGCAGAATGTCTGAAAAATGCTGGAGGGCACTAGCTTTGTGTAGCTTTAGGATGGGTTGTGTTAGAGGATCTCCTGAAGGCACTTGAGTGAGATGGACTCAGGACAGGGACTGGCAGGGAACTTGCAGAGCTTGCTCAGGTGGAGGCTCTTCCTGGGGAAGAGAAGTGCTGTCATCCATCCAGGTCATGAATTACACAGTCGGTCAGGTGGGGATTTTGGATGTAGCTGTAAAGTGTCTATGTGTGTCTTAGCTAAAAACAGCTATAGGTCTGTGTAATCAATGTACACTAGTTTTGTGCAAGGATAGGTGAGAAATAGATCCATGAGTAGTCTTTAAGAGTGGGAATCTAAGAGTCAAACTTTAAGTTCTACAATAAAAGTGATATTTATTGAATTTGTGGTTCTTTCACAGTAGCATATTGTCCTGAAGATCCTCAGGAGGATAGAAGCAGTGTGTATAAACCGACAAAAAGTTTTGCCAGTGTTCCTGTATATTTCTGCGTAGCCTGACTTAGTTGTGCAATGAAGTGTGACAAAAATGTGTTAAAAGCTTCTTATTTAGCTGTTGGTGCATGACTTTTAAACAGAACAGCTTTGCTGTGACCACCTTACTGAAATTGTGTTCAGGAGTGCTATGTTCTGTTTTATGATGTTGGTATCAAAAAACCAAATTTTTCTATATAGGTAGATAAAATGTGTGTGGTCTATAACTATATATGTTTATACTTTACAGATATAAAGCTTAAGTCCTGAAAGACTACAGAAAGGAATTGCTAGAGAAATGTACGAGGATTAAGATGATGTTTCCACTAGTGATATTCCAAGTTGTCAGTAAAATGAATATCTTAGATTCCTTAATACTTTATTTTTAACCAGAATTTCTGAGTTTTGGATAGAGTGCACCTATTTGTGGGGACTTGGATCACATTTCTGTGGTTGCTGTCCTTGTTTACTGAATATTCTTAACTTCAGAAAGCCCCTATAAAGTATATCATCTTTGGTCTTACAGAAATATGAGAAAATCTGAAAATTATTTAAAATGCATTGAATATGCATAGTAAACTCAGACTATGTCTTTTCAAAGCATCTAGAAATAAAATACAGCACAGAGTTTGGAGTCTGGAAAGCTCCTGGAGTGTGTGGTAGATAGCTTCCTGTTATAGCTGCTGAGGGATCAGCCAGGGAAGGTGCCCCATTAGACCTGTTTGTGAATAGCAAACAATTGGTGGGAGATGTGGTCAGAGGCTGTCTTGGGCTCAGTAATCATGAAGTGATAGAGTTGTCAATTCTTCGAGAAGTAAGAAAAGGGAGTCAGCAAAAACTGCAACCTTGGACTCTGAGGGCAAACCTGTGGGGGTCCACCTCGGGTACTGTGTCCGGTTCTGGGCCCCTCAATTCAGGAAGTTAAGGTGCTGCAGTGAATCCAGAGAAGGGTAGCTGGTGAGGAGTCTGGACCAAAAGTCTTATGAGCAGCAGCTGAGGGAGCTGGGGTTTAGCCTGGAGAAAAGGATGCTCAGAGGTGACCATATTGCTTTCTACAAGTACCCGAAAGCGGTTGGTAGCAAGGTGGGTGTCAGCAACTTCTCTCAGGCAAGTAGTGACAGGACAAGAAAACATCATTGTAAGCTACACTGGGGAGGTTTAGGTTGGACATTAGGAAGAATTTCTTCACAGGGAGGGTGATTAGACATTGGAATGGACTGGCCAGTGTGGTAGTCACCATCCCTGGAGGTGTTTAAGGAAAGACTGGATATGGCACTAAGTGCCATGATCTAGTTGACATGGTGGTGTTCAGTCATAGGTTGAACTTGATGATCTGAGAGGTCTTTTACAACCTGATTAATTCTGTGATTCAGGTGATCAAGAAGGCTAGTGTCATCCTGGCTTGGATCAGCAATAATGTGACCCGCAGGACCAGGACAGTGATGGTCCCCTGCACTCAGCACTGGTGAAGCTGCATCTCAAATTCTATGTTCAGTTTTTGTCCCTTCAATGCAGAAAAGACATTGAGGTGCTGGAGGGTGTCTGGAGAAGGACAAAAGTGAAGGGCCTGGAGCACAGGTCTCATGAGGAGCAGTTGAGGGAGCTGGGGATGTTTAGCCTGGAGAAAAGCAGGTTCAGGGGGACTTTGTCGCTCTCTTACAGCTACCTGAAAGGAGGTTGCAGCAGAATGGGGGTTGCTCTCTTCCAAGTAAGAAGCAATAGAACAAGAGGAAAGGGCCTCAAGTGGTGCTGGAGAGAGTTTACATTGGCTATCAGGAAAGATTTTTTTACAAAAATGGTTGTCAAGCACTGGCATAGTCTGCCCAGGGAAGCGGTTGAGTCACCATCCCTGAAGGTACTTAAAAGATGTTGTAGACGCAGTGCTTGGGGACATAGTTTAGTGGTGAATGTGGCAGTGCTGGGTTAATGGTTGGAGTTCATGATTGTAGAGGTATTTTTCAACCTAAACGACTCTATGACCGCTGGGTCAGTATCTGAATTTTCAAGTAGACTGCCACTGCAGGCAATATGTATTTGTGCTACTTGTATATCCATAGGTTTCCATGGGAGTCCTGCAGCAGTATATTTAATAATGCGAAGAACTGCTGCAGCAGAGCTGGTGTCTTTTTTTTGTCTTTTTTTTTTTTTTTTTAACTTTTTTGTCCTGAAAGTATTCCTAAAGGTGTATTGCACCTTCTGATAGTTGGGCAGTTGCCAAAATAGCATTGGGATACTGCCAGTTCTGCACTGCAGTAAATCAGGAACCTGAGTTCATATGTTGTGGATACATTTTCTGTGGGAAATTTCTTTAAGCAATGTCTATCATTGAAACAAACACATTCAAGGACTTGACAGTTGTCTCTGTATCAACAGACACTGAATCGAGGCTTCTTAATAGTGTCAGTGATCAATGTTTGTTGGCTTTGTATAGCCAGTTCCAAATTTGTTACTGTTTGACCTGATTTTGAGACTTCTTTGAATAACAACTGAAATAATGTTTTTGCATCTTCTTCACTGCAAATGCTTCACTAAAACCTCTCATGTTTTTCTTGTTGCTGTAATTCTGAGAATAAAAGCTTTAATTTTGGAAGCTTTTAGGAAGCTGTAAGATACAAGAACACTCTTGAGCACAGAGTGTTTTGGATGCAAGATCATTTTATTATACTACTGGTGATTTAGGAGACTGTAATTTTTGTTCTGACTCTCTCTTCTGATTTCAAGGGCTAATTCACTGTACATGTTTAATATCAAGACTTCAGTTACAATAGGTCAATTAACTTGTGTGCGTATATTTGCAAAATGTATTTATTGATAGCCTGTTTAACCAGCCACCTTAGACTGACGAGCATTACTGACACTGCAATGATCTTTGACTGAATTTTCTGTTTTATTTTTACTTATTTAATCAGTGGAAGAGAATACAAATAAATTTAAAACTCTTAAGAAAAATATACTTCTGGTTATTCGTTTCCATGAATACTGAGTAATTGCTTCCTGTGGTTCAATCTTCTACATTTCCTATTCTTTCTACCAGGAGACAAGACACCAGTTTTCATCTTGTGTCTATTAATAAAAGATAATCATGGGCATCAGTTGAAAAATGCATTTTAAGTTGCCTGTTTCGTGAAAATCAGAAGTGCTAAATCCTAAGTTATTAGTTTTATTACTGAATCTTTTAACTTATATTTATACTTCTTTCTAATCCTCACTATAATTTTGACTTCAATGTGTTCATATACAAATATTTGAAAATGGCGGACGCATCAAGTACCAAGCTCTCTTACTTCTGTATTTGGGATATACCTCTTAATGTCATCAAGAACATCTAAAATGCTCCAGCAGATGCCACGTAATTGCTTAACTAGCTTAATAAGAAGGATTATAAGGACAGTGCTGACAATGTTAGTAAACAGTTTTCTGGTTATTCTGAGTGTTAGAATACTACAGTGCCAGTGGGCAGTGTCTTCAGACAATGAGATGACTACCTGAGGGAATTGTTCAACTTAGACATTTGACATCCCAAGGCTCTTCAGGGCTGTTTCATTTTGGCAATGGTTATTCAATTAAAATGATAAACCACCTATAGCTTTCAGCAGACAGAAGATAACCAAAATGAGTGAAGAGAAACAGACAGATTAATCTGCTGGAACAATATGCTATGGAGCATAAGCTTGCAGAGCAATGTTCTTTGTGATTTCTTCTTGTGTAGTGCTTAAATGCCTGAAAGAGGTCCCAGTTCTGACTGTCAAGTTTTCATTGTTTCCGCTGCTCTCAAGTGGAGATCTGGGAGCATGAACAATGTCTTTGGAATTATTCTGGATTTACTTTCTGAAATTTATTTAACTTTGAGCAGCATTGAGTGTTACACGAAAATGTAATCTTTAGGTATGTCTTGGTCTGTAATATAAGTTCTTTTGTCAGAAGTCACAAATGTTATAATTTGTAGGATGAAGGTGCTGTATCCAGTTTAAATACAAGTCTTGAATGAATCCTTTCCTGGTTGGACTTTTAAAGAATTATTGTCTTTACAAATCAAAGTAGCTCTTTCACAACCAAGAAATTGTTCTTGCTGATTTCATGACCTCTTTATGAACTAGCTTGAAAAGTAGCTCTAAGTAGAAAGTAAGTTTGGGTGCTGATGTTTGACTTATGTTAGGGGTCCTTCCAGCATCTGGTGTTGCTGGACCATACAGTCCAGTGTTGGAGGGAGAATGACACATCCATTGTTTGTGTCAGGATAAACATAACTCCTGTAAAAGGAATATTAAGCAGTAATTATATAACAATGATTTCCGTACTTGTTTCCTTGAGACCTTCATGCTGCTTAGCTTTTTTCAAGTGCTGTTTTAAAGGAGTTGGCTGAGAAACCAGTGAACAGAAGGTGGTCAGAGCAGCAAAGACTCTGTTTAGCACGTGCTTTCAAGTCCAGGTGCTGAATTCTGCACAGAAGGGAGGTATTATTTAGCAGAAAGCATGTTTGACAGCACTCTTCACAAAGACCTGCAAATTCTTGCCACTGCACATTCTTATGATGTTCATTATCTCAGTTGAACCAAAGGCACATGGTAAGCATGTGCCAAATATGATTAATTATTCCAGAAGTCTTAGTAGTTTTGTGTCTCATTTTGATAGAGAATGAGAATTAAATGGATTGCTTTTGTTAAAATCTAGCTATTTCTAAAGAAGTTTGAAAGGAAAGTGATGCATCAGGGCTTGTGAGGCTAGAGGAAGGTACAACAGGTGGTGCAGATATTTGAGATTTATTTGACCTTTCAACAGATTGACTTAAATCTTTATTGTAGCTGAATATTTTGGAGGGTTTTTCAGCACTTTATGGGATCAGGAAATCTGAAAACTAAAATTGGGATGCCTGTCCTCTGTAGACAGATGCTTCACAGAATCCGTAGGTGTAGGGGACACATGTTGAAACAAGTTATTGTGCAAAATTTCTTTGATACACTGTTAATATTTAATTAAGTTACATAGTTACAAATGTAATGCTGATTGCTTTATATTGAAATAAAATAACTAGAATTAGAAAATAAAGCTTTGGTGTTAAGCAGTGTGTATGTAGCTAGTTGGGGATCTTCTGCCCCTTCTAGGCGAATAAATAGATCATAGCATGCGAAGTTTGATACAAGTGCTGAAGACTTTGAGAAGGCCTGCAAACTTCTTAGGTCTTGGAAGTCAGGAGATTTATAACTGCTTCCTGATTTTTTTTGCCTTTGCCTCTGAGGTCTCAAAGAACAGTCATATGCTAAAAAATGTAAAGACCTAAGTCTGAAAATACTGTCTAACTTCATCAGTGGTGACAACCTAGTGATGTCATAGGATGCTGCATAATTATGTAATTGAAGTTTCCAGACAGAACAGATAGTGACAGCTATGAAATTATTTTGCATAGGTCTGTCTTCAGTTTTTTGTGTCATTTTCAGAGCAAAAAGAGGTTTGCTGTCTGGCTGCAGGTTGTAGTTGTGTTAAAGAACTATGTCAAGGGAGCTGGGGAGGGAAACACAACGGGAAGGCATTGCAATTTTATGGGTTTTCGTTTCTAGATCCAGAATTCCTGCAAATTAAATTCTCTGGCATTTTGGGAAATAATATATAGATATCCCAGGAAATTCTCTGCTTTCAAAAGTGCTATAATATAAAAATCAAGATTTTGGGTGGCTTTATTCAGATTTTATACCACTGCAGTGCAGATTATGAATAAAGCTTGCATATTGGTGACTGTTTTGGTATTGGCTTTCAGTTTTGCACCACTTAAAGTTGCTGCTAGAACCTGAGTCTTCTGAAATCTTTATCAGTAGGTAGCTATACCATAGTATTTAGAAGAATATTGAATCTTGCTACTTGAGTCCTTTTTCTTGTTGTTTTCGCAGAGCACAAATCAGATTTTCAGGACAGAATGACTACGTGTATTGATTTTGTTCTTAATTAGTGACTTTTGAGTTGACTTCATTCTGATTCTCTGCAGGATAAATTGTCTGTGTCATCTTACTTTCTTGGTAATAAATCTTGTTTTTTGTAGCTTGGGAAAGTGGATAGCTTTGCTGCATTCAGTAGACAACTTTTAAGTCCTAAGTTTCATCCAGAAACTACTAGAACAGTAGTTGAGCTGAAAACCTTCCCAAAACAAACAACAAAACTCAAACAAGCCAATGTCCCTGCCGAAGAGCCACACCCCCCCACCTCTTTCCCCTGTCTTAGGTATTTGAAGAAATGTATTCTCTCACTTAAGGCCAACAAGTAAAGTAAAATCTTGTCTGCAAAGAAGTTCTCTGAATGCCTGCTTGGAAATTACAGTAATTTCTGATTTCAGTGATATCCACTCCTGCTGTGCATATAGCCCTGCAAGACTGGAGGGAGGATGGGGAGGGGAATTCAAAACTAGGTAGACATGCTGCTTGCCTGGGTTGGGTGAGCTTTGCTTTCAGTCTGATATGGCTCATAGAATCATTCATGTTGGAAAAGACCTCTAAGATCGTTGAGTGCAACCATTAACCCAGCACTGTGAGGTCTACAGCTAAGCTATGTCCCCAAGGGCCACATCTGCATGTTTTTCGAATACCTCCAGGGATGGTGACTAAACCACTTCACTGGGAAGGTTGTTCCAGTCCTTGACAACCCTTTCAATATCCAATCTAAACTCCCCTAGCACATTTAAATCTAACTCTTGTCCTATCACTTGTTGCGTGGAAGAAGAGTCCAATCTCCACCTTGCTACAACCTCCTTTCAGGTAGTTGTAGAGAGTGAGAAGGTCCCTTCTGAGCCTCCTTTTCTTGAGGCTGGACACCTCCATCTCCCTCACATCCTTCATTGTGCTCCAGACCCTTTACCAGCTTTGTTGCTTTGTGGAGCTTTCACTGCACTTCCAGTCTCTTCATGTGTGGCAACCGCTGCTTCAGTAGTTGTGGTGATGATGGACAGCAGTGGCACCCTTACTAAACTAACCATTGGAAAGATCTTACCTGATCAGATATCTTTCCTTTCTACATTAGCTTGACTGACAGGTGCTACTGCACCCTCCCCTCAACTATTCTAGGCTGAAAAACCCCCAGTGTCTCCATAAGGATGCCTTTGGGGGAAATTCATCAGCATCTATTCTGCTTCAGCTGATTTTGGATGAAGTGGAGTTAATATCCTCCTGCAAACCAAGTTAGGAATGTGTCCTGTCCATAATAAAAGTTTTAAGCACAATTTGCTGTTTTCTTTTTGATAGAAGAAATATCTTTAGGACAAATACAATTTTTAAATACTTCTGCCAACTGCCATGGGTAGGCGGTATTCTGGTACTGAAAGAAAGCTTTATAATCAGGATTATTCTCTAGAATTCAGTTTTGATGTGTAGAACAAAATGTAAAATGTGATGGCAAAGAAAACCTTTCAAATGTGAGTGTTCTCTATTGGGTAAAGTGATACTTGCATGAGTCCTCAGGTGGATTGAAGAAGTGCTTTTGTAGTTCATCATCCTTCTTATATAGTTCCTTCTGTCTTTCTACAGGACTTCAGTGCCTGTAGTGAATGTAAATGCATTGTTGATGAAAAAATGTCAAGCATAGAACAGAAAACACGGAACCTTGATTGAAAGCCACATGATGTTTGAATAGGATTGTAGAAGGCCCAGAATCCTTAAAACGAAAGAATTGTACATGTTTCTTTTAACAGTACAGTCTGACAAAAGCTGGCTGCCAAATGGCTTTTCTGAGGCTTAATGCTAATCGAGTGTGTATCAAGTGTTGAAAAGTGCAGAAGTTGTGTTTTCATATGAAAGGAATAGATCAGTGTTTTGTTTACTTTTTTTGTTTTAAAGGAAGCATGTGTGTTCTGGAGGAAGGAAAGTATTTGCTCTACATGTGATATTTTTTCAGATGTTTTTCTCAAGACTGTATAAAGACACTACTAGGCGTAAAAATGAAGAGAATTAAAACCCTATCAGTGTTCTTTGCTCTTGAAGACTGTCTTGGAAATATTTATGATGTTTTGGCTGGCAGTGAAAGTTTTAAAAGAATACACGGTGTATTTCAGGCAAGATACCTTGAATGCAGACACTTTATTTAGTAATCTTCCACTATTGTGACACAGCAGTATTGACGATTTCTTTTTGTTTGTAGATAATTGAAGAGCTGAGTTCAAGAGATATGCATGATGCAAAGTCCTTAGAGCTTATAAATTCTCAAATGTCACTGTAAAAATAAAAACATTTTATCCAGTACATATAAAACAAAGGGAAAATAAGTCCCATCAGACGGTATTCCTGAAGTTTTCTTTATTTTTTTGATCAGCGCTTTCAGCTGTCAAATGCGCAGATGCTTCTTTTGATTATATATAAAATATGATGTTCATGACAGATAAGTGAGAAAGAGCAATAACTGTTGAAGAGCCAGTTTGTAGAGAAAGAGAATAGACCTGTGAACTGGCAAAAAATAAAAAAAGAGAGAGAGAAAACTGAATTGGATGATTAACTGAACAAAAAGTCATGCTGTGTGTGATCAAATAAGAAAAAATTAAACCACTTCAGTTAAATGTATAATCATTTTAGCTGTTTGTTAAATTATTCAAAGGTAGTTTCAAAAGTAGCATTAAGAATTTGAATATTGAACATATTGACTGGTGTTTGTGAAAGCCAGTAGCTGCTTTTCTCTTTGAAGTCAATAGATTTCCAAGGAGAAAATATAATTAAAGCCCCTTACAAAGAGGTGTTTATTATTACAAATAATAAAAAGTTAACCAAATCTTAAAAGGGGGAAAATAAAAGATGATATATTAGTAGATTTACAAAAGTTAAATTCTTTTCTCTTGGCTTAATTTTTTTTTTCCTGCTTCAATTATTTTATAATTGAAAATGGCTTTCTGGAAGTAGAAACAGATCTTCTAGATTACTTTTGCTTTAGAGTTATAAAGCTTGTGGCTCCAGGTTCTTAGCTATCAGACTACACTTGGATATGTGGTCAAGCCGTCAATTTTTAGAAAAAGGGAAAAAACTCCCACTCCAAAACACAAAACTTAGTATGTGGTAATATAATGTCCTGTAATCCACATAGAAAAATTATTATTGACATTTTAATACAGTTACTTCCCAGATATTTGGGAAATCATTGTCTATAGCCATTTTTGAAAATGTCGATTTCAACTGTGCTGATTAGTCCAGATTATTTGTATTGGATAAAAAAACCCAACAGACCTGCAGTTCAGCAGCCATGTTTGTATGGCCTGTCAGTGAAGGACTTGTGGGTGGAAAGAATCTTTATAGATGCATAACTTAACTCAGGTTCATGTTTATCCTTTTGAGATTAATACTCTCATTGGAAGTGCTGGTTTTATTGGGTTTATTTGCTTTAACCTGGTACTCTGTACTTATGTACAGTGTTTGTGTTTCTAGACCAGCAAGTCTGAGGGTGATACAGGCCCATGTGAGGTGCACTTCAGTAAAGGCAGCTTGGAGCACTTCAACTATCTGAAACAAAATGTTGTTTTAGCTGTGGAACTATGTTGCTGCTTAAATTTCTGTTGTCTGTCAGTCTAAAAAACTGTTCCTGAAGTCTTCATTTTGAGGATGTTAAGTCTTCACTTGACCTGGTGTGTGTGGCTGACCAGTGTGGCTTCACTGGTTAGGTCATTAAGTGGTAGAGAAGAAATACAAGCTCGTCATCTTACTCAGCTCTTCTGTTCTTGGCTGTAGAGTGTGTCCTTAATTTCTTCTGTTATTTCTGCTTGTTTCTGTTGTTTGTCCTTTCTCTCATGCTTGTGTTATACAGTGCAAAATGAAAGTGAAGCACATCTTTAGGTTGGATGGTTGCTGGTTTGCTCTCAGCTGTTTTAGGCTGGCTCCCCCCTCTCTTGTTTTGAGGACTACTTTATATATACTTGAAATTCTTCCGCTGAAAAACATGCTGCTAACATGTACATTGCCTAATTAGGTTGAAGATTAGGTTTAATACTATACTGTCATCGTCGTTACAAGATGTGGGCTGTTCTTGCTTGAAGTTAGGCCAAATTGTTTCTAAAGACTTGAGACATGTAATTTAAGAAAATGAAGGTACTACAAATTAATAAGTAATCTGCATGTCTTACTGTCACTAGGGTGGTTTTCAGATAAGAATGCTTATGCATTCTTATGCATGTCATGATGTATTTGAATTCAATTAGTGAGTTTTTCTGGAAGAAGCAGGAGCATTAAAAATTGAAGTAGAGATATTCTCAGTGCTGACTGTTGAAATGGAACAAGTCTTCTACTGCAGCTATTTCTAGTGACCTTAATCTATTTTATTTTCCTGTCCAAACATTATTTGAACTTGTCCAAGAAGAGTCTAAGCATATGAAAAGGTTTTTGTATTACTCAAGGAGTAAGATCTATATATACAGTAGAATGAACTGGGCCTGGATGATGAAGTTCTCATCCAGTTCCTCTGTATGATAAAGAGAGGAGAAAAGAAACTTGTCCTTTTTTTTTGGGATTTAGTCTTGTGCCAGGAAGAGACATGAAAGGGGCAGTGCTAGTAGTAGAGATAATGATGGTTAAGAAATCTGATGTAGGTTTACCACCTGCAGATGTTTCCAATGATCTCTTACCTTGTGGGAAGGTAAGTTGATGCCAAAAGGCAAATTTCTGTCTTGAAGAAAGGGTTAAGAGAAGATGGCTGGAATTGGGAAAGAAAGCTTTAATTGTAGAGGGAAAGGAGCTACAGTTCTCTTCAACAAGAGGAAAGTAATGCATTCAACAGAATACAATACTATATCTTTACTGTGGCTTGACTTAATTTTAAACACTTTCAGTTATATTTAATTAGATTTGTGCTGTTACCAAATTGATAGATAAATGCTTTTAAAAGAGTGAAATAAATGAAATGAGGCATTCTTATAATGTATGTATTTGCAGATGGAAATTAGAGTGGTTTCACAGAATTGTTTTGTAAATGATTGAACTGGAGCTTTCTTCCATAATTTTGAGCATTTTTGCCTCTTTGTTCTTTGTAGTGCAAATTTGGTACTGCTGTGAGTCATTTAAATCAAGTGTTTTAAACTGTGTCCTTTTTTTTTTTCCTTTTATTATTCCAGCCCTGATGATATTGGTAGCTGTTGGTATATCCTGCTGTCTGGTTCAGTCTTCATTAAAGAATCTATGTTTCTTCCAAGGAGCAGGTATGTCAATTATGAATATACTGCATTCTATATTTTAAACATAAGTCATGAGATGTGGAGAATTTTGAGAATTAAAAGGCAGTGTCTTATGCTTAATAGAACATAGAAGACATAGACACAATTTTCCTGCCTTTATGACCTGTAGTGACTGTTTTATGCCCATATGTAAAATTGAAAGCCCATCATTGTGGACAGTGTGCAACCATCCAAAATGTCAATTTTAAAAGTAAAACCACCAAAAAACTGATGAAATGGAGTGAAGTACCGTGTAGTCTGTTCCTGTGAGTAATCAAACTTTAAATCATAGGATGCACTAGAACAATGTTTTCCTGAGGCTTTACTTATTGTGCACAAGTCTTTAGTGCGTGTTTTAGGATATGCTTAGGTCACGTTACTGCAGATCACGTTTTGCTGCTTCTACTTAAGATTGTGCTTCATGCAAATGGATTTGCAATGAAGACTGGTATTTTACATGGGAAAAAAGTTTGAGTGTGAGACTCTCAAATGTACATCGCTACAGCAAAAAAAAAAGAAATTGAGCTGTGGGAAAAGATGCAAGTGGTTGAAAGGATTTTAGACTAAAGTGGCTGAACTTGATCATTTTAGTGGAAGCAGTGCAGAATCCCTTTAAGATCCTAGTTCTATGCATATTCATTCAGACTGCTGTAAAAGGCAAGTAGCACGTAATAAAATTTGTGAAAGGCAGAAGGAAGGAATAACCTGTCTCTGTGTGGCATCATGATAGTGAAAGTACTGGAAACTTTTTTACAGATTTAAACAGTGGAAAACCACTTCAGAGCTAGTGTTGATTGGCATATGAAAAATTAGATCTTCAAATCTACCTTTCAGTGGGAGAGCAATACTAATCTTGGAACTTTCATTTGGTGATGGTAGTATGTTCTTGGTGCAGTCAAGTGTCTTGCATCTGTAAAAGAACAGGCACTGCTGATAAAATGGTATATTTGACGTGCCATCGAATAGATTTAAGTTGCAAAACCGGTTATTGTAAAAAGTATCACAGAAACAGATTATAGGATCCCTGCTGCTGGCAGAGTGAAAATTGTCCCATATGTCGTCCATAAACAGGCAGGTGCCAGAAAAAAAGCTGACAGAAAGTGTTACCTTTAGATACCTAGGAGAAGGGTCATATCATATAATAACTGAATTAATGTAGGGTGGTTTTATATAGTCTGTGGCAAGATTCTTCTGTTCCTTTGAAATACAGCAATGTTTGTGCCTCCACAAACTTTTGGACACTTGAAGAGAGGTGAGATGAATAATGAGCTTAGGATTCTTCCTGGAAGAATGAACAGCAAAGTATAGATACTGTAACACTAAGCAGAGCATTTAAGGGCAGTTGACGTGAAGAAATGCAGAAATTACATCTGGTGAAGCAGTGTCTGAGATCTTTGGGAAGTACAAGTATGGAATTTGACATTAGGATAAGTTTCATAGATGTGGATGAAGTCAAGTAGATGTCAAAGTTGGTGTCTTGGGAAGCAAATGCAAGAGAGACAATTTGTTAATTAACAAAGATATCATAAGTCTGTGAAAGCAAAATTAAGTAGTTTTAATTATCTAAGATAGAAAGTATTTTTGGAGAGTAAAACCAGTTATTCTAGTGAGGGGCTTTGTGCTCAGAGCCTCTAGTCATCAAAGTGTAGGTGAGGGCATTCTTTAAATTTAGGACAAGGTTAGTCAGGATTTTTTTCTTTTTAAATAAGTTGCAATATCTGGGCCTCAGGCTCATCTATGAATAACAAACTTGGGAAAGGTGAGAGGGCACTTAGGTTAAATTTCTGATTTGCAATACTGGTGGATAATAAGTGATTTAGTTATTTAATAAAGCAAAGCTTGAGAAGCAAACTAGGTTTTTCAGTTTTGCTTATGCTACCAGTGAATTGCTCAGAGGGAAATAGTAAACTGCTGAGATATACATGCTGGGTAGAAAAGACAGATTAACTGGAATGCTAAAGTAAAATTTTCTGTTCTCTAGAAAAAGGGAGAGACCTACTAAAAAGGCTGCTGTTCAGAATTGATAGAGTGGTATTTTGAAATGCAAAGAGTGGTGTTAAGAGTGGGCAAAGGACAGTTACTGGATAACTGCTGAAACTGCCTGTTTACATATACAAGGAGCAATAATTTCAAGAGCCTTTTTGAGTGTTGCATAATTTGTGAGTCATGATGTCTTATTGCTGTTACAATGAACTGACAATGTTTTATCAAATGGAGCACATAGTCATGCATCACTGACATCAAGTAATAGGAATGATGCCTAAAATGGAAAAAAAGAAGTTTCCAGACAATATTAGAATAGATAAAATAGAAAGCAGACCTATAATTAAAAGCGCTTTTAGGTGCAATGAACACATAAGTGCACAATACAGTATAGGGTTCTTGCAAATTTATAACACTAATTAATTATCATATCCAACCTGAGACTTGTCTGCCCCCAAGACCTCCCTCAGGTCTGCCCCTTGGCAAGCCTCCCTGGAATTGAGTCAGAGGTCTCAAGACCTCTTACTTCTTCACCATCATCATCCTCATATCACATACCTTCTTTGGAGCTTCTCCAATGTTTCTGGGCCTCCTGCTTTGACTACAATGATATCTTATTATGTCCTTCGATGTATGTGTCTCAAACAGGATGTCCTTGCTAAAATCTTCCTTGAAAAGAACATTAAACAAAATTTCAAGAATTTTGAGAATTTATATTAAACATGATAAAGGGGCTTAATAACTGTTAACTATTATTTTCAAGTATTAGAAACTATACAGCTATATTAAAATCTATAAGATATGTTGTCATCACCCCAATTCCACCCCTTACTCATCCCTGAACTTCAAGAGCATTTGCTATTCTTTTTTGGATTTCACTCTTAAAATGTCTGTACAAGCCAGGGTAAAAGTGCTATGTCATTAGGGTAATTTAGATAGACCTAGTGAATACAATCTTGCAGGTGTGTTCTCAGTCCCGTGTAGAATTCCATCTTACTCATAACTTTGTGACTGTTGGCATGTGACTGTAAAGAACAGAATAGAGGGATATCATTAGTTTTGAGTTGAAACGTTGAATTATCTTAGTACATTTGACTGCATAGGCTCAGCATATTATTTGCATTTGGGTCCTCTGTTAGCTAATTGACTTACATTAGTTTCAGATTTAGCATCCTCGGACTGGTTGGTGAATAACTCTGGAAATGCTTTTTTGTTGTATGTTTTGTATCAGGTAAAACTCTTTCTTCCAAATCGTTGTTTCCATGTCTTTCATTTTTAGTGCTAGATACGATTTAAGATTCTTTCAGTGGAGTGATGACTAGGTTTGACAGACAGGTAATATATAGTTGGGGAAGAAGAATGTTTTAAAAAGTAACAGCCCTCCCCCCCAGGCTGTAAGAAATTACCATCTCCTTGCTTTCCCAGTGTTGTGGTTTAGGAATAGCACTCCCTAATTTAGTGCACTGCCTCCCCCCACCCCAACTCTCCCAAACCAGACACCCCTCGCTCCCCTCCCCCCTGGTGGGAGACACAAAAGGCTGAGATTATGGGATGATATAAAAACAGTTTACTGGAAACTGCAATGAGATAAAAAACCACAACCAGTAACAGCAACAATACTAATAACAGTGTACAAAAGAGAGGGTTGATTTCCATGCAAAATACTCACAAAGCCAAGACAAGGAACAGTGGCAGATGGACCCTGCATCCACACCAGCCATGTTTGCCCACGACCCTTTGAGAGACCCCCTTCCCACATCCCTGGCTGTGATGTAAGAAGATATTGAATAACTCAATGTCTTGGCCATGCCCATACAGCTCCAAGCTCTGTCCCTTCATGGCTGCTGTGAAAAATTAACCCTGTTTGTGGCGAAAACTAGGACACCCACTCAAACAAGGAATAAAAAACAGTATAGCAGTCCAAAATTAAGCAGCTTTGTAACCTATGATATATGGTCAAATAGCTACTAATTGAAATAGTTTGAAATGAGAGCTGCCAATTTTTGCTAAAGTTGTATAATGTATTGAGTGACTCATAAAATTACTAGCTATTTTAATTCTAAATTAAAAAGGAAAACTTTTTCAAGATGGAATATTGGCATGTATGAAGTCCTAATTTGAGTAACTTGCTTTGGAAACTTTAGCATCCAAACCATGTATATTTTTTGAAAATAGAATGAGTTTAATTTTTTTCCATGTTGTCATGTAGCTTAACATATATTTTTTTCAAATGCCAAGCCATCAGGTAGCAAATAGTGTTCAGAAGACTGGATTTTATTAATTTTTTTGGTAAAATGTACAATCCAGTTTTAAAGAGTTTTGACCTGAACAATGAAAGCTGCCATATTTTTGGTGACATAAACAGGAGAACAAGATTAACCTTTACTTTAATGTCTGTAAATTGCAATAGTGAAATTTGACAGTTTAATGTGATCAGTCCCCTCCCTCCATTTTACTATTAACATTTTTCATACTTATTCCTTTAAGATATCAGTCATGTATTATTGTTAAACTAGGCATTCCTTAATTCTTCCCTCCCACCATGACCACCAAACTAGCACAAATTAACACTCCCCTCACGGTTTCCCTTGAGCATCTGTACCCTGAAGCAGTTCACATGGTAGAATGAGGTTTATATATGAAGTCCAGAAAATAAATGAGCAGAAAATACAATTCCCTGTGGGTTGTCCTGGCTCTCCTGTGTTTTTACATGGCCACTGACAGCAATAATGTGACAGTCCCTCAAAATGTCTTTTGGAATGGCCTTCCAGCATACCTTGGCCTGCTCCATGCTCTCATCACATTTGGTCATCTGCTTGGTTTTCCTGTGTGGTTTTTGTACCAGAATTTTGTTTTTTAGTGTAAATTCTACTGAGTTCTTTCATATTACTTAAATAGGAGCTGCAGTACAAAAAGGTCTCCTAGATCTCCTGCAGTCAACCTCGTGCTTGCCCTTGGCCTCCATGACCAGAGGATGCAAGTAACTCTTAGCAGCAGCAAAACACAGAATTGCTGGACAATGTTTCTTGAACTGATAGGCTCTGGTAGTTGGGGTTTTCTGCTTTTTTTCCTAAAATGCTCCTGAGACTATCTGGGTAGTGTGTGCTGTGCTGCTCAGGCATCCTCCAATGCTGACTTGCCATATGTAAGCCTGGCTTTACACTTGTCTGTAACTACTCGCTCATCTACACTGTTTCCTTGCTGTAGCATCTTCTTGTCCTTCTTCGCTGCCATATCCAACGAGTTCTCCCTCACCACTTCGTATGGCAATGGAGAGCTGCATTCCCTTTGGCAAATTCACAAACTTTACATACAAGAGCAATTATTTTGTTCCTCTAATTAAAAGATTAAGTTTTGAAGGTGAGAGAACATCTGTTTTTTTTACTCTTTTCAAAATTAAAAGGGATGTATCTATATAAATATTGATGATTTAGCCCTCTGGTCTTTCCTATACTAAAACAACTTAGAAAATGGAATATGGAGTATCTAATTGTACTGCAAACTCATTGTAGAAATTATGGACTTGTTTTGAGTGTGTGTAAATCAATAGCAAAACTCAGTTTGTGCAGAAGGTTTTTGTCCTCATCCAAGTGTATCCTGATTAACTTAGAAGAGTAACCTTTCAAAGGAAAATTTTGGGGGGATTTTGGCAGGTTTTTTCATTTGACAGATAATGAATGGTGCTGGATCAGAGACCTTGGCTGTCTGTGTGCGTTTAAATGGCTTTATATATCTGAAATGTACTTCCTAATTTTTGTGATGTCTGTTTTGTGTGTTTTACATATATCTGGTGGTGTGTTTATATTTTGAATACAGAGCTGCCCTTGATCACTCTTTTCAATGAATAAAATTCCACTGATAACTTTAATCACAATAATAAAATCCTTCTCTTGGTATATGACTAATATATTTGCAGCTCAGTGTTTATTGATAATGACTATTGCTAGCTGAAACCTGTGAGATAACAGAATGTCTAGGATTTTAACTGAGAGTGATCAATATACACAAATATTTAAACCATGATAAAATCACCTAAAAAGTGATTTCTCTCTCTCTCTTTTTTCCCTGAGCAGGAAACTGAGTTTTAGAGCAACAGATTTGGGGGAGGTTCAGAGTTGTACTTTTGGGAACTACCAGTTTAGTTGTTTAGACTGCAGAGGGAGTTGATCAAGAGCTGTGCTGAGCTTATTTAGCTTTTCCCAGGTTGAGTTTTGCTTATGGCTAAGGATTTACAGCATCGTGATGGAAATACAAAGACCATACATTGGATATTTGTAGTATGGTATTGTTGTGGACTCACCCCTTGAACTGCCACGTCCTCTGTCTTATATGAATGCCTTGATTGAGCATTTCAGTCCATGAGGTGAAACTGAAGCGTGAAGGAATGTGATTTTTATGGTTTAATCTAGGAAAGACTGAGATCATAGGCTGAAGAAAGAAACTGGAAGGAGTAGTGATGTCAGTCCATTTATGACTGAGTGTATGGCTGACATGAATTACTCACAATGAATTTTAAATAGACCTTGAGAAATTGACATTAATTGCATTGTACTGTCTGCATCTACCCAAAGGATTGCCTATGTTCTTTTGGGTGGAGATGTTTACTGTTACCTGCAAGCAGAAAATTAGAGTTATCACAGTGTGTGTGACTGTGATTGCTTATTGAGACTAAAAATCCTGGAGAGAATAAACAATTGCTTACAAAAGGTAGCTTTTTATTGGGAGTGCCTGATCTGGCCATCTACCTTGAATTTGTTCATCTCCTGTTGGCATCATGGACAGTGTTATCAGTGAAGCCCAGGGCTCACTCATGTGTGTCACTGCAGTCTTCCTTGTGAGGAGCTGGAACTGCCATCATTCTCAGCTCCCTGAGGGTTGTCTAGCAGGTAGAGCTTCAAGGTCTCTAAACCTGACTTCATCACTTAAGACGCAATCAACTCTGGCTGTAGCTGAATTAGCTGAGCCACAAATTGATGGGGCATTGTCTTGTGGTGCCACCTGCTATCTCAGCAAGGTTTGTGATGCAGAGCACAGGCTACTTGTACAGTTGCATCCCTGAAATTTTCCTTACAGTTTGAAAAAATGGGTGTACAGTTTTTTAAATTGTGAATAATTGAAATGATTTTTACAGCTAATGTTTAGTTTATCCCCTCCATCTTCTGTTCTGCTGAGTAATTGAAGAGTTCATTGAAGTTTGAAACTGGTCATTTTCCAAGTGTGCTGCTAGTATCTGAGGTGTTGGGAAATAGAAGAGGAGACAGTTCCTAAATGATGAGATTTGGCATTGTTCCTGTCATATTTCAGTGCTACTGGAATCTTGTTTTTGCAGAACTGATAATAGATTAAGTCCCTTAACATTTTATGCTGGCATCTTTTGGAAATAAAAATAGAAATTTAGTGTAGTGTGTCTAGTGGTACCAGGCTTTCTTCCAAGTTTATAATGAGGAGATGGGAATGTAACAATGAAGCAGAAAGTGTCAAATGACCTGAATAAGTTTTAAGTGAGCCTGAGTAGTTCTGATACCCCTTAAGGTGAGGGAGTCTTTCAGGAATGGAAATACTCATGGTAGGAGAAAAGCCAGTTTCAGAAGCTCTCACAAATGCAAATCTTGTACTAATTTCTAGATGTCTCTTCCCATACAAAAGATATGATGATGAACTTGTGATGGTCTGGATCACCTGCTGGTGCTCAGGTGTATTTGTGGAATGTTCGGAACAATTTCATATGCCTTCTGTAAGAGAGACACCATTAATTGATGGTGCAGAGCTTGTAGATTCAAGAGCCCTTGTTCTGGTTTGTTTTCGTTGTCACACATGGTAATTGTAACTGTAAGCTTAGTCAAGATGGT
This sequence comes from Campylorhamphus procurvoides, assembly GCA_013396655.1. Taxonomy (NCBI): domain Eukaryota; kingdom Metazoa; phylum Chordata; class Aves; order Passeriformes; family Dendrocolaptidae; genus Campylorhamphus; species Campylorhamphus procurvoides. Next base: position 1,535,626 of record WBMV01005928.1, on the reverse strand, counting down.
AGTTCTTGCCAGTGTTTCCACACTTAAGTAAATAAGGTAAGCTTTTCTTATGTTCTGCTTTATTCACATCAATGGAGTTTGTTTTCCCCATTGAGACTGTGATTGTGTAAAAATACTTAAAAGTATTTACTTTAATGACAAAATTACACTTAGACATGCATAGAAACAAAGTATTTAACATTATAAATCCAGACCACTGCTTTTATGGAGAGTTTTGCCTGTGAACCAATTTAGGTTATTTTTGCATTTGGTATTCAGAATAAGTATAATGAAAATTTTTCAGTGTGATATAGCCAATGCCAGTGAAAAACAAAATCTGAGGTAACAGGGGCAGTAGATTTTTTTCTGTGTGTGCGTGAATGTATCTCAATAGTGCAAAGTAACTGAAGAGGGCCTTAAGGAAAAATTAAACAAAAGGGTTTATCAAGCTAGATTTATGGAGAATCCTTTAAGGTAGTTGATAAATGAAGTGTAATCTTTCACGTCTATGAATAATATGAACTCTCACATCCCATTTCTTTAAATGTTAGGATATTGGGGTTAAAATTATGATGAATGTTTCAAAAATGTGCTAGGCTGGGCATGAGAAAGATTGATTCAACTAAAGACATGAGTTTTTCCCTGAAGATGTTGCATTTTCATTGTTGAAAAATTTTGGTGCTGTTTAGTTGATTACCTGATTTCTAAAATCTTCTGCAATGAAAACTGGCCTTGAAACCGTGTGGTTTTATTGTTGATTTTTTTTTAGCTTATTTTGTGTCTCACTAGTTAGAGGCACCTTTCTAATCCCAGCAGCAGGGTCTCTAATGGAGCATGTCACAATTTAAAGTAATTGAGAACAACATCTAGCCAATCTTGGAAACACTGTTCATCTTTGCTTTTGCATTTATTGCTCTTCTGTACATTATAATTATGCGATATAGATTTACTTTTAACAGTTCTCACATGTACTGGTATTTTCCTTCTAAAATTTCAGTCTTTATAATATTTAGCTTTTAATATTAAAAAGCTGTTTTCTGAAATTATAGTAAGTTAGTTGCATACAAATGGGGATGTGTTAAAAATTGAGAGTTCTTTCTGAGAAACTAAGGAGAATAAAATTCTCTGTGTAATATTGTAAGTGTTTATTTAAATGTTAAATGTGAGACCTCTTGTACTGGCGTATTCACTACTGCTTACATGGCTAATTAAAGGTATCTATCAGAAGAAAACTGTTGCTTTCACAATTGATGTTGCAGCTGGTGAGATGATCTGTTATATAATATCTTCCTTCTGATTTAAGATTCCCATTGATTCAATTTAGTAGTATTTAAGGTTTTGAGTTTTAGTACAAACTTGCAAAACATCACTCCCCCCCATCAGTTACTTGAGAAAACTGCATTATAAGATGCTAGCTGAGGTCAAAAGAAGTCTCTGTTTGTTTTATGTGCTCTCAGGGTCTCCAGACAACTTTTATAAGTGTAATGAACTGAAATAATCTGGTCATTTCTTACATCAAAATAACAAAATGAACTGTGTGCAAAAATAACCTAAAGAATACCAAAAAGAGAGACATAGAAACATATGGAGAGAGAAGACAGAGAGCACTCCTTTTTCTTAGCCTCATGTGACAGTCAGATGATTTTTGGTGAAGGACAGTCTTGATAAGTTGAAGAAGTAATGATGTTTACTTATGTATTTGGGGGACTGTGGAAAAGGTGGAAGGAATCAGATGTATTGTTTTGATTATAGCACATGATGTATAGCACAGATGTATTGTTTTGTAGCACATGAATGTGCTACAAATGGTCTTCTACACAGTGTGGAATAACATTTTGTTAAAGACTTGAAAATGTGTAAGAGTTTTCTTTCAGGTGACGCTAAAATTTTCAAATATTTCTAAAAAACCAAATTCAGGCATACAAGACATAACGTGTCAAATGAGGGAGAATTTATTTTCAAATTATAATATTAACAGCTAAAACAAATATTGTCACTATTACTCCACTGTTTTATTTTGTTTATTCATTTACAAGTATGCAAATTTATCTTTAATATATCTGCTTTGTACTAATAGATTTATGTAAATCAGATATTGAGATCAGGTGTTTAGCTCTCCATGTGAATGAATGGGTTATGTTGAATGAGTTATTCATAAAAGTGTGTGTGGTCTTATTTTACTACTAAAACCTAGATGACATGTTGAGTTATTTTATTAATGTAAAAAACCTAAAAACTTGTAATTTTTTATTTGTAAAAGTCTATGGGGGACTTAAAACTGCTTATTATATGCTTTTCAATGTGAAAGATCTTCATTTAGAATCTAACATCGAAAGTCTTTGTATGATGTTGGAAAAATACTCCTCTGTTTTAATGAATTCCACGAATGTTAGTTAATAAGTCAAACAGTTCAGACAAGGTCTTGCCTCTTAAGTAATGTTTTCCAACAACTTCTCATTCTTGGAGGCCATTATGTAGATCTTGTGATGTCACAGTAATCTCCATGGCAATACAGACGTTATTAACATGAAGCATGAGCAAAGCTGCCTTTATTCACACCATTTATTTATTTATTTTTTAAAAGGAACAACAAAAAAGTAGGTTAGGAAAGAAACCTTTCATCTTTGAATGTTTTCTGAGATAAAATAATACAAAACCTTCTCATTTAAAAATAAAATAAGGACAATTTTTCCCAAAGAAAGGCCTATTGTCAGCTGTTCTGATGAGGTACTTGCCTTCTAGCTTTCCATGCTAGACATGATGCTAAGCTGAACTGCTGCAACAAGCTAAATTTTGGATTTGCCTCTACTAGTAAGTTCCAGTTTTATTTATTTTGTGTATATAGTTTATGAATACAGAGCTTGAATTCAACAGGAAAACATCTTCAACACATTTCTTTATATGTGAACATTTCACATGTATATATGAAAGGGTCCTAAAAGAACCCTAAGTGGTTTTCTAGTCTACAAAGTATTCAGGATTGCTTGCTGCTATAAGGCAACATTGCAAATTTACAGTGAATTTGCAAAACAACTTGTTAATAGCACTTTTTCAGATTAGATTTTTATTAATTTTTCAGCATAATATTTTACTTTTAATATGACATTATGAAAATATTGAGTGAAAAGCAAGAAATGTGAAACTTTATAGAATTATTTAATTTTTTTAAAATCTAAAATAGTCAAACTTGCTACCATGCTCAGTCTTGTAACCAGGTAGAATTTTAAAACTAATCATAGCACTCTGTTCTAAAAGAAAAACTGTATGAAGATTTTAAGACATATGTTTCAGGGGTTGACTGAGGGGACTTTCTCTGGAAGCAAACCTCTAGAATCTAGCTAATTTCAAATTATTCACTGTGGGTTTTCAGGAACTTCTTTTGAAGTGCTTTCAGTAGTCAGCTATAAATTAGCAGATTAATGCAACCTCTGATCTGGGTTGCATTTGCATAAGAAATAAATCCCTATGAGTATTATGTAGATAAAGCACTATAGTCTGTCATCTCTAAGGATGCTAACTAAATGTGTTCAAGATACAGAAGAAGTTTATTAAAGCTTTCAGATGGAGTTCAAATTAACTTTAACACATTTTTTGCAGAAATTATTTAAGGCATTAATTTACTGTAAATGTGCTTATTCGATGATTTTTATTCTGGCCTGGTTAGTCATCAGGTATTCTCTCTGGCTTGCTGGGTTCTTCCCACCTTTACATCCTCCTGCTGCAGCACCAGGTTATTGCTCTTGGCACTGTGATTCCTCTTCCCCCACAGTTAGCAAGCAGTTTGGGTCCCAAGTCAAGCAAGGAACTGCAGTGAAGTCTGAGGCTCTTGTCTCTTGAGAAACACTCTCCCAAAGCATTATTAAGTGGCATGTACTTAGCTGTGATGTTGCAAGTGAGTCCCTTTGCTGACACATGAGCTGTTGTATCTGAGACTGTAAACATCTAAGCTATCATATGACAGTGGATAAGTCTAATCATCCTTATCCATGGTATGCAATGAGCTCATGTCTCCAGGATTTGCAAGTAGTGACAGGTCTGCAAATGCCTCTTCAACTTGTATTCCACTTGCCAGCATCTCAGTTTTCCTTTCAACTGAAAAGCATTTCTGTAAAGCAGCTATTTCCTCTTGCTGAAAAGAAATTCTATAAATAGAATAACATCAAGAATTAAATAAGTTAAAAGAAAAAAAGTAAATCTGGTGATTATTTTGATACATAGATGACCACTATATTTTAATTAAAAATTAGTTATTAAAAATCAAGAGCAGTTTGGGCTTTGCTTAGATCTTTACTTACTTTTTCTAAAAGACAGGCACTAATTACTATAAGAATTGTAGAAGTCAGTCTATATTATCAAATAATTTTGTGTTCTTTATAATGTTCCCCTGTCTTTTAGTTGACAAAGTCTTGATTTCACAGTTCCCAGTGTGCAGCTCTAAGCGTGGGGGAACCTGCTGCTGCTTCCTTCACTCCTTGCATCATCCCCAGCGGAGCGCTCATTCATGTTAGAGCAGTTCTGCATGCATGAAGGGCTCTGGTTTTTTTTCTGAGGGGTCAGCAAATGGTCATGCCAAATTCAGTTTTCATCAGAACACTTAAACATTCCTCTGGGAATAGTGTGTGCATGTATATGGGCTTCTAAATTTTAACTTTATTCTTTTTCATCCCTGGCAAGGATGAGTTGAGTGGAGGTCTGGGTTTCACAGTACATTGATGTGACACCCAGCTAAACTTATCCTGGCTAGAATAAGCCATATTGGGGGACTCAGGTTTTTCATTGTCATCTGGACGTACAAAGTAAATGAGGTGTTATTTAATAAAAAAAAAAAAATACATGAGGAGAAACTTGACTGAATTCCTCGTTATCTCCCTAAATGGCAGATAGAAAATAGTCACTATTTTTTTCCAATCTAGACATCTACTGAATACTGCTCTATATTTCATCCAGGAATTCAGTGTGACTGGTTTGCTTCAGAACACATTTTGGTGTTGTTGCAAGTGAAGTATGGATTATTACATCAAGATTTGGTTTTGGGGTTTGTCAAGAGACGCGACATTCTGCTCATGTTTGCCTCTGTATCATCAGAGAATAATGGATGCAGTGATGGAAAGCAGGTGCCTGTCATGGCTGAGGTCACGGCACTGCTGTGAGGAAGTGGTGTGTACAGGTGGGGCGTGCAGCAAATGATCCATCCAAAGGAATGGGGACTCCTTTCTGCTCTGCTGCTATTGACAAGTGGAGTGTAGAGGGGAGATGGGGAATGCAGTAGAGAGCACTTGAATGTAAATAATGATGGTAGTCATGGCATTTTCAGGGTGAGGACTACCTAAAAGCAAATGAAGACACCTTGGCTTGCATAACATCAAATTCAAATAGGCTTAATGCAATACCTTTATATTTCATTTTGATAGCTTTCTATGATTCTTTTAAATGTCAGTGTAAACTAAGCAATGTAATTTTCAGAAAAAGAGGTTGGAAGTATTGGGTTTATGTAAGTTAAGATCTGTTTTTATCATGAATTTATTAAAAGCTTGAGAAACTGAACTCCACTGTGCATAGACGTGCTTACAGATTTATTCATGTACGGTCTTGAGAAGACATAAGGATTGGTTTTACTGAAGGTGGGAGAGGGATAATGTTTACTTTAATCTCCATATATATTTAGAGCTTCTACATTGGCAAATATTGTACATCAGTGAGCTTAAACCCATTGTACATTCCATTTAAAAACTTCAGAATAAGGAAAGTTTTTAAATATCTGTTTTCTAGGGTTTTGGTGTAAATCATTGCAATATTCATGCATTACATTTCTACTTTAATTATATTGTAAATTTTTTAATAAAAAAAATCTCTATGGAACTTATTTCTGTGTGTACAAGTACTGTAGCAAATTCTAAGAACTTGAGAAAAAAAGAGAATATGTTACTTGTACTTTTCCTTTCATTAGAACACGTCTTAATAGAATATGCTTTTGGTTGAGAGGAACTGCCAATTAAATAGATTTTATTCTCAACCAGCAACTTAGTTCAAAATACTGCTTTTACATATGCATAAATCTGTAACAGTATTTTGCACTTAAAAATGCCCTGAAGAATGTTCATGACAGATGACCATACTTTGTGGAGACTTATTTGTGAAACTTAAATGTAGTTTTACTAAAACCTTGAGCTAATGCAGTGCGGCAAATATTGAAAGAAATCAAGGTGAAGATTACATTAAAGAGGAAGCTCTAAATTTTTGCGCGTCCTCCTTGCAGAATAGTTATCACTAGTGAAATTGAGTTTTCTGAGTGATATTTGATGTTTAAGAGGAAGAAGGAAAAGGGCTTCACACTGAAAATCCATTTCTTGATGTTCATTATCAGTGGAATTTTTTTCAGATTCTGCATCGCTTTTGATGAATGTGTTTGCATTCCAGTGCTGAGAAATAACTTTACATTTGGGAACTGGGTTGATGTGAAAACAGGAATGTGGAGGCCCAGGGTGAGGGGACAGGGCTGAATGCTGATAGGGAAATGTTCCCTCTTCAGTAGCTGCTGCCTTCCCTGCACACTTTGAAAAGAGCATCTGTATGTGTCTGTACAAGGGTATTGGGGGACCTGGGGGAATGGATGGCTCATGTCTGGAGAAAACTGCCTTGTCCTCCAATGTTATGGTGAGAATAGAAAGAATCGAACAAGTTACCCTCAATACCTGCAAGTTTTTGGCTGTCTCTATGTGTAAGTGCTTATAAAAATTCATGTGTTGCTCGGGGCTTTAGTTGTTTCACTTAATTGAAGTATTTTGTTGTGTTGTTTTATTAGTAAATTTATTAAATTTGAAGGGGAATAAATGCAGACAGTGGTCTTAAATTATTCTCATGTTGTCATGTTGTTTGTTAGATACCGGCATATTTGTATGATTGTGGTTTTGTAACAGTAAAGCAGTTTTTGTTTGTTTGATTTAATGAAAAATGAAAGTGCAAACTTGGGAAACATGGAAACCCTTAACTTTCACTTAAAACTTGTCTTCTGTTAACAAGTGTGTTGAAAACTGTAATACATCTGTTCTTTAGCCAGCTTTGTATCATTCGAGTATAAGGAATTATAAGCTGAGACACAGATGTAGTAAGGCATACTTATGGAGAAGGGAACTGCCATCTATGGTCAGTGTAAATTCAGTTCAGGAATGGGTTAGAATGGAAATGAAATTGTAAATTACTTTTATGGATTAAAATACCTGCTTTAATAGATATAGTGAGCAAAATGTTTTTTTAGTACTAATGAATTTACTTGGAAATAAAGCTTTTGAATAGTCAAGGGGGAAATCAGACTTGTCAACTGCTTCAGGAGTAGTGTAGTTAAGGAACAGTTGGTTGGGGAAAATACCTAGCTGGCTACTGTAAAATGGAGTCCTGTAAATAATATTGGTTTCTATATGTTTAAGGCAGGAGTTTTTATTGCTTTTTTTTTTTTAAATTAGAGTAGATTTATATTCACATCATGCATTCAATAGCTTTATGGGAATACAAGTACTGTGATAGAAAAGGACTCCAGAAGTGAAGTTACCTCTAGGACAGGCACTGAGGAGAGCATCTGTGAAGTTTAATGCTCGGGTAACTTCAAGTCAGAGTTTATGTGGTAGCAGGAAAGAAAAGTGTTGGAAAAGCTGCTGCAAAACAAGGTTCTTTGTGGAATTTAGGGGAGGCGGCAATATCCTGACCAGGCAACCCTTCTGGCTTTCTACATTACTGTTATAACTACTGTATCCCATATTGACAGCTACAGTTGCAAAGATAAGTTCAAACTGCCTTAGCTTCCTTTGGTGAAATTCTTTTATGCACATTACTGATTTAGAGAAAATAGTTGCAAATCTAGGATTTTTTCAGGTATATCACTGACGTAGTTGCAAACAAGCTATATTTAGGAGTTGAAATTAATAAGGCTTAGGTAGGAAGATGTATTAAGGGAGTTTTGATTTAAATGATTAATGAATGGTATGGTACAACCAAATGTGAAGTGTATGTCATGTAAAATTTCTACTGCATTTTAAAAACAAAAATGGGGTTTGAGCTTAAGCTCCATGATGAAGTCATATATTCATATGTTTATCTCACACTGCAGAAAGGGAAGAAGTAAATTTGCCAAATCCCTGGTCCATTGAAATCTGCTGTTATAGGCTCTCTATACTGTACTTTGACTAGCCAGTACTCATGTAGACTGTGTATTTAATGAGAAATATGGGTAGTCAAACTCTCATTCTATGTGAAGTCTGGCATCAAAATTTTGTAAAGAACATTGTCTAGTCAAAGTTACTGAAATAGAGCTGATATTATGAAGATAATCTATCATCCCTTCCACTGAAACTTTCTTTATTCCTACTGTTTCTGTGTGATACCTGACATCCCTCAAGCCAGCTTGCAGGCTGGCTTGTGGTCCCCTGTATGAAGTTCTTCTGTTATTTCACAGAAGCATAGAATGGCTTGGGTTGGAAGGGACCTTAAAGATCAGCTAGTTCTAAACCCCCATCTTCTATCAGACCAGGTTTCTCTGAGCCTCATCGAATTTGGTCTTGATCTCTTCAAGGGGTGGGAGTCCAAAACTTCTGTGGGCAGCCTGTTCCAGCACCTCAGTATTCTCATAATGAAGAATTTTATGAAAGGCTTTACAACTTGGGCTTTTTCACCTGATCAGTAAATAGACTGTAATATGTGGTTAGCATTTGCTTCTTCTTACTGTTTGCTAATGTTTTAAATAACTTGTTTTCAATTAAATCAAGTTTGGTTAGGTAGCTTCCTCTGCTGAGTGGCTAGTTACCACAGCTAGGGATTTCAGGTACAGTGTCACTGAAGTCCTTTTTTGTTGGTCTTTTATTTTTGCTCTTGTGCGAAAGTCTGACTAATTCAGGTGCAATTTACTGACTTTGATGTCAGTCTTATGAATTGAAACAGCAGGATTGCAATGCCCTAAGATCTCAGCTGTTGCTCAAAGTTGTATGTCACACAAAAACCTATATTGAAGGGTGGTTCTGCAACAGACAGCATGCAATACTGTGATGGACGTTCTACCACAGTTAGAGATGGATGCTTCTGAAGTGTCCAGATATAGTGGACAATAACAAGAGAGTTCCATAATTTTCACTGATTACGTGAATTCCTCACTGGTGATGAATTTTCAACAGAGATTGAAAGTCAGGAGGTTTAGCTGGTGCGGTGGTCTGAGAACTGCAACACTTGTCATTTAACTTTCTTATGCCTTGATTTACTTGCCTCCTTTTCTACAATACTAAGATTAGAGTTTGTTTGCAGCCTGAAGTGCCTTGTGATCTTTGGTCAAAGATAATATATACATGTGATGCACTGTCTACTCTGATAAATTTCATGCTGTCGTAGGAATCTGAGCAGTACAGCAGTGGCATGGTTATTTTCTGTGAGAACCATTGTCTTACTGGGGACTGAAATTGAGAATCTTCTTTATACTAACTCAATGCATGCCTTCTCTCTTAATATGTTGACTGCCTGTTCCCTAATGCTGAAGGGTAAAATCCAAACAAGTTAATTCAAGAATAGAAAAGCACATCCAAAACATGACTTTTTGTTTTTACGGTGTTTGCTAAAGCTTGAAACTTTTTCATATCACCAGTGATTAGCAACAGACAGAAGTTTAAAGTTCATACTTATAGACAGCATTAGAGGAAGAAGAAATGGTGGAGTGGAAAAGGGTATATGCTGTTGAGATGAGTACTTGCTGTGAGACTAGAAAAATGGGTTGGTAAAAAGAAATGCAGCAATAAGTGCTTTCTAAGTGGAAAGAAAACATTTGTGTTTGTTTCCAGTTAGAATATCAAAGAAGTTGACTTCCTAATCACCAATTTTTGCATTGTTGTTTTTCAGTCAATGAATTGATTTAGTTTCTCCTTTCTCTCCCCCTCCTTTCTGTTTTTTAGGGTAAAACTGTGTGTATGGATCAGGTTATTGACCAAGAAAATAAGTTTGCCACTTTTGCAACAGTCTAATGAATTAATATAATGGCTTAATTTTCTGGTGTCTTTAAGAATAGTTGAAATTGTATCAAATTCAAGATGGTATTGTAAAGAGCACTGTGTTTTGTTGCTGGTCTATAGGAGGAAGCATGTGTTTGCCTCTAGGAAAATAAGCATTTTGTCCAGAGACTTCGTTATCAAATGTTTCTTTTCAAGAAGTTTAGTATTCTGGAAAATCTTTTCTATTGTAGGAGGCCCATGTACCATTAAATGCGATTATTATTTTGATGAATAAGCACAGCTGGCATTTCTTTTCAATATCTGACTGCCTTCTTTTTGAGCCTGTAAATGTGCTGTTGTCAAGAGATTAGCCTTTGGGGTAGTAGGTTAAATTGCTCATTTCTATTAATCACCAGGCGGGACAGGAACATAGATATGAACTGCCTAGATACACTGTTCTGAATGGGATATGAACTTTAGTTTGTGTGTTATGAAATAAAGCTTAAAAAAGTTACCGTTCACAGAAACTGTAGCTTCATTGTGTTACCATGACAGCATTACAGGATTGGTTAAAATTCAGATTTTACAATTTTATAGTCTGGTTTGTTTTTCAAGCTGTTACCCTATGGGCTTCACACAGGAAGGTGTCCCATGTTGGTTGCGCAGTGCCAAGTTGAAGAAAGGGAGAGGCTGAATAGTTGTATTGGCTCTTTGCAAATTGTTGGGTAGGTTGGTTACAGAGGGGTCCTGAAGTTCCAGTGGCTTTGTTGTCTGTCCTGCCCTCTAGTCTGCAGTGAGAAAGGTCTGGCATTGACCTGGCATTCCTACCCAGAGGAGGAATCACACATCCCAGAAACAAACTGTAGCTGGCTGCCTTTCTTCTTGAATGGTATAGGATTAAGGATCTAACTATAAAGGTCGTGTATTTCACTGAATTATGTACTGGTTCTCTGCACTCCACCTTTACAATCTGCATTTCAAGTGTTCTTTGCAGTGAAACCTTCACTGCACACATTCATTTAATACAAGCAGAGCACTCCACAAAAATTTTAAAAAAAATAAAAAAGCTTTCTTTTTTATCCTACGGGAAACAAAATAGTATCATGTTTAATTATTGCACTACTGTGGGAATGTGTCATGAAAGGGCAGAACAATCTTTTGCCTCATCTATTAATTCTGGGAATGCACTTATGTTCTTGATTTTATTAGTTTATTTTAAGTGAAAAAGAGCTAATTGAAGTTGATCAACCTTTTAATTCTTTTCTTAGTATGCCAGTTAGCTTTCATTATAGAAATGCAGATAGCTTAGGTAACTTAATACTGTAATGTCAGAAGATACTAGATCAAACTCTGATATGTAGTTCAGAATCAACTATGCCTCTTCAGAAGACAGCACTTGATTGACACTTGTTTTAGCATTATAGACTTATTTATAAAATACTTTTAGGGAACTACGTAAATACAAAATAGCTCTTAATGAACTGATACTCGAGAACACTATTGAAGGACATATGCATGAAACTTGTATTGTGCAGAGGTATATACCTTTTTTTTCTGCTTTACAGTATCTGGATAAGGTGTAAACATGCTTATGGACTGTGTTATAGCTGTGATCTCTTTTATAATTGAAATATTTCTGTTCTTCAGTTTCGGAAAGCGTTCTGCCGGGAGCACAAGGCGTGGATGTGAATGCATTGTTCTGGAACCATCTGAAATGATTGTGGTAAGAATATTTTCACTCAATTGCTTTGAAATTTTACAGACCAGCCGTAGTAACACTTCAACTTCTGATACAACTTAGAGTTTTCTATTTTGCACATGATCTTTTAATAAGGAATAAAGATGTCGTACATAACTCTCTTGCCACTCTTTGCTTACATGCTTGCATTGTTTGAGTGATAAAAGCAGCTGTTAGCACAGCTACAACCAACTAAATTATGTACTTACAGAGAACAAAACTGGGACAATAAACTGTTTCCTGAACTTGTGGCTATGCAAACTAGTAACAAATATGTAACCTAATCTCTTCTACAACCCTGAAGTTATACCACAATTTCCTGAGTTTCTGCAAGTTTTAGAGAAACTGTCACTTTCTAGGGAAAAAAATGTTTAGTGTCACAGTCTATATTTGAGCTATCTACATATGGCTTAGATAATTGTTGTGCCTCTATGATGAACTGATCTGTATCTCAGTGAGAGAAGAAAAAAAATTTAGCCTGTTGATTCTGTATTTGTTCAGATGATGCATACTGAGGTGGCAGCTAAAATTTATGAGCCTCAGAGATGATGCTGTTCTGGCACTGGACTAGGTACTGCTAACAAAATAACCTTCACCTAGGAAAGTTGGCAGAATTTAAAAATGTTCAAATTTTGTCTTAAAAACCTCAGATGGTTGAGAATAAATTTAATTCAATCAAATGTGAATTATTTAAGATACTCTGTGATTAATACTTTAAAGCATCTCTGCTTATCTATAATCATAAAGCTGCCTACAAAACCCCCAACAAACCTGCAAACTTCTGGTCTTCTGCTGGCATAAGAAAACTATAGTTTTACCAGAAGTCTGCAAAAGAAATTTAACAACAATATAAGTGATGAACCAGTTTTCTTTTGGTAATGTATTGAGTGGTGAAATGTTTGTATTTGTGCAAGTGTGAGAAGGGGAGAATTTTTCTTCTGCTGTTTTTGGAAAGTGGTCGTATTCAGTGATGCTGTTCATACTAATGCTGATATATTTGGGTTTTAGTAGTGGTTTCAGTCTTAGTGCTGAAAATGCAGGAAATTCAAAGCTAGATGCTGTTTTTTGAAGGTAGGATTTGTTGTGTTTCAAGCAAGAAGAAACATTTTTTTTTCTTGTGGGAAATGACACCCTCTCTTACATCTGTTGTAGGTTGATTACATGGAAGAAAATGAGGATTATTTTCAGCGTCAAGCATCTCACAGGCAGTCTCGAAGAAGGTTTAAGAAAATCAACCAGAAAGGGGAGCGACAAACAATTATTGATACTGTTGACCCTTATCCTGTGGGGAAGCCACCTCTTCCTAGAGGCTACCATACGGTAAGCTGTCTGTATTTATCATTCTCAAAAAACCAGAAACATGGAAATTACTGAAAATAAAACAATCCAAATGGCTAAAGTTGCTGGTATCTTTAAAAATAGGTTTCTGTAGGGTACTTTCCCCTTGAAATACCATGAATTTAGTTCCATCAGTGTGTGAACATGTGTGCAGCTTGCATCTTAGTTCAGCTGAAAGTGTGTTTCTAATGACTGTGAATGTCATGTTGTATTTTTCCCAATCATTGTGGGAGATTGTGAAAGAAATTCTGTTCTCGTTTACTTTTTCTGTTAAGTTACAGTAGAATTAATTTAATGTACTGTGTTAAAAGGTCAGTTAATGAAGCAGTCATTGTGTATGATAACAGGTGTTGCCTGAAAAGGACTGTGCTGCATTGCAGTACACCAAATTCTTGGATTAAATCTGTCATTTCTTTTTGGTATCCAGAATTTAAATGTAAAATTTAAATTAACTTATGCTGGTGTCTGCCCTTTATACTTGGGTTTTAGTGAGCTACATACTTGGCCCATCATCAAAGAAATTGTTTGGTCATTTTACTTGATAGTTTTTTTTCGGTGGGAAATCTATACATGTTAATAGTTTCCAGACTTTCTCTTGAGATCAAAATAAACTAATAATTAAAACTTATGCTACAAAAATTTTTATATGGCTTTTAAACTGAGAAAAGCTCTAGTAGATTAATTGTTTGGTATTGATTTCAACTGCTCACAAAATACTGGAAAAGCTGTTTGTCTTTGGCTCTCATTTCTTCCTTTAAGCCCCTAAATCTGCTTGAACCATAAAGGCATGGGCGTAAATAACTTTGTGCATATTTAATCTCATTGAGTTCACTGGGCTGAAATTTGCACAATGTCAGCCATATACAAACTTGCAGGATTAGAGCTTTAGTGTTTTTAAAATACTGTCTTTGATACAGTGCAGTTGTAGGCTTTTTCAATTTTTCCTTGTTTGCCAGTTCACTGTAAATTCAGTGTGTGTCTGTAAGTGTGTAGATGTTTGATTACATCTGTTAATTATACAGTCTTCATGAGTTGAATAATTACATTTTATGCCAACAATTTGGTTTTGTTTATACAACAGCATTTAATGGTTTAATTTCTTAATGCGGTTTTAATTGCATCTAAATTTAATATGGATTGAGCCAGTTCACTTGGTTTGAAGAAAAAACATGTTACTGGCTGGTTTTTGCAAATTAAAATAAAATGTGGTATTGTACTTTGTAGGAATTACAAGAAAAATTACTTCTGTCCATATTATTTAGATGTGTACATTGTGCTTGGCAACAGTTGTAGCGTGATCTGTATCCAACTCTAGAAGGGCAATATTTAGATTACACAGTGCCATTTGCATTCATAGGTCTTTGCCTGTTGTATAAATTTCACTTTAGGTACACCTGATGAGTTTTTGTAAGCTTAACTGGTACTAAAAGCAAAAGTCCATCATGTGCCGTTCTGTTGCACAAGTTCATAATGGTTCTGTGTATGTGTTGGGAAATTCATTGCAAGCAAGATTTCATATTGAGTTGGAAGAGATTGCCAAATAAACTGTAAAATTTGCAATAATTACTGTCAAATGTTGCTTTTCAAAGTGTAATATGATGCATTTGACTGACTTTATTTTTTTTCCAAAGCAAATTGAGTCAAATAAGTTCAAATGAGTTTTAAAATATAATCAAGACTCTTCATGCTGGTCCATTTCCTCCTATTTTTACAGTATTTGGTGATCTTATAGACATTACTCTCTCATTCCATTCTACTAGGAATGTTATTTCTATTGCTTTAATCATACATTTACAGGCTGCCTTTTTTGTTTTCTTTGTATTTTGTGTCCCCAGACCTTATTTTTTTGGTCTTAATTTCTTGAAAAGTTGACTGAAAAAGCAGATTTTTTTTAAGCACATAGGAATTCAAAACATATTGTAGCACATGTCCTGTGGACTTATTACCCATGCATTCTTTGGCCAGCATCTGTCAGAGTGTCAGCTTTGTTTCTACTTCTTAATTTTGGATAAATAAAGAAGCATTTAGAAGAAAAGCATAAGTTCATATACTGTAATGATAATGTGTTAAAATCAAATTGAAAGAGGATTAATATGATGCATTTGTTTTCAAGTTTGTTCTTCCATGTGGATGTGTTTTAGTTTAGGTGTTATGTACATTGGATTGAAAGTAATAAAGCTGCTTTGATAACATCCTCAAAATCTTCACAATATGTAATTTTAATATATTTTGTTTTACCCTAAATGCATAGTTAGCATGTAGAATTATTATTTTTGTTGTTGGTGAATTATTATGCTTTACTTGCAGTAGTCTCTGAATGCTTTTCTTCAGAAAGTTCCAACAGTATTTTCTGAAGAAGTTTTTCTACATCTTCATATAAACATAGAGTGAAATGTAGAGCTTAAATGCAGATGCATGGCTCTGTTTTCCAGGACTTAAAAATTAACTGCAGTGCTCTCAGTTGTGGCATGGCTTTCTGCAATAGTCAACTTGTGGAGGATGGTGGACCCACATTAACATAATTTTAACATTATCTTCATAGCGGTGGAATGTACTTTGGCATGTCTGATAATGTTCATCTTTTCCTTTCCTCCTATATGGCATTCATTTCATTTTGGCTCACAGGAATGCACTAAACCTCAGGTATTGTAACTTAACTGTGTATGGTCCACTAACAATTTACTGGTGGGTTTACAGCGTGGTGTAATGCTGATGCAACGTTATGACTTAAGCTGCCTTGTAGCTTTTGCTCTGATAGTTCAGCAATCTCACTGTGATATAAAAGTACTAATGTAAAAACAAAATTTACTGATAGCACAATGTCTCTTGCCCAGCTTGATTGACCCTTCCTTGCTTTGATGTCTTGTGATTTGTAGGAAATGAGAACTATAAGCAAAGGTTATATATAAAAAACATTTAGTGTTTGACAGACACTTTACTCAAATACCTCTTTCATGACACAGAGGACTTAAAAAATTGGCCCCCATCACTGTTGAGTACCTGTATGTCAGTGGAGGGAAATAGTGTGACAAGATGAGCACTAAAGAAACAACAAAAAGGCTTTGTCACGGTTTTTCTTGCTTGTCTTCCATTCTGATGTGTACTGACTCAGTATAAAGAGGTCGGATTTTTTAGACTCCTGGCAAAGTAGGTGTAAATGGCTATTACATGAAACAAGGCTTGCCAAGCTAGGGAGAAGAATGTGCCTGAGTAAGTCAAGTATCTTGGAATGGTACCAAACAAAATATAGAAGCTTTTCTTGTTATCAGACCTCAAATACAGTCAAAGTAATATGAAGATTTGAGTGTCATCTTTTAAACTTAACTGGCATTTGCAGTTGCATTTGTCAATGCCAAAGTGAACAAATACAATGTTTGATAAGAATGTGTCTTGTCAAACTGTTAAATGTCCCCACTGTTGTGCTTGAGAAATCTCTTGTGATAGAGCTGAAAACAAATTAAAACTTTTCTTTTTTTTAGCTTCAAAATTCTCTTTCCTCAAACGTTGTTTTGATCAATTCTTCTGATATTTCACCAGGAGTTGTGTTTATTTGAAAAAGTTCCTCCTGTGTCACATTGTCACATTCATATATCTAAAACACTTAAAAGGTTCAAATTTCAGTATGTTTCCAGTATCACAGACAAGTGATTTCTAGGTTGAAATTTTCTCTTTCTTCAATATGTATAGTACATTTTTTCCAGGAATCAGTTTCATATCTTCAGATCAGTGCTCTCCAGTTTTTCAATGGCATGATCTTAAGTAACCTATGGTTACATTTAGCTGTGACAATGTACTTGACAGATTATGATAGGCATTTGAGATACTTTTTAATAACTTACCCTAATGTTTGAAAGATCATTTGAAATGAAATCTTATGTTGAATATCATATTTAGGCACGTTACTTTTGGAACAAGTGTGCCTGATTTCTGGGGTAAGGAAAATAAAACTTCATAGTATATGGACTTAAAATGGATATGTTTAAACAGGCTGATAAAATTACATCCTTTTTACCACTTTTTGTAGTTTGGTAAAATTGATCAGTTCTTTTTCAAGAAAAAAAGAAACTACTAATAAGTTTGAGTTTCATTTGAATCTAAAATTTTTTTTCTGTTGCTTCTCATGTGTCAGAAATTGTCTTCAATTAGATTAGTGTTAACAGTTCCTTAATAGTAGAAATTGAATTTTTACTTCTGAATATGGATTTTCATTCTCTATGTATCTCTATGTAAGGCTACTTCATATTTTCATGCAAAGCCCTTGTTTAGGGCGACTTGACTGAAAAGAGTGTGGACCCGTTCTGCTGAGAACCTAGATGGCTTTTCTTCTGCCTTTACACTGTTTGTTGTTTGGCTTTTTTGTTTGTTTTGTTTTTAAAACCCCAACTTTAAAATTAAATGGTCATCTGAGGAGTGAATTTAAAAAAGGGTAGACTTCCCTGTAATGTCTTAATGCCAGTAAATTTTGTGGCTGCTTCAGTGCTTCTGTGAAAAATTAGTCATGCTCAGTCTGAGTGTTGCTGAGTTGGTTATTCTGTATATAATGCATGACACATTTAGTGTAAATTAACACAAATTCGTCAAGTCCAAAATAAGATGCTGTTCTTTAGTGGCATAGAGTAGTAATCTGTAACTCCCTGGTTTGTGATAGCCTGTGTCTATCTAGGCTTGGTATGTAAACTTAGATGGGGGTTTTTACTAGTCTGTACCATAGTTTTTACTTTGCTAAAGGTGAAGTATCAAAGCTTACTGGGGTATATTTAGAGATATGTAGACAGGCCTGTAAGTGTAACACTGAAGCACCTGTGAGTAGCCCTGAACAGAAAGATGGTGTGTGGTGTTTTACTCTGTTAGAATCTGTCTAGATCTGAATTAGTTAACAGGCTTATGAAATTTACTGCTAGTGCATTCTCAGCCAGGCTTTCTAAAGGCAGCTGCCTTTACAGCTGCTTTAGCCCTACAAAAGGGCTCTCTGCCTTTAGTAACCTTTCTTATCCCATTCGGCTTGAGATTCACGTGCAGTGACAATCCGTTTATCCGGTGTCGGAAAGAAAAGAGTGGTGGGCATGGAGCCATCAATAACCCCGGCTTCCACCCCAGTTACAAGCATGTAACAATTTTATCCTCACACACTGCTGTGGAGAAGGCCACTGTGAGATGTGTTTAGGGCAGACAAGTATTCCTTCAGGATTTTATTTGAAGGAGCTGACTGAAAATATGAATGAGAAGAGATCTGGAAATGAAACCATGTCTAATGTTGCTGAGTCAGGTTTCATCTACAGCCATGACTCCCTGAAAAAATAAGTATGAGGGGTTTTTCTAGATTTTTTTTGAAGTGTGTTATTTTTAAAAAAAGTATTAGATCCTGCTTACTTAATAGCAAATTATAGAAAACTTCCTGCCTCTATATTTTTTAAAAATTACTAGTACAAAGCAAAGTAGCTTTTTATCCCTAATACTATTTTTATTTACATTGTCTGCCGAGAGTCAAAAATTCCTGGATTTAAAATATATGTTGAGATTGTTCCATTTTATGAATCAAATTTGCCTTTTCCTTTGTAAAATTACATTACAAAGCTGCTGTATGTCATATTACTACATTTAGGAAGGATCTAAAAATCCATGAATTTTGAGAATTCAAAAAAGCTGATACAGTTTTAGCGCTTTGTTACAGAAGTCCAGTATAATTTGGGATGAGGCATTGCTTCTCTGTGTGGTTTTTTTTATGTTGCATGTTGTCAAATATAGGTTGCTGGATGTCTTTGCATGATCCGCACTACATAGGATGATGAAATACTTTTTAGATGTGCTTCCGTCTCAAGTATGGACTTTGCAATATTGTGATACAGCTAGATTTAGTATATTCTTGTTAATGCATTGTAAATGCTTAATAAATTCAATAGTAAATGTAATGTAGCGAATGTAATACTGTACTTAGTCATCTTTATTACATGTAGAATTTCAGTTGTTTTAGTTTGGATCAGTAGGAACAGTTGTCAGATACCCAGTCTACAAGAAATCAGTTTAAAGGAACACTGTCAATCTTTCAAGCCTGTAAATAGCTGCAGCTTTTAATGTTCCCGATGATTTTTAGGATTATCTGGAATTTTCATTCTAATACAAGATCATGTAATAAAACAAAAAGCAAAAAAACAGACTCAATCAGGAGTATTCACATTAATAAGAAGAAAAGCTTGCTTTTAGGAAGAAAGAACCACATCTATGAAAATTATTTGGTAGGGCAGCAAACTAGGAGGTGTGGGCACACTGGAAGTTTGACATTGTAAAAAGGTATAAAGGATATGGAGAGGTTGGAGGGAGAAAGAATTTTTTAAGCATCCTTGACCTTGGAAGTATTACATTTACCAAGTCTATTTACAAAGGAAAACAAATGCACAGAGAAACTACTGGGATCGGATGCGCTTGGTTATCAGAAACATTTGGAGCACAGGATGTTTGAGGGTTTTGGCTTTAGAGGCTTATATGAGTTATGGCAGCTGAACCAGTTCAAATAGATTCAGTTTTTGAACTTCCTGGGAACTAAGTTTTCCCTAGGTAGAGGAAAAATGTGAAGAGAAACGAGGAAGGAAGCTGAGAAGGTTCTGCTATGTGCCTTATGCAAAATGAAAGTAAAAAAGTTGCCTCACATAAATAAAAATTGAACTGAACTCATTCTGTTCTTCATTAAGAAACAAGTTAATTTAAGTAATATCAGCAGAAAAATGGTAGTTCAAAACATAATTGTATGCACACCTAAATTTGCAGTGTATTGCTGATGGGAAGTAACATGGTATGAAAAGGTGTTTTAAACACATTATCATAAATAACGTATGCTTGTTTGCTCAAACAAATTTGTCTCAATAACAAATCAGTATAAAATAATTTATTTAACATTTCTAATGTTTATAGTGAAAGTAAAATGTACTGTATCAATTTTTCCATTACTGAAAGAGGCTAGTTCTTAATATTATCAATGTGCAAGTGTCCTTTTATCAGAAAGGAGATTTGTTTAGTTGCTTTTCTTCATCTACCAAACTTAGTGTGCAATTTCAAAAGCAACTGTTTTTATTATTCTGTGGTGGTGATAATCTGCTCATGATTTGGAGCAAAGTTGATGTGTACATCATACTAGGAAGTAATACAAAATACTAAATAGATACACATAGTCTGTATAGGTAATATTTGAACACATGTAGTAACATCAATTCCTGAAGTGTGTGGCTATGTTATATATGTAGGCGTATTTTGAAGTGAGACACTACAAAAGTTGTAGGATAATTTTATCTGAAATGTGAAATGTCTGAGATGATTTGGGTAGTTCCAATTAACTACTTTTTTGTATGGAAGTTGGATGTTTCTTTGCAGGAACAACCACTGGTAATGTTATAATGGCAATAAGTAATTCCCATCCCAGAATTCTCTGTGTTGTGGCAAAACACAACCTTTTTAGCTGCACAGCTTCCTCCCTTGATCTGTGTTGTGAGGGACTACTACTATTTCAAGTTATGTATTACATTGTGTATTATTGTTAATATATGAGCAAGGCTATCATTTTATTTTGCGTAGCACCCGAAGCGAAACAAAATTGTTAGTTCATCATCCTTTTAGTAATGATTACTGGCAAGCTAATGCAAAATTAATGATATGCAGTGTGTTATTTACTCAACTTGCAGCTTCTGTCAGAGGTTGTCTATTTTTATACATTACATCATCCCTGCTGCAGAATTCTTAGATCCATTGGGATTTACTGTTCTTCCATTCCCTTTGGAAAGGCTCACATTGCTGTCATAACTGGATTTGTAATTGTGTTTAGATTTGAAAACTCAAAGAGAAACTTTGAAGCTATGCAGTATTTCCTGCAACTGAAGTGTCAGTAATATTCTTTATAGACATATTAGTGAGACTAGGTCCTGTGTACAACTTTTAGCGTTGCCAATACTTTATGACCACACATATGTGAAAGTTTGGTTAATAATAGCATAGATTTTCCAGAGTAGCATGCTTTTATTCCTGTTACTGACATGTGATGTGCTCTTTTGTATTATATAAAAGATTTCTAAGTTGTAGGGTATAAAACTAAATGTGAGGTTTGCCATCAAAGTAGAAAGTTGTTCATGCAGCAGAAAAATGAGTTTTTCATAACTATTTTCTAAACTGATCATTGAATAATGTAGCTAAATACAAATATTGACTTTCCACTACTTAAATTTGATTATAGCTGAGGAAAATTAAAAAACCCAAACATACACATGTGTTCTTAAATATTTTTAAAAGGCATATCCTCATTAGCATAAGGTTGTTCAGTTAGGAACAATGTTTTCATATAAAGTACGTATGGGGAAATGGGGTCTGCCTATGTGTTGTATTTGTAGAATACCAATACAGATCCTTTCAGTGCTGGTATTTCTATACAGATGGACATCACGAGTGATAGTCCTAGTGTGGATATTTGCCCACTAAAGAATGGAAAAAAGTTGTCAATATATTTTTTTTCCCAAGTGTCTGAGCCATAGCTATGTGAACTGATCTTGGCATAGTGACTTAAAGATAAAATTATTAGTATTAGATGTCAGTCTTTTCAGAAAAGGTCCTGTTTCTGAGCACTTTTAATAATACCTTGTATTTGACTTGACTAATTTCAAATTATCATTTTGCTCAGTGAATTTCAACGCTCTAAAAAATTAACTAGTTATAATATCCTGAGCAACTAGGAAAGTATGGAAAGTATGTATGTATTGAAACATGGGAGAAATGTAATGTTTCAAGTTTCAACAAGGCCAATGGCATTTTGGCTTATATCAGCAATAGTGTGGCCAGCAGGACCAGGGCAGTGATCATCGCCCCTGTACTCAGCACTGGTGAGGCCACACCTCAAATTCTGTGCACTCTTTTAGGTCTTGCAACAAAGAGGACAGTGAGGTGCTGGAGCATGTCCAATGTGTGAGGTGCAAACCCTTTTTCACTTTGTTGGGTAGATGTGTGTATTACAGTGCCCTGGCTAGATCCTGCTGAGTGTCAATGCCGTTATCTGTGCTTACATCTTTCACTGGGTGGCAGTTCAGTTCAGAAGAGCTAACAAGTCCTAAGTAAAGCAAGGTAGTTACGCTGAATTTACTACAAAGTTTGTGTGTAAATTCCTTCCCTCTCCTTCACTACCCTGTTTTGTAGTTGTATTTTTAGCACTTTTTAAATTCCTAGTACTTACACTTCTCTGATGGAAAGAATTTTTTAAATTTTTTTTTTGTATGATGAAAAAGCTTTTTGTTGTTTTATGTAAGGTGTACTTAGCATTAATATTTTGTTGTATGAGTAATGGATGTTAGGAGCTGGGCTTTGGGTTTGAGCAGTTAGCATTAATGATATTTGAATTGTCAGCTAGTAAAGTCTTGACATGCATCTGGAACAGCTGGCAGCTGTGATGTTTATTGTTGATGTGGCTGGCATAAAAACTACCCAGATTACCGTTTGGCTTTATTTTGTATGTGTGTGTGCATGTGAAATATTTTACTCTTCCTTCCTTGCACTTCTAAATTTTGTTCTCTGTATTACTCTTGAGCATTGTCATTTGGTGACTGTAAAGGCCTGCAGCTAACTGGTTTTAAAGTCTTCAAATGATCTGTGGTGCACAAAAATCTATCTTAAAAGTAAGCATTCTGACACCAGTCTTGGAATACAAAATAGTGTAGAACCAAATTATTAGGGAGAGTCAATCTGGTACATGCACTTCTACCTGTTTTTACGTAGCTCTTCTATATCTAGGTAACTGATCTTGTAATTGCAAGGAAAAAGTGTAGTGTTACATTTGCGAAATGGGGCATCCATCAAGTGATGGTAGTTGACTTCCTGAGTGATTTGGGAAGAGGAGAGGGAAAGACATTTGTTAGAATTTTATATTAAGTTCTCTTTATTTGAAGGATATAATATCATTGACTTTTTGACTTTTTTCCTATATAAAACCAACTTGGCCCATTTTGCTTGATAATTATTTTTAAAAGTAAAGGACAAGTGAAATTGTATGGTGTTTGTTAATTATAAAAGCAAAAGGTCTGGATAAATTATTTCTTTACACTTGCTAGAGGCAGGGCACAAAGCTCTCAGGATATGTTAATGCATGGTGCACTACACAAGAGAGGATATGCAGGGGCATGAGAAGAGAGTTCTCCCAAAAGAAAATGATCTTACTCTGGTAAACTATCTTCAGTATTGATTTTAATTGGGAACCCCTGGAGTAGACTCTTTGGAGATTCTCCTTGCATGAGACTCGTCATGTGACTGGAGACAAAAACACAAGTTATTTCCTTCCAAGAGATAATTGAAGTGAATAAAAATTCTCTGTAGCAGCTACTAGTCCTTTCAAAGCTAAACCTTGTAACACCAGAGATAAATAGCAAGTTGCTCTGGGAGATGTCCAAATAAACATTAAAGAAGATGGACAGAAAGGACTTAATATCAGATATAGTAATGAAAAGGACACACAATTTCCACCATCATGTGGAGCATTGTGAAACCTAACAGCAGGCTGGTGGTTTTCTGCTGGTCCCATCTGTATCTGCACCTTGAACACAGTGATGAGAATTTCAGATTCTCCCTTAATGCTTCTAAGTGAGTTCAAGAAAAGCTGTTAGAAACCATATTGCGTTAGCTTAAAACAAAAATACTGTCCCTCCACTACCAGTGAAGTTACCCAATGAATAAACAAACAACAAAAACCAACAGAAAACCAGCTACATTTAGAGAAGATTGAAAAATCTGATTTTTGTATGTTTTTAATCCATTAACATTTTATATAGAAACATTAAATAATTGTTCCCCTGCCTTGGATGGTCTCAGATATGCTCAGTTCTGATGAACTGAGAAGTCATCCTTGTGATTCAAACATGTCAGCATATTTCAAGTAACAGGTTTCAATGGAGCTGCTATTGACCATAACAATATAGAATTTGGACAGTTGCTCCACCTCAGAAAAATCCCTGAGTTTTATTCTTACATTTTAACAGTGTAGTGGTAGGATACACATGAAAGAGGTATGCAGTTATCCAGCTTCCGTAAAGTTTCCCTACATTACTATACAGCAAAGAATGTGTAATTTGAGGGTTGCCTCACATGAGTGAAGAACTTATGTCCCTGGAATTCTGCTGTAAAATTGGTATGGACACAAGGATATGGGAGGTTTTTGTTTGTTTGTTTTTCTTTTTTTTCTGTTTAGCTTTTCCTCCAAATAGTTGGCTGATTTGCATCTCAGTAGTAAACATTGTTGCCAGCAGATATGAATGCAAAAGTGTTTGGATTTGGTAAAGAGAACTTGCTTGTCCTGAATGCCTGATATCATGATTCTTGCCTGAAAAATGTGTTTTCTTTTTTGTTTTCATGCTCTTTTTCACAGTTTAAAAACAGAAAGCACTTTTGCATGTTGTCCAGTTTAATTAACACACTATTGTTAAATCTTGTCCTTACACCAAAGTGAGAAAATTTTGTGAATGTTGGGAAAAATTTCCATCTATCCTCACAGAATGCATTTTTTCCACTGCTGAAGTACTGCAACAGTTAAGGAAATGAAACTAATCTGTGATAGTTCTGCAAATTGAAGTCATTAATATCTCAAATTTCAATGTCTAATTTTTAATGTTTAATAATAATAATGTATAGTTTTTAAAGCCATGTTAATATGCATTAAACTTTGTCTAAGTAAAAATGCTTTGCTTTGTGTAAAAACGACATCAGATGAAGTGACTTCCCAAACATATATATCATATATGATTTTGACCTAGACTGTAAAATATTATATATAAGACCTTAGACATCTTGTAGGAACACAAAATATATGTTTATATCTTTCTTTTTCCTAAAAACACTGTTAGATTTAAAGCATAAATAAATATAGTGTCCAGAGAAAAGTTTGTATGCTCTGATACTGTGGTGAGGCTTTGCTCTAGTCAGTTTTGTAAGCTAATTTAGATATTCTAGAAGTGAGACATCTTGTCACATTTGGGATGAGTATCCATCAGTAATAGGTTTTCTTCATCTCTGTTCCAACATAATTGTTGTACATAAGAGAATCTGATGGCAAGTAATTTAGATGAATGCTATAACTTATTCCCATTTTAAGATGGATGGCATGCAAACAGAAAATTTGCTGTACTGAAAACAGACCTATGCGCAGAAGGTGACAAATGAATCTGCTGTCAAAGGGATGATTGGCAGTCTGTGGCACATCCACCCAGCTGAGGCACCAGCCTGACTGCTCTGGGCTTGACATTATTTCAAAGATCCGGATTATAGATTCATCTGCAGCAGCAGCTCAACAGAAGGGCATTTGTTCAAATGGTCTGTAACATTAGTAAATGTGTTACCGAAACAGCACACACCACTCCATGGTAACTATTGCTTTGGTGTTGCCAGTTGTGCAGTGAACTTTGTTAGAATGATGTTAGTGCCACAGCTTTATGAATTAAAAAAATCCAACAAGCCAAATAAAAAAAAACAGACTTGACGAATGCTGTTACTTTATCTGTGTGTTTTGGCCAAAGTGGTATTTTAGTACCTTGGAAAACATAGTAATTTTCTTTTATTGAACAGTTTTATTTAAAGTTCTCAAAGTTCTTGAGAAAATATCAATAGGACAGTGTGCCTAGATATCCCATGTCTGCGTTATGTGCATAAATATGAACTCAATTGTGTGAAATTGGGTCGTATGGCCAGAGAGTTAAATTGTTGGCAGTAAATTTGTCTGAATATATTAGAGTAAGACTTGTATATTGTATGGGGCATTTAAATATATCATAGCTTTTTGAATGAATTATTGTTCTGGGTTTTTAGTGGTTTCAGTTGGTGTTTTTAAATCTGATGGGAGCATCAGATTGTTATTTAGCAATCCCTCTCCTAAGGTTAGTGGGAGGGAGAGAACAGCAGCATTACAAAATTCAGAAATGTGCTCCTGGGAGCTTAACAGTTTTGTGTCCAATAGCCCCAAGCTTAAGTTTTAAACCTCCGCTTCCTTCCAAGTGAGGAGAGCAGGGGAAAGAGAAGATAGTTCTGCCTTATTTTCCTTAAAATTATGTACTCCATTCTTGCACTCTTCAATTTAGCTGTCTGTTAGTCTGCCTACACGTCTGTGTAATATCTGTGTAATTGTTCCTTCACTGTGAATGTTTTTGCTAGCTACTGGAGTCATGGAGTGGCAGTAAATTTGCTGACCTTACTACTGTTTTTTGCCTAGGTTTTTGAACATGAAGGAAATGATGCTTTACATTGAGTTTAAAGGGAAGGAGAAAATGTGCTGCTAATTACTGATTTTGAGGTACTTCAGGAAAAGAATGGTTTCTGTGTATGTAATCTGTATAAAAAAAATTAAGTGCTCCTGTAAATAGTTGTGAGTTAAGGTGACTGCTTGAAACTGAAGAATTGAGGTAATCTGTTGTTGCAGCATTTGTCATTAACCTAAAAAGGTTTAATACTCCAAGCATTGTTGACACTGCTTAGGACAATAATATCAGTGTGAGATTGTCCTAGAATGCAAAATAGTTGAGAGGCATTACAGTCAGCTGATAAATGCTGCTGAGATCTGTACCAATTTTAACACTGAATTCAGAATTCTCTTTATGAATCCCAAAGCCTATGGGTAGTCCAAGGATGTCCAAACATTTGTAACTACTTTTGAAAGCGTGTTTTAATGTTCTTTCCTAAAGAGATACTAGACTTCTTTATATAGATACAGTATTTTGAAAGCAGCTGGGATAGCTCATCGTGTGCAATTTCACATCAGGTTTATTAACATCTCACTTTAATAACCTAGAGGCATTTGCAAAAATGTCTTGCTCTTTTTCAAACTTTTAAGTCTAAGCAAGGAATTCTTATATGGGTTTTCAAAAACATGTGAACACAAAGTTGCAAATGTGTTGTCTATGAAGTATTTCTTTATACTTGTTCATAAAACTTTCCAGAATATATCATTCTGGTGTTTTACACTGATTTAAATTCCATTCTTTCCTCACTGTAACCTGTAACAATTCACTGCACTTCTGCTTTACTTACTTTTTATGAAATTTTATTTGTATGTAATTATTTTCTGAACGGATAATGGACAGTACATATGATTACATTGCACCACTCTACTTGAAATTGGTGGCATTGAGGAGGAAGGTACAGGGAAATGGACTTAACTTCTAATTAATTAAATTGTTTTGACTCACAAATTGTGAGTGGTGTTTTCTTCATCTAATTACATAAATGCCACTTTTCACATTTTCAACATAAAGATGCTTTTTTTCTATTTTGGAAACCACAAGGTTTTTGTCAGTCTGATGCATGTGACCATCAATTAGACCACTAGGTTAATAAAAATTCTTGCAATCATGTACAAAATAGTGACTTAGTTTACTAACAGATGAGAAAAGGTGTATAGTAGTGACCAGTATAAGTAGTCATAAAGTGTTTCATGGCATTGTCCTATGAAATTTTTTACTTTCACTTCTATTTCAATGGATTTAATCATGTTTTTGTGCTACTCTTGAAGGCTTATGCCACAGACACCTAGGCTAGATTCTGGTTTGAAATATCAACTGATACAGAGTGAGATACGTGTTGGTAGTTATATGCGTGATGAAGGTCACAAAGTGGTGTGCTGTCTTCCTGTGCTGAGAAGATGCTTCTGGTTTGGCAGAACTAATTTCCACCCCCACCCCCCATGAGTGTAAAATACCACACTCAAATTCTGCTCATGGTGTTAACTACAAGGCCATGGAATCAGACTCAAGAGGTTTTTAATTGCTTTGTCAAAAAGTAGTATTTTTTAATTTTGCACTAGAGAGGATTTGCTTTGACTTCCTAGAATGCTTAACTTCTGCTACTTCTGATCAGTACTTTATCAGAAAATTCATTGTACTCACCATTAAACTATTTTACAAGGCCTAGCCCTAATGTAACATTTTAAAATCATCTGTTAGTTGCACTGGCACCTTGCAAAGATTTCTAAAAATTCTAAACTAATTGTTGTAATTGAGTTGTTTAAAGATTAACTTATCTTTTAGAATATACTAGAAGACCAAGGGGACAAGTGTCATTAAACTCTCATAAATGTAAATATATTCCATTTTAAATGTGCTGTGTATGAAACGGTGTCCATAGAATAATTACAAAAATTAGACTAGAATATTCCAGGGTCTTTTCTGGATTTACTAAAATGAATTTTCACTAATTTTTCTAGCAGTCATTGTCAGGAGTGACAGAAATCAATGCGTAACAAACTAAACTCATTATCAGTGGACGTGTTAATTTGGTGAAAGGCAGCAGCAGTATGACAGTATTCTGTAATATCCATTTTTTCCCTTGTGTATTTATGCCTGTGTAACAACTGTTTAGTCGGGATTTTTTATAGGGAAAAAAACCCCACCCAAAAATCTTTGAAGTTATTTTTAGGCCAGTGTCTCTGATTTTAAAGAATGTGTTGTAAAGGTGTCATAGAGAACTGTACTAAAGTTGAAGCTTAATGGAAGAATGCTACATTCCTGGGCTTGGTCAGTCCTCTGTCAAGTGGTACAAATGCGTGACTCTTAAGAGGTACATTGTATAGGGCTAACGGTTTGTTTATTGCTTGAGCATGTCCCCCTGGCAGTGCATTTTGGCTCCTCTGCAGCATGATGTTGCTGCTATAACGTGAGAAGTGGTGTAGTGTAAATGGGAGTGACTGGGGAAATTTCTAAGTTTAAGGTATAATTAGTCTGAGGGGAGAATTATACATGCCATATGTATGTCAGTCTCTTCCACAACCTGTATCCCCACGTGGTTTTAGTTGAAATTGTGTGTTCAGTGTGCAAGGAGAAGCAGGAGCTACATTCAGAAAGACGTGAAATGGTGCGTTAAAGGGTTCTGGGCATTTACCTCCCACAGCCCGTGAATGAATGTCTGTGGCCTGTGTAGCAGCGAAGCTGCTGAAAATCTGAGAGAGCTGCTCAAGTGCAGTGTTTATAAATACGTGATAACAATGTTTACACCTCTGCAACAGCACTCTTTTGGGTAGGGGGGAAGGGAGGTGATATCTCTGCTTTAGCATTATCTTCTTGAAAAGTCGTGTTGAGTTCAGGATTTGGCGAGGTAAACGTAGGTCCTCATTCCCACCCTGACTTCAGTGATATTCTTAGGAGCCAGCAGCAAACGGATCCCTCCCCTCTGGGGATGCCTTGATCTTCCGAGGCTGATGCCAGACACAGGCAGGAGCTTGCTGTTTTATCTGCATTGTCCATCTCTACCTTAATGAGTGAAACAGTTAAGTATCGGAGGGGGCGAGCCTCAAGGAATGTGTCTTCCATTTGACTCGAATATTTCGGTGGATAAAGGGAGAGGGAGGGAGAGAGGAGAGAGAGAGAGAAATGCACTTACATCACTCGAACTGCGTTGAGTGTGTGCCTGTGTGCAGGTTAAGAGACAGACTTCAGTGTCTTTGCTTTCTGCAGGAAGCAGCAATGCCGTTTGTAT
This sequence comes from Campylorhamphus procurvoides, assembly GCA_013396655.1. Lineage (NCBI taxonomy): Eukaryota > Metazoa > Chordata > Aves > Passeriformes > Dendrocolaptidae > Campylorhamphus > Campylorhamphus procurvoides. Next base: position 1,506,145 of record WBMV01005928.1, on the reverse strand, counting down.
CCTAAGAGGAATTTTTTATTTAGAAAAGGAAGCATTCTTTCTACCCAGGAAATGGCTTTCCTTGTGCGTTGCTATGCCAACTGCCTGCAGCCATGGTCTTCCAAAGTAAGCACAATAACGTAATTATATTGGCGTATTGCATTCAGACTCATGATTCTCTGGTTTTTGTGTGTGTAATTGTGTTGTATTTTAGTTGCTGAGTCTTTGGGCGGTAGAAGTGCTTGTCTTGATTGCGAGGAACAGGCATCATAAAATTAAATATCCATCAATGTCATGCTGCTGAGATTAATTGTGCAAACTTGGTTAGCTGAGTGGAACAGAGATCACTGGTCACTACTCTGTCAGCATCATTAGCAGCCAGGGGAGGAGGTCCCTATTCGTGTGCGCTGCCCTGATTTTGGGGGAGTGGAGGGTAGTGGTTGTGGAGAGGGGGGAGGCTGCGTGTGTGAGTGTGTGAGATTGCAAATGAAACAGGAGTATTAACAATGCTTGGCTGAGTGCTGAAGGCTGGTTCCTGCACCCTGACTAATATAATACTGTATTAAGCCTTTTTGAGGGAGTCTCTGTGCAGTCAGCCATTTTAGCTTTTTTTCCTCGTTTCCCCCCCACCCCCCATTCCCATTCCTCAGGCTCAGGGAATGGTTTTGTTCCCTTGAATGGATGCTGGATATGTAGGGTTTCATCAGGCTCTGTACGTCCTGACATGCTTAGACTTTCAGCGTTACAAAAATGGAGACTAATGCTGTCATTTGGATTGCTGCTCTGCACTACAAGTGTGAGGGGGGTTTTGAGCTTACCAGTAGTGACACTTTTAGCTCCAGCTTGGTTTCACCCCCTCCGCCTCTTTTTAATTTAATGCTGTAGAGGGTGACTTGCCATCCATAAGAAATTGGTACATGATGTGTAAATTCAGTTCAGCTTATGTTTCTTCATTATGAAACCACTTGCAATCCCAGCTAACCATGGAGTTATGGGCCAGCAGGAGAAACACTCAGTAAGTATTGCAAATTCTGTTTGTTCTATCAATAACCTGTCACGGGCAAACTGCATGGAGATGGAAACTGCTTGTCGTCCTGCTCACGGGCTTTCCTGCTTGGGAATGTAATAGTGCGTTTGGAGGGAAAGCTGTACCTGAGGTGGCATTAGTCTCGGTGGCTGTATTTAACATTGTTTTTAGCTTAGAAAAGGCAACTCTAAGTTCTTTTTTAACATTAGAAATTTACTGAAAAAATGCTGACATGCATTCGCTGGGCAGGAAGCTATAAGCATTCAGTTAGAATCCTTTTGCATTTGTTAAAACTTTAAAGAAATATGTAATTGTATAGCAAGTGATATACTTGTAGATGGTGATAAGAATAGATTTATTCTGTTTAGTGTATGGTACTAGTGTGCCATTGCCTTGTAGCATGGCATTTAACATCTGTGATACACTTATGCTGAAAATGCAGAAACTGTTAGTAAAACATGCAATGAACAAAAGGCATAAGTACTGATGCTTTCTAATTCATCCCATGAGTCAGCTACACCTTTGTCATGCTTTAATCCCATAGGCTGCCTGTTTATTGTTTGGGGAAAATGCATTCATAAGCAGAAGAGCAAACATTATTTAACAAGGCCTCAGGTTTCAGGAATTAGAAATTTAGGTTTTGCATGACAAAAAGGTTCTGTAAGTTCTCTTAGAATCTATGGATTCTTATTGCTCAGTTAAAACATTTAATTCTTCATGCTGGATTTTATATGGTTTGAAGTAATTTTCAATCTTAAAATTTGTTTCTTGAAAAGATATGTTCTGTGCATATTGTGTTAGAATGTGCATGGAATGGATACAGTATGTTCAGCATACACAGCTAAGAATCATAAATATTGGGAAGAGGTGATAGCAGGAACTTTTTAAAGGAGGAACATTTTTTTCAGGAATTCAGTTTTGATTGTGTAGAAATACAGAAAGTAATCTAGAAATGTTTCAGAATGTGTCCAGTGGATTTTTCTTATGCAAGTAGCAGGCATATCACAGTTTCTTATTGTAGACTGTTTTGTTCCTTTCCCTTTTTAATTACATTCTAAGTATAAGGGAATTCATGTTATCAAATCATTTGGTGTTCATGAAATCTTTAAAATTGAATCTAAAAAAAAAAAAATCTCCTTTCCTCCTGAAACTCAAGTACTGAAGAAGGTGAAATTGAATAGGATACCTTGAATTTGCAATTTGGAATAAAATGAGAAAGCTGCATATGTATTGGTTTTTCTTGCTCTTTCTGCTCTCCAATGAGTGTTGATGAAAAGTTCCAGGTTGATTGAACTGGTCATAACCAGTCTAATTGATTGTGATAAGTCTAACTGATATGAAATAAGTGCTTATAAATAAAGAAAAAATTAAACTAGCATTTTAGAAACTCTACATTAGAAACCCTGTCATATTTTAATTGTATTACTTTGAATTACTTAAACCACAGAGATGTATTTCACTCTCTGGACCAAAATGTAGGAGTAGTATAAGGGAAAACGTCAAGGTGTATTGCTTTACAAAAAGTTAATTTGCCTTTAGAAAGGTCCCCATATATGCAAGAGAAAGAAACCATGCTTTGACACAGGGCTGGCACACAGTTGCAGATTTTGCAATGAAAAAAAGACATGGTTTACAGATTATGGAACTGTTAGTACACAATGTAGCTCAGCAAAAACGACCACTTTGGCAATAAAACTTCTCATGGCTATTTCCCAGGTAGATGTTACTTCCTTTCTAAAGTGGAACTGAAAGGTGTGAATTGTTGGTAGAGAGGGAAGGGAAGCGTGGAGTTTCAAGGTATACAGACTTTTTCTTGCTTTTCCTAAAAGGAAAACTTACTGAATTAATAATTTATGGTAATGAATTATTTTCATGCATGTTCCCAGAATCCTAAATGTTTTATTGATATCTGACTCGATCTTATTTCAAGGAAAGAGGCTTCATTACTTCTGTGACATTCCCACCTAGAGTCTCCCAGCTTGATTTGCTGGGACAATCTGAAACTGGATGCAAAAATCTCCCGTGCAAGGTTGCACCAAATTCTGTGAATTAACTTTAGCTAATGCTGTTAAATCTTAATTTCACACTAGTTTAGTTAGGGAATGAGTGATATGGTTTAAATCTACTGTTCTAGGAAAATGGAATGCAAACAGACCATTATGTTAATCATGGTGAAAATGGAGAGATGAAGAGTGAAAAATGCTCTTGCATTTCCTAGATTGTTTAACATAAAAAATAAAACCTGCAGCATCAATCAAGTGTAGTGGTCTTAAATGCCTCATTTCATTAATTGGAAGAGTCTGAAGCAGTGCTACAGACACCTGAAGGTGATGTTCCTTGATACACAACTGTTGTAATCTGTTTAATAAGGAGTTAAAGTATATTCTGGGTGAAACATTGTAGAGAAATGAAAGCTGTTCTGCCTAGTTCTTCTATTTAATGTACTTAACCAGATTTCATGCAATTCGTGAAATCCTAGAACGGTTTGGGTTGGAACGGACCTTAAAGATCGTCTAGTTCCAACCCCTCTGCTGTGGACTGGGACACCTTCTACTAGACCAAATTGCTCAAAGCCCCATCCAACCTGGCATTGAACACTTCCAGGGATGTGGCATCCAACACCTCTCTGGGCATCTTCAGTAGGTTCCTTCTGTTTGACTGTGTCCTTGCTGTTTACAAGAGTCATCTCAACTAGCTTTTTAATGCTTTCATAATAATTTTCCTAATCTTAAATTTTAGGAAGGTTAATGATGTTTCACAAAATGTTGCTTTGTGGATGTTGAAGCAACAGTCTCTTGGAAAGCTTCACACATTACATCTTATGCCTGCTTTATTATGTGAAAGAAAAAAATCACATGAAGGTTTAGGGCATGAAGGTTCCCATAGTATGCTTGGGCTTTTAAATAGCCGGCTTTCTATCTCATTTTTCCTTTTCCTTTGTATGTGTTGCTTATAGGAACTTTACTCAAGGTCAACTAAAACCAAAATGAAAATGTGACTTGAGATGCATGGTTCTGTGACCGTGTAATGACTAACAACTCATGAATTACAGAGTACATTAGAGTGAATTATGAACAATCTGTAAGAAAGTCAAAGTTACATTTTTATTTTGAGAGTAATTGAAATAAAGTCTGCTAATAAAGAATATATTTCGCTGCCAGCCCAGTGACTCTTCTTAGTGATTATGTAGGTACTGCAGTCTTTTGATGTGCTTGACCTGTCTTGAATTACTGAAAAATACTGAAAGAAGTAAGTAAAAATTTTGAGTTGTTCTTACTATATTTTAGTTCACAAAGATTTATTGTTCTGTGCTAGGGGTTCCCTCACGTCCAGGAAAGAGAAGGAAATCAGTGGCATTTGAGCAAAGTTCTTGAGTGGGAAATGTTCAAATATAGTTATTTCAGTTTGACATATAGTAAATGTGCTGGTTAGAACGCTTTCCTAAGAAATATAGAACCATACGAAATAAATATAATTTTCTGTTACTGGAAGAGATCCTTATTTTTTTTTTTTTATAACTCGTATAATAGATGTAGCATGGTATAGTTATTTGCCCTTTGAGACACAGGGAAGAGAGGTGTAGTGTTGTGATCAGATGGCTACAGTTGATAAGCTTTTATAAATTTGTATATATGTATCTGGAAAAAACTCTGGCTATGTAGTAGTAACCTATTAGCTGCTGTAGCTGCTGGTGGTTATGATTTTGTTCATCTTAATGAATTATGTTGCACTGGGACTTGATACAGATTTTCTCTTTTCTTGTGTGGCACATTCATTTTTATTGAAACCAGACTTCTGTTTTGGCCCCTTCTGATCATTCCTTTCCTTTTAATTTGTGTATTTTGAAACATATTACGCTTTCTAAAGACCAGTAAAGGGGTTCTGGACTTTTTCATGTGATTAGAAATAGTGTTGCACCTCTTTATAGGTGCATTATGATAACAGTCTTTAATTACATGACCATATATCCTCCACGAGATTCATCTCAAGATGGATAGCTCTGATCTAATAAGCAGCTGTTTGATATTCTGGGCTAGCTTTGTTGCTCAAAAGGCCAGGCTGTGTTTATGATGTACTATTGAAGTTTTACTCAGAAAACAAAAGCCTATATATTTTTCCTCTTCTGTGACTTTTTAAGATGCCTGTGACTACAGTGTTAATGCAATTCATTAAAGCACTGTGGGAGAGGCATTATCTTAATTTTTCGGGTAAGTCTGCTGGAGCAAATATTTGGCAAAATGTAAGGACAGAACTTTGAGAATTAAGATGCTTATTTTTCGGCATAGGTGGGTCTAAGTAAGCATTCAAAGAATGGATTTTGTTACTTGAATTGTCTGTGTGTTGTTGCAGTTCAGGCACCCACACCCTAATGATCACATGAAAGGTTGATTTTAAGTGACTTGTCTGCCATCCTGCCAGAGATCTGTGGTAGGCCCTGGCTAAATTCCTGTTCTCCAGGACGACATTTAACTGCAGATTTTCCCAAAAGCTTATAAATGGCAGAATTTGGGTCATTTCATAGGAATGACAGTGAATGCATTTAGTGACCTGTAGAGATGGCAATGAAAGCATCCTTGGCGCATAGAAGATGTCCTGCTATCTTTCTGTTATGGTTTCAATGCCTGGGAATCACTCATTTTGAGTGAGAAAGAAAAAAAAATCACCAAAGAAGCCCCACAAAACCACACAAAAAAGGCTGTCATTTATATATATAGTGTGCATGTGTGAAAAATATTGCTTACTCTACCTTCTCAAGAAGTAGCTAAAATTTATTCTGGTCAGCATGTATAGTTGCTATAGATGATTGCACAGTAGGACATTTTTTAGCAAGTTTATGAAGTAGGAGAGTTTCAGCCCTCACAATGAGAATTGGGAAATTAACATAATCAGTGTTATGGTTCTGGTTTATGTTCTGATGTCACCAGATCTAGTGGCAGTGTCGGAGCATTTGCAGAGAGATATTTATGATGGTGCATACTGAAATGTGGTATTTATAGTCACAATGCAGATGTGAACCTGAAAAGGAAAGTCAGCTTCTTCCAAAATGCTATTTTGAGACCGACAGACTAAAGCTATTTATTATTACTGAGTTGTTGGCACTCCTGCTTGATCTTCAGATGTGCTGAAAATCTAGCTGAAATTGAGAGCTGCTGATACCCAATAATTTAAAAAAAAAAAAAAAGGAAAAAGAAAACCATGCAAGCAACCAAAAATCCCATATATCAAAAGAAGCAAAAATCCTAAAATCCTTTAAGGTACAGTTGGTTTGCCCCTGATCCTGTGAGTTTATAAAAACAGAAGTAAGAGAAACTCCTCTTAAAAGCGGAAGAGAATAGTGTTAAGTAGTATAAGTTAAAAATACCATGGAATTCATAATATATGTGTTGAGTAGCATGAAGTTCATTGTAACTAGAAGCAAGCACTAAGGAAATCCTATGCCTCTGTATCTCAAGTTGATTATTCCACCTGCAAAATGATTGCACTCCCTTGCTAAATACTGGGTCAAGGGTTTTAATCAGCGATACTTAAACAATTTTCAAATGATGTAAACTTAACAGGTTAGTAAATTAAACTCTAAAAACATTATTTTCCAAAATACTTATTTTCCAAATAAGTTAGATTTTTGGAAATTTCATTTTTGATTGTCTAAGGCAGAGGATCTCAGATAGTGATATGTAAAGAAATATGTAGCTTATAAGAGGATTATAAAATAGTGTCAGCTGTGCTGCTTGTTTCTACAGTCATGATTGTTGCTGCTGCTGGTACTGCTCCAGTATGCAAAAGCGAGAGGAAGTGTCTCAGGTTCTGTAGCTGCTGCTGAGTTGAGCTGAAGCTCATCTGCAAAATACTTCTGTGCTTGATAACTTTACAGGTTGTCTGCAAAATTAAAAAAACATCAAGAGATAACCACAAGAATTTAAGAAAATGAGCATTAGGAACCATGATTTCTAAATTTTAAACTACAATTTTATAAACATTTAGGCTATGTTCAGACCATCAGCAATTTGGGATAATGATGTTGATGTTAAATATAATTTTTTACAGCTTTTTTAAAGTTTGTTTTCCTTCAACTCTCTTACGTATTTTAGATTTCTTGTGTTCTAGGCTTTAAATTGCTACAAATTAGCCCTTAACAGCATCCTTGATGTTTGAAAAACTGAACTAATTTTACGAACCCCTTCAGGAATACACAGTGGTGTGGTTTATCTGTGACTGAAATAGAGACAAGATTTTCAGGATCTCAGGATTATTTTATTGAAATCTGATTTTTATTTTTGATATCTTAGTTGCAATGGCAGTTCTATTACCAGACTACTAATTCTTTTCACTTACTGGTGCATTCTTGTTAGCATCTTCTAAATTCAAAATTAATAGAAGTAATACTACTAGAAAACAAACAAACAAACCCCTTAATACAGGGTATTTCAGGAGTTTGTGCAGGTGAGCATAGTACTAAACTATTGTTTCTAGTATTCTTTGTTGCCAATGGATGAGAAATATAGTTAATATTAAGGATTTGAGAAACATGAAATATTAATGTCTGGAAATTTACCCTTGACCAAAGAGCTTTGTATATGTCACTCTTCATTTTCAATACTATATTTAAGAATCTGGTTGCTGTAGTGCAAAAGAAGTGTGGGATGACCCCTGCAGGCCTGCAGTGTTTTTAAGATTTCAACTTTTGCATGCTTAACCCCTCAGTCTGTTACTGAAATGTCACTGGCATTCATATGGTATCCCAGAACTGGATGGTTGGTGGTTATTCCAGTTTTGTTGTCTTGCCAGTAATCTTCTTTGCTGTTCATTTTGAGATGGTGATGATTCAGCTGAGAACTGTAGGAAGAATAAACTGTGCTGACTGGGTCTCTGCTCAGTGGGTTACTTGTGAAAGCTGATCCTGTGTCCAGAAGCTGGAATTTTTAGGAGTGTTTATCATTCCTTCCAAACCCCTTGTTTGTATGGGGATACTGGAAGGGCAGATGAAGGACAACAGATTGCAATGCTTTTATGTGGGTGATGTTGAAGGTGGTAAATAGCCTTGCATTATAATAGCACCTGGCACAAGTATTGCTGCTACTTAGTCCCTAATACATCTGAGATGTAGGGGTGGTGAGGAACTATTGCCTAATTTTATTCTATTTTTTTGGTTAGGAAAGATGAATTATCACATTTGGTGAAATAACTGGAGGATAGGAAATTTTGTGCATATGTTGTTTGTAATTTACTCTTGTGGTGCTGGACTTGGTTATTAGACTAGCAAATTTCTGTTAATTTTATTAGCAAGAGTGTTGATCCTTTGGGTGAAAGGCTGCATCTGTCTTTTTGGTTGCTCTCACTGCAAATGTGAAGCTTGCTACCATGAATCAGCTTCACAGTGTTTAGCTAACCTGCCATTCTCTATTTGGCCTAAATCTTAAGCTACTCAAAGACCTAAAAATAAGGTCATCGGCGTTTTTGTGATCACTGGGTGTCCATTGCAAATGTTGGAACAGAAAATCCTGGCATGTTTAGTTCCCTTTTCGTGAAAAGTGAAAAAGGATTTTCCTGTATGGGGAGTAGCCTATTTGGACTGGATAGTCTTCTAGCCTTTCTTGAGTCCTGAGTTATAGGCTGTCAAGTTGATGCCTTCTGTAATATGCCATTCCTGGAACACCTTAAAAAGGCATCAAATAATTTGATCTGCTACAAATTTCAGTAATTCCAGTTCTTTGTAGTATATGGAGCGAGACTGACCTTCCTTTAATACACACAGGCTTTCTGATTTTTCCTTATATGTCTTCTGGGTTCCAGTTTAGTGGCTCCTGTAAATGGCAACAGAAAGCACTGAACCATTTGACAAAATGTGAAAATTATACTTTGAATGTGAAGATGGTTGTGACTACCTACACTCAAATGCATCCGTACCTCCGTGGCATTTGCAGCTCTTAAATAGAGATGACAATTCTCTTTTGGACTGGGAATATACAAACTGTTTTAACACCAGCCTTCTCTTTCAGTCCCAGCTTCTGGAGCTGGATCAAGAGTCAGATGATTTTCAGAATAGAAGAAAAGTATGCTGTGAGTTAGAATGCAAAGAAGGGCAAAGGAGTACATTATAGCTGCATTTAATATCTGCTAATAAGCTGACAAATGCTGTGGTAATCATAAAAGGTATCTCCATGTAGCTCATGTAACTTTCTACCTGTAGATGACTTATTTCTACTGTCCCAGGTTTGGTGACCAAATGCCATCTTTTGGTAACAGTAGTGCATCGTCTTGGTAATTGCATTTACCTGATCTTCAGAGGTGTAGGGACAGCCAGCAATCAAATTGTAAACCCAGACTATAACACTGTGGTCAAATTCCTCAACCTGTGATTGCTTTCACTCAGTCTCTAAATATTGCCTCATTTTGTCTGACTGCAGCCTGTCAGCTTGCTTGCTTACAACCACAGGTGCTGTCTGCTGGGTCATTTGGACAAACAGACCAGATAGGATTTATTAGTTTATAACCTGACTCCAAACTGTGACCTTGCAAGTAAGAAAAATGGATTAAAGCTTTCGTCTGCTTTTTCCCCTTCTGAAGAATGATTTTGTAGGTCTCCCTTTGTGTACGTTGCCTTGTTTTATAGTTAAAAATAGGCTTCTGCTGTTCTGTGCTGCCGTTCTTCCTGCAGAGGCAGGAGAATGGGAGCTGGGTTGTGCTCCTAGGACTCCATCCATAGCATTGTTTCCTAAATGACTGGCTGCTGCTGTGTGCCTGCCAGCCTGCTGAATGCTGGAGGAGTTGCATGAGTGTCAGGAAAGGCCTAACATGGGGTGATTTGAAAGTGCATGGGAATGTCTGAAAATAAGAATATAGCTGCAGAACTGGACTATAAATTTAATATTGGTGACTTGAAAATGGGGACATTGTACCTGAATGTATTTGGTTGTGGTTGAAAAAAATAATAATTCTAGAGTTTGGGAAATCTAAACTGAATTTTGGGAATTATTTCTTAGCTGTATCCTAGTTTTGCTGGACCATCAGCCCTGTTCTCATTTTAGCCCAACTGCATTTTTTGTGCTCTTGATTTGCTGGGTGGGGTTTTTTTGTTGTTGTGTGGTTGTTTTTTTTTCTAACATGTAAGGAAATAAAGGTTCTTCAAAACATGCACTGTACACTCTTTGCCTCTGCTGCTTCACTGATCAAGGTACAGCTTGACCTCTAAATCCTAATGTATTCCTGATAATGAGCTAGGAAAAAAAAAAAAGCAGCCTGTATTTTCCAAATACTTGGCAGGCAGTAGCTCTTTACTCTTCTAGCTTGCTCAGGAAAGAGCCAGATGTTAGACTTGGATGTGCCTCCCTGGTGTGTTTGCCTTTTTAGTCTTGACCCACATCACCAGTGGATTTTCAGCTAGGTTTTTTGACCTTTGAATAAGAAGCTGACTATAGAGGGATTTTGTTTGAAATACACATAAATAATGTAGAAGGATCTTTTTATATTGTCCTTGCTTTTAACAAACCAGGAGGAAAAGGAAAATGTGTGGATTATGGATTTTGAAGCCTTTGTAAAATGTGCTACTTAAGTAATTAACTTCATGTCTGGAAATGTTAATTCACTGGGGTTTTGTGCGTGTTTTTTTTTTTTAAGGGCAGCAGAGAAGACTCATGCTACTTCTTTTAAAAGTGAAGCTGTTCGCAGCTGTAGGAGCAGCCTGAAAAGCAAACTAAAATGAAATCAGCATTAGTTTCTTTTAATAACTCTGGAAGGATGCATACTAGGTGTACCTCTCCTTGCCTGTTGGTGTATGACTTCTACAACCATTTTATCTTCTCTGATTCCAGGAATTTGTCTTCTTTAGTTTTGGTTATTTTCAAATCAGTAGGCTCTTACAGTTGATAATATTGTTATTGGTGGGGTTTTTTGTTTGGTTTTGGTTTTGTTTTTGCCAGTTTTCTGTGAAAATTAGAGACTTCTTGCATTTCATGGCAAAGGATTCAGGACATTTCCATTTAGCAGAGATTTTCCAAAGTCCCTGAATACAGCTGCTTTTCCTAAATAAATGGGTACCAAAGTGTAGTTTCACTAACAGTGGCATTCATCTCAACAGTAGAATACAGAAAATCTAGTTATCTACTTCTTTCCTGTTGAAGGAAGGAGTTGTTTAGACAGTTGTCACTCCTACACCTGCAACTTCCAGTAGTATTGTACATTACTGTTCTTTCTGTGATGATGGCACCAAGGGAAAACTAAATTTAGAAATGTCTGAATTGGAGTAATATGATTTTTTTTAATTATTATTAAGTGGAAGTTCAGTGTTCCAACTGGGATTTTATTCAGATAAGCATCCAGAGATAACATGTTTAATGCGGCAACGACTAAAATGTCTATGAAGTTTATGAAAGAAAGTAACTTGAAATCTCTTGCACCATGTATTACAGCAGAGATCGTTGTAGTGCAGTTGTGAGTCACTGGTTGATTTGACTCTCAGATTATCTGGCTATTACAAGGTGACCTAATGCAGTAGGTGATGTAAATGGACACATGGTGAGTCTCTAAAGCTTATCTTAGGGTGGGTGGGACAAAAAAGGTGAATGTCACTAATTGTATCTATAGAAAGGTCTTCGTATTTCAAGCTCATTTCTGTACTAGTTATTTTTCTGCAGCTTGGCAATCTGTGATGTAAAATCTCTTCCTAAATAAACAGTAGAATATATAAGTTGCTACATGGATTGTGTTTTTAGTATGCTGTTGGCTCAATGCAGGAATATAAGGGATGGTTTAAACTCTGTGTGCACATCTGCACTGACACAAATAGGTAAATTTCTGGAAGTCACATCTGAATGTCAGCATTTTAAGCAGAATAACGTGGTGCTGCAATTGACAATGTCTCCTTACTCTAGAGCAGCCCTGATTTTAGCAGGCTCCATATGGGACCTTCTTGGTTTGCTTATCTTGTATGTTATTGTGGACATTATAAAAATTAGGTGATTTTAAAAAAAGATGAGAGGCTAATGGAACTTGGCATTATATATTACAGTTTTGAGTAGATGCCACTTGGACTACAAAGAAAAGCTCTACAGGTTGTTTCAAAATTCAGAGAAGGTACTATTAATATAAAAGATGCTTCTATGTTGATACGTGTAAATAATTTTAAATGGCTTTGCATATTTGTTGCTGCACTGTGCTCCAAAATGTTCTCTAGCACTTCCTAGAAACTCCATGATGAAAAGGAGAAAAATGGTCCTTTGCTTTCTCCTTTCCTACGGGTCACAGTGTGCTCAACTAGTAGGCCTTTTGCCCAAACTATTTAATATTTATAGTATTTCAAAGAAGTTGGAATCTTGTTCTGGGTGACAGAATAGAAACTCTGAAGGTACTAGAAATGCACAATGGCACATACAGTTTTAGAAGCTTCTGTCGGTGTGAAAATTTTTCATTAATTTTCTTTGACCACCATATGAGGAATAGTGTTAAACAATGTAGCAAGCAAAGCTGGCGGTGTTACAGCAACATTCACTGCTGTTGTATTGCCATCACATGAGTCCAGCTGCACTTTCAAACATCATAAAATAAGCACTAAAGCTGTTTGACTAGCAGTCATGTTAGTATAGCATTGAAAAATCATAGATATGGCAAAATCATACTATTTGAAGGTTTTGCAAGATTACTAATGTATCAAGGGAAATGCTTGTCATTTAAAAATATTTTGAGTTGCCTGGTTGCTGTGCTACTTTTCTATTATCCAGAAAAATAGTGAGACTACCTATATTGCTCTGTAATGTAAATATGAAACTTTTTTAATCTCTGTGTGGTGGTCTCAGAAGTAGTATCTGTAGATTTTAAGATGTTTTAAAGTAATCTTTGTTTTAAAATTTGCCTTACTTTGAAAATACCATCATCCTCATTTTTAAGCAAAATTGTCTCTTATTTGCCTTTAAAAAAAAATTGTCATTGCTTTGAAATGCTCACTATTATGCAATTACCAATCTCAAACCAGTGATTATGGTAATAAACATTTTTGCTTTATATTAAAGAATGCTACAATCATTATTCTTAAAAACAAGATTTAGCAAGTGCTTTGATGTCCACTTGTGTGTTGAGATGTTTTCATATTGCATTTTTTTGTTGATTTTTATTTTTTATCCTTTTTGTTTACGGTGAATCAAAAATGCATGTCTTTTAATGTCAGAGAAGGAAAGCAGAAGAAACTTGCACCCTCTTTTCTCCTGAACTATTCCTTGTTACTATAAAGTGAATATAATCCTTTAGTTGAAACTCCAAGGGTGGCATTGACATGGCTGCAGCCATCAGACTTCAAACAAAATTTCCATTTAATTGCTTGTGAATAGTCATATCTCTCTTCAAATTTTCATCAGATTTCCTTCAGTTAATCTAATATTTAATAGAGGCATGACTCACTGTACAAATGGATGTCTCCAGTTTTTGCATCTGTGCACCATAGCTTCCTATATATCTTTTAAAAATTTTCCTTTAAAGTGTACAGAATACTTAAGTGTTTACTAAGAAGCACCCAATAAGAAAAATGTTATTATGTTGATCATGTTGATTTTTGTCTTCCTTCTTCTTTTAGTTAGTCTGCTTCTGAATAATAAGTGTATAAAACAACAGGTGCACTTCCGATTTTTCTTCTTGGAGTGATGTGGACCTGGAAGGGAATGTCTGCATCACTGCTGTTACACGGTGTTGTGCAGCACACTCATAACTTTGCCTAGCTTCAGTTTGAAAACCTTCTCTGCCACAGATCCCATGGAATTCGGTTTGGAGAATCATCATGGTTCATTACATAGCAACCTTCTTTTATCTTCCTCCTCATTAGGCTTTAGACCTGCAAGGCCTTTTACTAGAAATATTTCTTTTTCTTCCTGTCTATTTCTGCATAGTGATCATATCCTCTCTTAGTGTGGACTGAAAAAGCTGTACTCTTCCTGCACTTTCTCGAATACTAGTTTTACTACTTCTGGTAATCCTGATAGTTCTCTTACTCTCTGCACGTGTATGGCTTTAAGCCTATCTTTATTTAAAATGTACAGCTGGGAATGTGTGCGACATTTCCAAATAAGGTCCCTGCAGGGGTCGTGGAGAAGAGCCCAGAACGGTATTTCTGGAGGATGCATGCTGTGATCTCATTGGGCTCTCCTTCTGCTGCATCACCTGAATAATTCAGTCACCTTCTGATCAGCTGATACATGGAACCTTTTTCATGGTTGTTTCTAACACGGAATTTCCCAGGTTCTTGGGTTTTGTCTTAAAGTGGGTGATTTCACATCTCCTCCTACTCCATTGTGTTTCTTTTACTCCAAGTAGGGGTTGTTGTATGCTGACAGAAATGTCCTGCTTATCCCTCGTATCAAGTGTCTTATTGCACTGTGATGCCAACAGCTTTTATCAGCACTTTTGTTTTTTCCCACTTGGAAAGAGAGGGGAGTTCTACGATATTTTCTACATCCATTGCTTTTCATATCCCATCTTTTAAAAAACCCAAACAATTAATTGAGTAGTCCTTAATTTAATTTTCTTTATTCTAGAATCAGTTCACTGATTTCTTTTACTATTGTAAGTTAGCTCAGTGCAGTAAAATTCAGTGCTGTAGTTCAGTAGTAAACTGAAGTAGTTCAAATTGAATCAGTGAAGTTCAAAACTGAGCTATCACCTCACAAATGTTTGAAAAACTTAAACAAGCTTTGTTAGATTAGTTAGATTCTGTAATCATGAAGTATTCTGTGATTAGGTATAAAAGAACGCAACAACACCACATGTAAGAATGCTCTGCAGATGGGAAGGCTTCAAGAGCTGGACCTGTAGACATATCATAGGTCTTTGCTTTAGCCATTTAAAATGGTCCCAGGATATATGTTTTCACCTTTGGGGTAGAGTCTGTATTTCTTTGTAGTGGTTTCCAATTCTGAGTGTTGCCTTAAATCTGAAAGTAAAATCTGTCTGCGGGTGCCACTAGCTTTACCCCTGCAGATGTAATTGCTTTTTAGTGTTCCCCATGTCTGCTTGTAAGACTGGTATGTAGGAAACCCAAAAGGATCTTGTATATGAGGTATACATGAGCGTTCCATTATTCATTTAAAATATCCTGCAGAATTTAAAACATCTTGCTTAGAAATGTTTGAATTAACATTTGCTGTAAACGTATGTGCCTACATAAACTGTTCTTGAACTTTTTTTTGCTTTTATGTTCTTAGGCATAAATCTTTTATCTGGTTTCCTGTGGAAACAAAGTTTGTTACAAGGTCCTCTGTTATTTCCTCTCCCACAGTTGCTTGTAACAGGCCAAAGAGTTCAAAATTTAACCTTATAAGCCTGAAAAAGCCCTGAAAGTGGGCCATTTAGTTTCCAACCAGCAGTAGTTCTCAGCATATTAAGCACCCAAACAGCCACAAGAGGAAGTATTTAGAAATACTTAGCTGTGGGAAAAACATCAACTGAAACAGGCATTTTGTTAGTATGAAAATCAGTTATTCTTAAGAGAGAGATCTCTGCAAAGCCAGGCTTTATTACTTTTTTTTTGTCCTCTGTGTCTGTTGCTATTAAATAATGGGAAGCTTTTACTGAAGTTCAGTGATTGAACTCAGTTTTCTACCCTCCTTCCCTAGAGATATGTCAGAATTCAATTGAAGTGCCTCAGAACGGTCTTTCCTTCATCCTAAACAGCAGTCATCACTGAGTGCCTGTCCCTACTTGTCAGTTTTCATTATGTAGATTTCCACAAGATGAATTCCCTTCCCAACTTTATTCAGTGTTTTTGGGAAGCTGTTAGTCTGTGTGAGGGTGTGGGCTGTGCAGGCTCTGTTGGGGCTCCTAAATACAAGTGCTTGGTGGGACAGTGGGGTGCTACCAAGAGTGGTAGAGTGTGTCCTTGTACATGTGCAGACATAATACACCAGGACCGAGAATCTGCTATTCACAGTAGTTCAAAGTGACTAAGAATGGGATCTGATCTAAATCTGAAATAAAATGTAATAATATACCAGATATTTAAAGAGGAGGAAAATCTGAAATCCTACAAAAGCCAGTCTGCAAAGTTTCACTTCCATGTTCCTCCTTGTGACTGAGGTTGTCGAAGAGTTATCAGTATTTAAGTATGTCCACAGTCAAAAGTTGTAGAAAGCTTTCTAGCTTGGTCCCTCGAGCAGAACTGCTATAACTTTAAAACCACTATAGAGTCCATATTTAAAATTTACTTACCCTTCCTGCCCAATTATGAAGTTACACTTTTAGGATGCATTTTTTTGAATGAGATGACTTCTGAGTAAATAAAAAATAATCACACAGATTTTTTTTCCTGTTCATTGTAAATTGTTTGAATTCAGAATTTCCAAAGAAAAACTTTGGAAAATTGTTTACTATGATTTAGTTCCACCCTGCAGTGTTTTCTTTTGTATTTGTGGTTCAGTGGCACTGTGAATACCTGGATCATACAATTTTATTTATTTTCCCCCACATGATTTGAGCTATTGTCAATAAATTGACATTTGTGTTTGCTGAAGGAATAATGTTCTCATGAAGAAATATGCCACATTGTCTGAGTCAAAGACTGTCAAAAGAAAGAACTAATAGTAACATATTTGTTCATACAACAGAGAAGGTAGGCAGTTAAATTGAGTAAGAATGGGTGTGTTTCAGTGATGCATTTCTTTGCCTTTAAAAAGAGTTGTCCCTGAGAGCCTTTCTCCGTTCCCCAGACACCCATTTAAATGTTACCACCCCTGTCCGTCTGCAGAAGTCAATAATCCTTCAAGGAAAGGATTCAATGCGTTAAGTGCTCCTAGGATTAGCTGCTGAGAGCTGCGAGTCGTACAGTAAGTGTCAGTTAGTGTTTTGTAAGGGAAACAAAATGAAATTCCTGTGCATTCACTTTGTCTTGCTCTCTCCCCAAGACCAGCAGCTCACATTGCATTAGCTTGAACCTCTGAATAGTTTGGGGGGGAGGGGGCTAGCTACAGCAAAGGATCAGTGGAAGGAAGTATTAAGAGCTTGCCAGAAAAGATCCTTACAATACCTTTTTTGATTATTGTTAGAGATATTCTGCTGTGGGCTTTGTATATAAACAAGTACTTAACAGCAATAGTATCAAAAGGCATTATTTTCAGAACACAGGTTGTCTTGTGTTGTACCCCAGTTGAAAAACATTTTAAAGAGTAGATCTTCATGAAGCTTGAGCCACAGCTTTACAGAAAGATGTCTATTTGAGAAAAATGTAGACATTCAAAATACCTGAGGTATTCTTATATAAAGTGAATGATTATACAGAAGATATGTCAGTAGATTTTTATTTGTCTTACAGAAATTTTTGTAGAAAATATATAGAAGCTTCTTAATCTTTTCCACCCCTCAGTACAAGGAAATCTTTCTTACATGTGATTGCATCCTAATTTAAACTGTATATAGCTTACACTTCTATTTTAAATTTAACTCTCCACTGGACATGTCAGCTTACATCATGTCTGTAGACAGAATCAATAGAAATTACTTTATTATTCTGTAATTACTTACATTGACTGCTCTGTTTAAAATCACTCAACCATAAAAATGTTTTCCTTGATGTCTCTCTTGGTTAGTGAAAGAATTATGTTGAAATACTATGTTGGTGAATACCCACCATTATTAGAAATATTTCTTTCTTCACTCATTAAATGCCATGAATGCGGGTATAGCTTTAAAATACATACAACTGACTTACAAACATTTAATATAAAAATGAACATTTATATAAAGCAGTGAAATAATGTTAATAATTTGATAAGACACTAAAGAATATTGCCTTGGTGATTATAGTTTTGAGGTGCAATAAAAATTTTAGAATTTCTATCTTGGTGGGTGGAAAAAAATGAGAAAGACTAAGGCACAGTATTTGTCTGCTGTTGTTCTTCCTTCATGAATAGATACAGGATCCCCAAATAACTTTGTTGTAATTTACTTAGTTATATTTTCAGGACTAAGTGTGCCATCTATAGAAGGAATAAGAAACTTTTGGTTTTATTATGGTGGCTTTTCTTATTTTGTTAGTAAAGAGTTACTATAGAACAAGTGCTTAGATACATGTGGTTAGAGGTTAAAGAATCGGTGTTTGCTTGTTCTTTAATTTCAGAAAGTGGAAATAGAGGCTATTAAGGTTATATTTTGTGTTGTATTATGTCTACAGTAGTTACTTAGCTTTTGTCAGTGGCAGTTAATTACCTATAAGAGCATTCATTGGGAATTGTGTAACAGAATGTTACACCTTTGCTGTCTTTAATCCCATCTTTTTGCAGACGTGCTTCAGTCACTTGAAGGTTTTATAAATCTTTCATAAAGTGTGAGCAGCATTCTGTAGAGGATGTTGTTTATAAAGTGCTTACTGATATGTTTGCTTTAAAATGAGTGGTATATTGAAGCTCTTGAAGCAGAATTCCTCTGGTAATTTAAAATTACATTCTTGTCTGTCTCACGTTGTTGCATTTATACAGTTTTCACATATAATTACATTTAAAAAACAAAACACAAAATAAAAAAAGTCCTCTAAGGACAAAAAAAATGAAATGGGGGAATACTATTTAAAGAAAGAAAAGGTTTTGATGTAACTTCATTTATTTTTTAACTGTTCTTATACCTTTTTATGCTATATCCTATGACTTTGATTTCTTGTCCAGTAAACATTCTGAAAATGTATTTAATATTTTTTTAAACGCTGTATAGTAAGATAAGCCTAGTGATTTCTTGACTAGAAGTTGCAGTAGAGGTTGCCTTTTGTTACACAGGAAGGCATGCTGTAGGGTAGGAGAAAATCATGATGTTCTTAAAATAGGAGGAACATATTCAGAGCAAAGTAATTGTTAGTTTTGCATGCATAAAGCGATGACTCACTTTGAGGGTGGAAGTAATAAAATGCTGCTTTTAAGATAGGAAGATGTGATAGGTTTTAAGGTATTGTAGAATTCAGAAGGGATATATATCTTTGTCCTTAAGATAGTTTCACATAATTGTTTTAAGGTTTCATTTGTTTTAGGGTTTTCAAGAAGTTAAAACACAAAGTTCCCAGATGAACTGTTTTTCCTCTGGTTTCTATCCACATGTGTAAACTGTATGAATGTATGTATGTATGCAATTATGCTTGCTTATTATATTCATAGAATACTGTTTTGAACTCTCTCAAAATTAGTGCTTTGGTGGAGACTATTTTATTGGTTCGTGTTTTGTATTAAAAATTTGTCCCCCTGTTATGCTTGATTAGAACTACACGTATATCACCTTAATGTTTGTCACTTATGAAAGTTGTCCTGTGAAGGTTATCAGGACAATTTTCTGACCCTTGTAATGACTATTAATTATTTAATGTAGGGTACACTTAATGCATTTTAAAACAGTATTTACTGAAGAACCAATCATGTTTAATTTTTCTAAATTGCCCTCCTATGTTTTTACTCTGTCTGTTAGTTTCTTCTGATGCTCTGACTAGAAGTGTTCAGTAATGAAGTTATGAAATTTTGTAGGTGTTGGTTTCAGCAAAGCTGTAGTTTATTGTGGTCGCAGAAAAATAAGTGCTTATTATATAAAATGTACAAAACGCTTTTGATCCTTGTTACTCTGAATGACTACTTATATCTAGCCACCTTTTAATGAAAATGAAAAACAAAATAAAACTGAGTATTCAGTTCTGATGCCATTTGTGGTGTTGTCAGTATGTGATAGGTGATGTTTCTGAGGCAAAAGGTATGTCCTTAGGCTTTCTCTTACTGTCCATGGTCTGATGTTTAAAGCTTGTGCTAGATCTAGCCAGTATGTGCTTCAAAACATTACAAGAAAACCTTTATTTTTATTGTTATATTAAATACTGAAGTCAGTACTAAACTGTAGAATGGAATGATAGCTGAATACAAGCACAGAGTGCTTAGTAATTTAATAATAAATTAATAGTAAGTAGTACAGCAAATATACCTGTTGCAGTGCAGTTAACTGCCATATGTTTCCCAAACGCAGAGATAGTTGTTCCTAGCAATTTTTTAAAATGGGTTATAACAGCATAGTTTCTTACTATTTTCTAATCATGTTCCACTGTAAGAACTTAGGTGTAAATATCCTGGTTTGGACTAGCAGGGTTTTGCTTCTTGTTGAATGTTGCATTTTACCTTTGTTCTGCTTACTGAAAACCACTTACAAAAATGTTATGCTCCAGGAAGGACAGGTGTAGCTGGGTTTGTTTGGCAAGATTTTGGTAGCAGGCGTGGCTTTTGTGAGAAGCTCCCATTTCTGATAGAGTCAATGCCAGGCGGCCCCATGATGGACCTGCCGCTGGCCAAGGCTGAGCTCAGCAGCAAGAGTGATAGTGCCTCTGGTGTAACATAGGAAGAGCAGGGGAAAAAAACCCTATATAGTTGCAGGGGGAAGAGAGGAGTGAGAACATGTGATAGACACACCCCTGCGGACACCAAGGTCAGTGCAGAAGGAGAAAGAGGTGGTGTTACAGGTGCTCCAGCAGAGATTCCCCTGCAGCTCATGGAGGTCCCTGAGGGAGCAGAGATCCACCTGCAGCGGGTAGAGGAGCCCCATGCCAAAGCTGGTGGATGCCTGAAGAAAGCTGTAACCCTGTGGGAAGCCCATGCTGGAGCAAGCTCCTGGCAGGACTTGTGACCCCCACCCCACAGTGGACCTACTCTGGAGCAGTTTGTTCCTGAAGAACCCCATGGAAGGGACACACACTGGGGCAGTTTGTGAAGAACTGCAGCCTGTGGAAAGGGCTCACCTTGCTGATGGAGGACTGCCTCCTTTGGAAGAGGAAGAGCATGTGGAGTCCTCCCCCCAAGGAGGAAGGAGCAGCAGAGATAACCTGTGATGAACTGACTGTAACCCCATTCCCTGTCCCTGTGCACCACTGTGGGGGGAGGATGGAGAGAATTTGTGAGTCAAGTTGAGCCCAGGAAGAAGGGAAGGGTAGGGGCAAGGTGTTAAGATTTGGTTTTATTTCTCATTATCCTAGTGTGATTAGATTAATAATAAATTCAATTAATTTTTCCCCAAATTGAGCTTGTTTTGCTGATGACAGTAACTGGTGAGTGATTTCCTCTTGTCCTTATCTGGAGACAGGAACCTTTTCTTGTATTTTCTCTCCTCTGTCTAGCTGAGGAGAGGGGAGTGATAGAGAGGCTTTGGTGGGTGCCTGGTGTCCAGCCAGGGTCAACCCATTACACTTCAGCAGAAGGCTTAAGCACATGTGGATTTTCATTGTCATCAGTGCTTTACTTTTTTCCCCCTTGTATACAATACAAATATTAAATATTTTAAATAGCAATATATGTGACTAAGATAAGTGCATGCATTTCTTACACACATTTTTCATTGTCTTTATAGTTTAAATGTTTCAGCCTATTTAATTTTTGTATTTACTTTTTTCCTCATCAGCCTCTCACCTTAACTTTGGGGGGTAGTGCAGTTGAAGCGGATGCTGCTTTCGGGCATGTACCACAGAGATGTAGTGTTCTGCAAAGATGTGAGCATGTGCTTTCTGCTTGTAAATAGTCCTGTTTGATTAGGATCAAAGTGACTAGTTAGGTTGCCTAAAGTAAAATGCCTGCTTCTGATCTTCTGTCACCACTTGGCAAGTCCAGCTCATGCAGCATGGCTTTGACTTGAGGAGTTTCTCTGAAACCAGTAATCACCAAGCATTCAGCTGATTGTCTACAGCCAAAAAGATTCAGAAGGCTTGCTTTTATTTGCAATGTATTCTGTCAGTTATTGTGGAATCCCCTGCTTTGTTCTGTTGGCTGTGCAGTAACAAAGCATAAATCCTTGCTGTTCATTTAAAACACTAAGTGCAGTCATTTTATTAAATGTAGCTTGATTTCATTTTTTAACATACTAAGTAGATTTGCTGTGATGTAAGGTTCTTTAAAATTTTTAGTGCATTGATAAAAAAAAGCCGTTGTTAATGACATGGAGATATTTGCAGGGCACTATGAAAAACTGACTGTGTTTGGCTGACTGCAAGACTATGTTCATATACAGCTCTCTATGGAGTTAATATTTATTTGGGATTGAAATAGGTTTTTATAAAAGTAAAACTCTCAAAGTATTATATCTTTGTAAGTTATCATTAAATGCGTGAGTCTTAGGTAATTGGTGTGTGTATCTTAAAATAATGTGTACGAATTCTACTCAGAAATAAACCTGGACTACTTTAATTAGGAGAGATTGCATTTTAGAAGTAGTCATCGATACATTGCAGAAGCTGTGGCAGTTCAGTTCATATGCATTCTACCTATGGAATGTATAGTTTAAAACAGCTCAATCATAAAAAGTTGTGTATAGTGGTCTGAATATCAGTATATATGGTTCAGTTTTGTGATAATTCAAGCTTACATATTGAAAAGTAAAGTAGCAAAGACAACAGATACTATAACTAGTGCGCTCCATAATGCTGTATTTTCTCCTTCTGGTACATCATTAAAAGTGGTGAGCATAACTAGATTTTTCTGGAGGCAGCATCCATGACTGTATATATTAGGGTATTGCTTTTGTTAATTGCCCTTTCTTTGCTGATGAAGATCAACTCTAGCTCTGGGCTTTTAGGATTATT
This sequence comes from Campylorhamphus procurvoides, assembly GCA_013396655.1. Lineage (NCBI taxonomy): Eukaryota > Metazoa > Chordata > Aves > Passeriformes > Dendrocolaptidae > Campylorhamphus > Campylorhamphus procurvoides. Next base: position 1,483,592 of record WBMV01005928.1, on the reverse strand, counting down.
AGTGTTTGATTTCTTGGTTTAGCCCCTCTTTCTGGTAAAATACCAAGAAAAAAATGTTCAAAATTTAGCCATTTTTGCTGTCACTGATGCAGTCATGCTGTGATAAGGAAAAAAATCCTTTTCACATGTATAGACTAGGAAATGCCAGTCAGTTTAAATAAGACTAAGGTTTTCAGTTGTCTGTGCTTTTCATGGCAAACCTTAAAGCCAAGGTTCTTTCAGGTCATGTTCCATGAACAGATTTAAACAAGGCAAACAGCAGTAAAATCATTCAGTATCTTTAGCTGTATAGAGCTAATAATTTTCTCAAGCATGGTCTCTTGTGACTTAGAGATGATTTTTTTTCACAACTTTTTGTACTGATTGGCTTATTCTATCTTAATGCTGAATGAGCTCTTATTTCCATTTCTGTCCAGGGAGAACGTAATAGCGCAAAGGTAGCATTCATTATTGATGTGGATGGACACACTGCATATGACTTTTTTTGTACAAACACAACTCCCTATAGATGATAGTATCTGCCTTGTCCAAGTTGAAAGAAATTAATGAACAAAGATTTTTTTTTCTAATTATTGAAGAATTTATTGCACACCAAAATATATACATTAACTTACTTTTATTAACTAAGCCTGTGGGATGCAGGCTTCTTGGAGAGAGGAGTAATTTGCCCCTGAAAGAGTATTTAAATATTTCTTCAGACAGCAGATATTTTCTTTTGTAATTTCTGCAGCCTGGAAATGTTTACAGTTCTTAAATATTTTCATGGGAGCTGTGCATAAAGCAAAAGTAAAAATATACATGAAAAATCTTGGTGAATGATTGTTACATGATCAAATACATGGTCTTGATTTGTTTTTCAGCACTGCATGTGAGCAAAGTCATTTCAGGACCGTAGCTCTTTGTAATTGTATCAGTCTTCCCACATTTCCTATTTGCTGTCATATTATTTGGCTCAAAGTATAATGGGTAGCTCAGTGACTTGGATTTTACTTGTCTCTAATGTACTTTGTCAACCTGAGAAACAAAAGAGTTTACCGAATCCAGAGCAGTGCTTTTTCATTTTTTTTTAAAGTATGTGACTTTACTCACTGTTATTTCCCATTCTACAGGAAACTACTGATACTGGAATTAGCACAGTATCATATACATTTTAATTCTATCCAAACCCTGTAGGAAGATCCTGAAAAGTTTTGGCATATTGCTTCACTAGTATTTGTCCTCAGATACATGTTTTCCTTGAATTTGCAACAATTTGGTAGTATTTTGCTGACCTCTGCATGAGTTAAAAAAGCTACTGTGTTCTCAAGCCCTGGTGATTTCCTTAATACACTAGTACTGGCAGAGGGTAAAGTGAGATATTTATGATTTGAATTAATTTTGCTGTGTGTCTCCCTCAAATTGTAATGATGCTTTTTTTGCTCCACCTATAGCTTCCTGCAGATTTCACAAAGCTGCACCTTACTGACAGTCTCCACCCACAGGTGACCCACGTTTCATCTAGTCACTCAGGATGTAGCATCACTAGTGATTCAGGAAGCAGCAGCCTTTCTGATATCTACCAGGTAAGACTGCAATAAATGAGGATGGGAGGTGCAATTGCCAACAGTTTTGCTGTTAATAGCTGAGTGCCCATGCTATTGCCTATTGTCAGTTTTTGTCTGAAGAAATACTTAATATACTTCAAAAACTAATTTTTCTTTCAATTGTAATAGTTTCAGAGTTTTATCCACCATGTATTAGATCTGATGTTTGAAAACTCACAAGTAATCTGCAGCACAGTAACATGACATATATCGCTGTAGTTTGTCAGGATCAGAGTCAGCTACGTTTCAGGCTTTATGGTTCTCAAATTTTGTTTGTAGTCTGGGGGCAGGAAATCTTCCTGAACTTCAGCACAGAGAGCCAGTATGGCCTCTCCAGCAGATGTCCATGGTGGGACCTAAAAGGTAAAGGGGTTCTATTCCTGACTCCAGCACTTTCACCTCCTCTTTCTGTCTGTGTGATTGGCCAAATATTTAACAGCAGCTGTGATATTTACAGATCAAAACCATAGATTTAGGACCTTGTAATGTGAGGAATTTTCTTCTTGATGCTGTATTTTGTAGTTCTTAGATGTGTTGGCTGCATAATGTAGAACCTATTCAGTGATGGGGAGAAGTAAACACACTGTGAGCAGCCTGTGCTGGCTGACCTGAGGGGCATATTTCAGTTTCTCCACCCTGTAGAAAACTGATGCCAGCATTTCAGCAGTGCATTCCTTCCTGGCCATCTTCAGAAAGATGGCAAGGTTGAACTGGTGATAATTTTTAAAGTTATACTTCTGAGGGGGCTTTGCTTTTCAAAGAACTGTGCTATTTTTTGGAACAGCTTGAGTTTGGAGAGACTTACTCTGAAACTGATCCAAAGTTTAAATATAAATTGGACAAAAAATATCTAAAGTGAAATAAAATGAAGAAGTCTTGCTTTTTTCACTTGACGTTTACTATTCTTGCAATGTCAGAGGAGGATCTGTCCTGACTGGCAGGAATACCAATTTATTCTGGAAAGGAGGAATCAAATCCAACTAAAATATATTTCTATCAAAATAATAATGAATTAATGAGACCACTTCTACATGAAGTCCTGTTTACTAGAAGAGGAATAGTTGTTTCAGATGTTTCTAAAATTGCAAATATAGCAATGTAAAGAACAGGAAAAGCATCTCTACAAAAACATACAGGTTCAGTTGTGATCATAATTGTAGGATATAGTCTGCTTTAGGTGAATAAGCTTATACACTTTTTGGGGGGAAGAAGATAAGCTATAAAAAGGTCCCAGTTCAATTTAGAAACTTAATTGCATTAATGCAAAGGTTTATTTTTGCAGAAAGTGTCAACTTAATTTCAGATATAGCGTATGTCAGTCAAGTATGTTTATCAGAATTTTTTCTGCAGACCGGATTATTTTGAGACAGGATTTAGGTTTATACTGTGAGAGTGAAGAGGGTGTAAAATCAGCTTTGTTCTTCTAGTCTTCTGTAGATTTTCATCCCTTTCATTACAAAGGTTTTCAGTTTAACATAAAAATAACAAGTACCTCTAGAGACACAGTCGTAGGTGGCATGTAGTTACAGTCATACAGTTGCTCTTTAGATAAGCTGGAAGTAAACTTTTTTGCAAATACTTGTACCAAACTTCTGTAACTGTGAAAAGGATCATTGAAATTCTGTGCAATTGAAAACACCCAACCAAACAACATAACAAAGAACTACAGAAACTTCAGAGAAATACTTTATGTAGTCTTCGACCTGGTCTATGATTCCTGTAAGTTTCATATACAGTAATGGAATCAACAGGTTGGTTGTTGTTTGGAGAGAGTTAATGGTTTATTGAAGTATTTACACAGACAAAATTTACTTCTTAAGTATTCTTTTAAACTTAATTTACAAACATAATCCATTCTTGGTGATCTTAAAAATATTATAAAGTTTCTTCAGTTGATCTACAATTAATACCTCATTTAAAGGTGTCTTGGCACAAATGCACTGAGAACTGTGTAATTGCACAGTGTCAAAGTTAACGGTTAAAATAACCTATGTCCATATCAACAGCAAGAAATATGACCATGTACTGTATATGCATGTTTTTGTCTTAATGTATGTAGCATTGAAGAAGCATTTATTAAGAAAATGGTAAGTTCGGGTGTGGAAACCGATACGGTTCTTAAATTATTTAATTTGATGGTACCAAGTATTGTTTGACTTGATTTCTCAAATTTTAATTTCTCAAATTAATTTCTGGCCTCAATTTCAGTCATAAAGGAATGTAATGTAGCAATGTTAAGCGGGGTTAAAGTATTGAAAAAAAAAATAAGAGAAACCTCAAACCAAAATAAAATGGTTTTAATTAGAGTTCTCTAGGTCAGGTTAAGGATTAAATAAACAGAAATATTTTTTAAGCCTCTAGATTGGATCATTCTCTCTCAATTGTTTGCCTTTTACTTCTCTCCCAAGTGCTTATTCAAAAAGAGTAAACCATAATCAAGTCATCACGTTATTTTTTTCCTTCAAATTTAATAGGTCTTAGGCAAAGCTCATGATCATTGTCCCTCTGATTCTTATTATCTCTGTATAATGGCATTTTTCTGTTCAGTGAATTGGATTTCTGTTCATTATGGCTAAGTAGAAAGCAATGATTTAGAAAGATCACCATCTTGTCTTGCAACTGATAAATAAAATAATTGTGTTTTCTTAAATTTTACTGTTATTTAGATCTTTACTGTTAAAATCTGAGGTAATGATATGACATGTTTTGCATACTAGTAAATTTTAGTTCTGTAGCCTTAAGAGCAGCTGCTTCCAGTGAAAATACATTCATGGCCTCTTAAGATTTTTTTTTTTAATAAATCATGAAGCTGAATCTTCAGATGCTTTCAGCATTGAACTGAGAATACTTCCTTTTAAATATTAATGCAGTATCTAAATTTGTTTGTCAAATGTTGCACATGAAAGAACTTCTTTTAGGATAAGAAGTACTTACCAAAATAAAATAAACTTGTGTGTTTATCCCACCGAAGTCTGAAAAATATTTCAGGTGCCAGTTAGTAAGGTCTTTAAAAATTGTTACTTTTATTTTAGGAAATAAGTTCATTAAGTGATGAACGCTGTAGGATGACTTGAGAGGAAGGGGCGGCTGAATGTTAGTAGATTGTGTGCTGGCCTGTACTTGCCAAGAACAATACTTTGTTTCTGCATTGTATTGACTTGGCAAAGCAAATCATTCACTGCTGATTCTCATGTATGGCTTAGTTAAAGCTTCCTATATGAAAGCAAATACTTGTTCCTATATGCTCCTAAATGTTTCCTATGCCTGTCATATCTATTACTACATGAAGTTTCTGGTTAGAGAGGGAGGACATTGAAGCTCATGAAGGTGTGTTACTCCCTCCACCCTGTTTTGGAAAGGCATTGCTGTGTTGGCTCAGCTCTTTGCCAGCCTTTCTTTGCCATATCCTGTCCTCAGACCGGTGGCTTCCTGCCACCCCTCTGTGCCCTCTGGTGTCTGCCCAGACACCACTGGCAGTACAGGAAACCAGGAACATCCTTTCTGAGACCCTCCCAGGATGTGTGTATTGCTTGGAAATTTTCAAGATGTCAGCTTTGTTTTCTCACGGGTCTGATAAGGTAGCTCCTAGAAGAAAGGTCCATCCTCCAGAAAGTCTTCTTGAGGGAACCCAAACTTTTATCTCTCAAACCAGAGTTCATGCAGTCTGCCCATAAGTCACCGTATGAAAAATAAAGAGGTTTTGCCTTAAGATGAAGTCAGTCTTTCTGACTTTATCAGCCTCTGAAATGCAGGGCTTTGGGTAATGAACGTTGTAAAGAATGTCTGGAACAGCTCAGGTAAACTCTGTCCTGTGAACTGCTCCCTCCTACCCCCCACAGTTTCAACTAAGTCCTGTGCAGTACCTCATTGCTCCTGGTAAATTTAGGTCCTCTTAATCTGTTCTGCAGTCTGTGGCCGGAGTACCTTCCAGAGTCCTTGTTCTGTATGCCTGTGGTCTTGGCAAACATTGCTCCATTCTGAGAAAGTGGCAACTAGTTGGCAATAGGGGAGGACACTGTTCTGGTGTGCGTTGTCTGAATTGTTCCACATTTTCATCTTTAGTGGTGAAAACTGTTCAGACTGACATCTGTGGCAGATGTGGGCTGCTGTGTTATAAATTTTGTGGTAGCTGTTGAAAGAACAAATATGGAGAGTGCAGTAAAAATCTTGGGCTAATGGAGTTTTAAGGTATTTCATGACCATTCGCACTCATGTCAACAGAGTATGAAAAAATCATTTTACTACCTTAGATTTATGTATGATTTGTGGACTTGTAATACTTACAGTTAACCGTAGTACATATGATAAGTATTATAAGTATTTAATAAACAAATACTAGAACACTATAGAGCCAGTGTTCTTGCTGTTTTGCATCAGTATATGCTAAAAAATTAGAAAGTAAAAAATTAATGAGCTTGATAATAAGCATTCTTTAATTTTTTAATTTATTTTTTTAGCCCTTAAACTACAAGGGTTGAAAAGTAATGTGGAGATTTTTTTTTGAGCTAAGCATGGCTACTTTCTTTGTTAACTTCATGAGGTTGAAGGAATCCATCAGGCAATGAAATTATTTCTGGTTTGTGCAAGAAGTTTCTTCTATTCTTGCTTTTCCTTTTTTTTTTTTTTTTGTCTCTGGAATTTTGTGTGTTTAGAGATTTTGGGTTGATGATTTAGGTGGTAATGGTAGATACAAAGTGAATTTATCCTTCAAAATGATGCAGTGTTTCCTAAATAAAGTAGTTAAAATAAAAATACAACAAGAAAAGTTAAAATAGCCTGTTAAGAATACAAAGCCATCAGTAGTTACTTTTGTAAAGTTACTGTGGTTACTTTTATGGGTTTTCATGTTTTTTCTCTTTACATTATCATCAGCTAGAAGCTTTTTTCCCCAAACCAGTATAGAAACGAAAACCACGAAGGCCACCTAAAACAGAGCCAGTAATCTTGTAAGCAGTGCTCCAAGTCTTTGCACTTTCTTTGCTATAGATGATGTGTGTGTGATGAAGCAATTGTTACGCTGGAGTGAGAGTCACTTGATTGTGTAAAGGGATAGATTCTCCTTAACCTCTTCTAATCTATTTTCTCAAGAAATGCAAAAATTTATTGGAGAAAGAAATGAGGCAGTGAGGTCATCTGTTTTAGCTGCTTACATAGTCCATCACCTCTCATTATTTCCATCTTCATGATGCTTCTAATAGATGGAAAATTATTAGAGTTGGGGATTAATCAGTTTACTCTCACGCAAGTCTAAATGGACCAACAGGGTTTCCCATTTTGGATCCCCCATTTCCCCAGTCTGCCCAGTTTGACCCGGGGGAGTGCATGCTTGTTTTCTTTTCTTCTTTTTTTTTTTTAATCCTGCTCCCATCCCCCGTGTCTGTTACTGAACCAAAGGCTAACCAAGAACTTAGACAGGGCTCCTTTACTTTACATCTCTTCCTAGTTATTTCGCAGTATTTGTTTAATTAGTTATCAAATCTGGAAGTGTGTTTGGATTTCAGAATCCTTAGCAGTTCGAGCAACCATTTTTTATTGGTACTATATTAGCCTTTATAGGCACTGCTTAAAATTGAGCCGATTGTCCTTAGGTGGGTCTCTTGATGTTGGTGATGTGACAAATAAAATGTTAGACTGTCACTATTATGAGATTACTTTGAAACTTCAAAAATTTTCTTCACAGTTGGAAAGATGACATGAGAAATTTACTATCACAGCTGGGGTTCAGACTTTGGAGAAACATTGTTTTGTACTTCAAGCTGCAACCAACATTTTTCTTGCATGCTATCTCTTTAGATTTATTTAAGTGAAGCTAATTTCTTTTATTACCCAAGAAACAAAATGCAACATGCATCCAGGAAGGGAAATAGATGTATTGCTGTGTGCTGCTACCATGAAGGCAGATCCAATTATTCTTAATAGTGTAACAAAACTGATACAAAACTTTTTGCGTGTATAAACACAAGGAGTCCTCGTGGGTGGGTTATTTTGATTTTTTTAAACTGCTATGAAAACATATTTCCTGTGCAGAAAGGCTACATTTGTTGTCCTTTGCGAACCTTTGCATAATCATAGCATTTTCAGAAAGTTGCTTGAAAAAAATGTAATTTTTTTTTTCTAATAAGATATTTTTAAAGATGTCCTAAATTTCTTATTATTTTGTGGATTGCTGCATTCCATGCTGAGGTTCTTTGTTGCAATGGTTTGTATTTTTTGATAACTAGTAAGTTAGAAATAGTTGCATCTTATTCACCAATAGCTTCAGTTGTCAAAAAACCCAAACCCCCTGTAAAAAGTGCTCAGCTTCAGGAACTGCTTGTAACCTGTAGTAGTATTTTAAAAGTATTTTCTGAGCACAAAGTTACATTTAATTCAGTGTGAGAATTAGTTTTAAATAGCATGAACTTTAGATAATAGCTTCAACTTTTTTCATTTTTATTGCTTTAGGACAATGAAATACTTTGTCTTTTAATTATCAGATTTTATACAATATATGGACGTTTCTCACGTATGTTAGCATTGTGTGACTAAATTGAGTTCTGCATTCATTTTACTAATGTGCTTTTGAGTGAGGTAGGAGAGGCACTTGTTACTAATGGGGAGGTTTGCAAAACTGACTATGAATCAGTCCCCCTGTCACTGGAATTGTCACTGTTGGGGACTTCACATTCTGACAGATTGGTGTCATAAGCTGTGTGTGTCTACTGACTCATCACCACTAACTTTTCCACCAGTCGCTTTTGATGAAGGCTATTTTGAAAGAGTAGTTACAGCAATTGTTTCAAATGTATCATAGGGAGCATGCATGTTAAACACTGCAAGACTGCTAAGGAAAATACTGCTATTGGTGCTATCATTTTTGTGATTTGTTTGTATGCCAGTAACATCTTTCCTTATTCTGCTTAAAAAAATGAGCAGCATTTTTTTTTCCTAAGCAATAGCAAAAA
>WBMV01005928.1:1332665-1473329 GCA_013396655.1 Campylorhamphus procurvoides | reverse complement strand
GTTTTTGACCTTGAGGTTTTATTTCAACAATTGGCTTTTGTAGTTGGCAAGTTTAGTGTTTATTATTATTATATAATTATTACAGTTATTACCTGTAAGAAGGTTCAGTTAGTGAACAAGTACAGCCAAAGAGGAAGAGAAAAAGGTACATAATATAGGTGAAGCCTATTACTTTTGATTTCAAGAGTCAGCTTCTAAATGATACTAGAACAGGTTTATGAAGTAAACATCATTGTGAGCTGGGAAACATACAGAACCTTGGCAAAGTCAGCATTAACATCAACACTGCTTATCAGAGTATATTTTTTAACTGTAGGTTGTGGTGATGTGATTGGACATTTGCGATAAACATTGGAGCTGTCAAGACCGTAACATAAATATGCATCTAATCAAACTAATTTGCTATGTTAACAAACAAGTAAATACATTGAAAGCAAAGCAGAACTAGAATTCAAATTCTAATCTAATCTGTTTCACTGGACGAGATTTGTTTTTTTTTCTTTTATTGAAGTATGACTAAATGATGATTAAGGTTGATTATCAGATGATTAAGAGACTAGAGCATCTCTTTTAAGACGAAGATCTAAGAGGGCAGGGACTGTTTAACCTAGAGAAGAATCAGGGATCTCATTAATGCATACAAATACCTGGAGTGAGGGTGTAGGTATGACAGAGCCAGACTCTACTCAGTGGTGCCTAGTGAGAGGACAATAGGCTCAAACTGAAACATAGGAGGCTCCATCTGAACACGAGGAAATGCTTTTTTTTTGGTGACTGAGCAGTGGCAGAGATTGCCCAGAGAGGTGTTAGTGTTCCTCCGTGAAGAAATTCAAAAGATGTTTGAACCCATTCCTGTGCAACTGGCTGTAGCTGGCTCTGCTTGAGCAGGCAGGTTTGACCAGATGACCTCCAGAGACCCCTTCTAACTGCAAACTTTCTCAATAAATAAAGATTTAGGGAAAATAAGGGTCCTATTGGACACTTTCAGTAGATGTTTTAGATCAGAGTGGATCCAAAAATGTTTTTAGAGCATAACCACATAGCAGGACTGCTAAGTAAAATCGAGTACTATAGTTATGAACAATATAAAAATTGAAAATGCAAGAAGTATGCTGCTGAGTACAAGTGCAACTCAAGGGCATGCAGAAGCCAGAGCAGCAGTAGTCACTTTAAGACAGTAATCCTGTCTGGTCCATCTGAGAGGAACTTTGTGAAACCACCAGGCAATGATCAAGTACAATTTACTGTTAGGTCTAGCCTAGGAGGGGATGGCTTTACCAAGCAACTTTCTCAGTTCTGTGAAGTTTGCCTTGCTGTGTTGTATACAGTCCTGTCTTAGTCTTAAGAGAGTTATTGCCCTGACTGGAGCATTACATATATCATTGGTTGTATTCAGAGCCCTTGGTTACAATTCTTCCATTATGCTTTTACTTTGCAGGGCTTCTATTGATGGTAGGATCAGCCAGTCTGTATCTACAAAATACCCAGTAATTAAAACAGGCCATTGTACATGATTTATTAGTATACAGAAATGATTGTGCAGCATTTTAGCTTAAGTAGCCTCAGGCATCTTGCTGAAGAACTATCTTTACTGTGCTTTGTTGTTTTGACATGTACGACTCAGTGGGCTTTTTCTCCTTCAGAACAACTACTGGAATTCATGCATCAATTGCCTGCTTTTGCCAACATGACAATGTCAGTGAGGAGAGAGCTCTGTGCTGTAATGGTGTTTGCAGTTGTGGAGAGAGCAGGAACTATTGTACTAAACGATGGGGAAGAGGTCAGTAGAAGTTGCTTTTGACTCTCCTATTATACCAAACATCCCAGATTCCATAGGTTTAAGGTCCTCTTTTGTTGCTTAAAAAATAAGACAGAGTAACATTGATCAGGTAAATCAAGCCTTTTTTTGTTCTGGTTTAATTTGAAAGCTTTTGTTTAAGCATTCACATTTCTTACACAATAAAAACATAAGAAAACATTCTCTGTACTGTATAAAATGCTTCCTGCCTTTTTGAGCTGATTTGAGAAGTTTATTTCAGTGTTTAAGTGGTGTTTTAAAACCTTCTTTCTTTATTTTTTTCCCCATAGTTCTTACATTATCTCTTTATATTAAACTTAAGTTCTCAGTTTTCTTGAGCTCGAAATAGCTGTACATTTAAGACAAACTAGCTTACAATTTTTTTTAATAGGTGCTAAAAATTACTTTTGCTTTAGAACAGTTGTGAATGTTGTATTTATATAGTATGATATGACAATATTAAGTGATTTGGTCTTCATGGATCCTGCAATGTTTGATTTGTAGCTGGATTCCTGGTCAGTCATTTTGAATGGCTCTGTGGAGGTGACGTACCCTGATGGAAGAACAGAGATACTGTGCATGGGGAACAGTTTTGGTGTTTCCCCTACCATGGAAAAGGAATATATGAAAGGAGTGATGAGAACCAAAGTGGATGACTGCCAGGTAGAGTATGTGACTGTAATACATGCAAATTCACATACAGATAGATGTAATGCAGCTCGATAATGAGACAGCTCTATTTTAAAATGAATATATGTAAAATCTCCAGTGGGTAACCCTGGGCAACAGTTGGGGAACTGAGTTAGCTTCATCTGGTTAGGGATCATTTTGGATGAAGAAGTTTGCCTGTATGCTTTCTACAGAACTTGAGGCCCATCAGTCTGTGCCATCAGTCCATCCATTGCTTCCAGTGTTCCCTTAGTAGGATCTCAAGGTCCATTAGCTGTTACAGGCTCTTTTACTTCTGCAGCTAATAACCCTTTCTTACTTGACTCAGCTACTGAATATTAGGGTAGTACAAACTCTCCTGTGGTTTGAGTGAAAAATCTACTTTCTGCTAATCTGGCCTTTCAAGCTAAAAGTGTTGATGTTTGCTGTAACAGAAGCAGTGAGATGTAAGGAATGCTTCTCATAGCATAAAACTAATGGTCTAATCTGGGTATGTGATAGTTGTTCACTTATTCCCATCCAGAAAATAATATCTGAGCCTTGGGTGAATTAAGCATTTTACTTGATTCTGATGACTAATTAACTTCAAGTAGATGATCTTTGAAACGTGTGTAAGTGTGTGTTAATACAGTCACCTGGTTTAGTTTGCCCATCTAACTTGCAAAATGTTCATTGTGTTAGGATAATGCTGTCAGGATAATGTTTTCAACAAATCCAAACCATGGGACTTGTTTCAGCTACTACTAGATGCTGGAAAAAAACAAATGGTGTGTAAATGAATTTAAAGAATGCAGGAGAAAATACTGTCTTCTCATTCTTGTGCCTTTGTCCTAAGTACATGCAGAATGATTAAATTACTTTTTAATCAAAAGAAACACTTATTTCCTCTCAGTTAAATCTCAGAAAGAGACAAAGGTATAAAAATTTTAACAAGTTATAGAAGGTAATTCATAGTGTATATGGTATTGTCTTTCTAAATTGTGGTTGTTCTCAATTATATTTGCATAGTGTAGGTGGTAGGAATATTCTTAAGATAGTTATTCTTGCACTTATTCTTGGCTGAACAGATGATTATAGAAAATAATTTTCCTGATGTATGCTTTAATCCAGAAGTATTTTGTTTCTGCATGCCTCCACTCATCAATTGGATAAATGCTAATTTTCTTAAGGATAGACTTTAATAATAATAATGAAAATTATTTACCATAACAATAGGCACAAAAAAATAAAAGCTAGGTTTTCACTTCACCCTTTTAAACCTTCTAAACACCACACAAAAGCTTGCATGGGATTAAAAAATACTGGCTAAGGATATTGAGCTACATCTCCAGCAGTGGGGAGGTCAAAGCAGCTGGATGAAAATGGCTGGTAATGCTAAATCATATTGCTCTGATGGATCTTGGTCTCCTTCAACTGCAAGACTGTAGTGGAAGTACTGTGCTTGTATGTCCATCTGCTTACTACAGCTGCACTGTTGGAAAGACAAATTTGACTCACTGCACGTTGAGAAGCTACTTTGTCTTTTCTAATTAATAGAGTACTTGCACCTGAAGTCTAAATGCTTTTCTGAAGATTTTACCTTTTAATACTGGTGCGCGATGATTCTTTCCAGTTTGTTTGTATAGCCCAGCAAGATTACTGCCGCATCCTCAATCAAGTGGAAAAGAACATGCAGAAAGTGGAAGAGGAGGGGGAGATTGTGATGGTGAAGGAGCACAGGGAGCTCGATCGCACTGGAACAAGAAAAGGTCATATTGTCATCAAGGTAAAAGCAAAAGGAAGAGTGTCTTGCAAAAGTCTGTGTTCTGTAAACTTCTTAACTTGGCAACTTATGCCCAGGATTAGTTGAGATATGTATTATAAAAATACGTACTTGAAAATAGACTGTTCATATTTCTAGATTTCCTTTACACACAGTGACAACTAGGTGATTTCTATAGAAATTATTTACATAAATATTTTACATTTCTGATCCCAGTGTTTAAGGCATTATGTTTGCTTAGCTTATCAGTTAATGGATGGCAGTATTCCTTCTAGTGTAATGCCTCTTCAGAAAGAAAGCAAATTTGCACATGTTGAAAATCTGTTCTAATAACAAAGATTTTTTCTTTTTTTTTCTGGTTTTAATAGGGGACAGCTGAAAGGTTAACAATGCATTTGGTGGAAGAGCACTCTGTGGTAGACCCAACATTTATAGAAGACTTCCTGTTGACATATCGGACCTTTCTTTCCAGCCCAATGGAAGTGGGCAAGAAGTTGTTGGAGTGGTTCAATGACCCCAGCCTCAGGGATAAGGTTAAAATCTCCTTAATTATGGATCTGTTACCATTTGCATTGAAATATAAGCTATTAAGAATAAAATGTTTTAGAAAGAGTGACTAAACTGCATAAGATACCCTAGCTGGTGAGATATTTTAATGGCGGAATATATAGCTAAAATGAAGAACGTATTATCCTTGTTTTATTTAAATATTAACATGTTCAGTCAAGGTAAATGAGATATGTTTTTCCTTGCTGTGTTTTTACAAGATAGCTTAGTTGTTGCAAGGATATGGAAAAGTTTTTCCCATATTCAGTATTTTTGTTTAATGTGAGTAGAATTTCATGGTGTTTGCAAATTAGAGCATATAACTAAGTTCTGTGTTTTCTGTACATAATACTTGTTAATTAACACAACTTGCAAACGTTTTGTGATTTTTTTTTGTTTAAAGAGACTAGAAAACATACATTGTTAAGAATCTGTTGAGCTTTATGTAGCTTTAAAAAACCTCCACCAAACACAAGAAAACAATCCTCTTCCTTAAACAAAATTTTCACAATGGAAGAATAAGGTTTATGCAGTTTTGGCACACTGTCTATTGAGGCTATATTGTGCCTCACACTGTATTTCTTTTCTTTCACTTGTATGCAATTTTTTCGTATGTAAAAGTGTAGTAAAAATTTGCAGCGTTTGGTTTGGGGGTGGTTGGGTTTTTTTGGGTTTTGTGTGGGTTTTTTTTTTGTTGTGTTTTTGTTTGGTTTTTGGATTTTTGGGGTTTTTTTTGTAAATTTGAAACCAAGGGAATGTTATTAAGGCAAAAGAGAAATTTGGTTTTCAACTTTAATTTAAATCTGGGTATTTCTTCTAGAAATGCTAGTATAGCCGTGCCTTGGAGGAGGGATCTTAGATTTGGCAAAGGATAGACTTTTTAGTTAATACTGTTACAGCTTCAGAGCTATAATATTGGAGTTCATCTTTAAATTCACTATGCTTATTCTCCAATGGATAATCCCTTCAGTCTCTCTAAAAGCATGAGCCAGCACAGTTGCTGGTATCAGGTCTGAACACAGAGCAGCTCTTTGTTCTGCCGCCTCAATGACCACCCTTTTCTGACATCCAGTAGCACTGACAGAAAGGCAAGATGCAGAGAACAGCTTGACACAAGTGGATATAAGCAGGTAGGGAATAAGGAGTCTGGAAGATTTTGTCTGTTTTGTATTGGACAGTGAAAAGGGTGAGTAAAACTTCCTGGGCATGATCAGTACTCAGGAGCAGTCAAACTGGGGCACTGGAGATCCAGCCTTACCGATGCCCAGCAGCAGGGGAGTTGATTTTACAGCTTTAATAATCTTTAATGCTGCTCCTGATTGTGACACAAGTAGCGTCATTTCTCTGGAAGCCACTGTTCAAATCCTCGCAGCACAGTGTTTTTTGGGTGTAGATTAGTAAGTCCCAACTTTGACAACAGCATTGACAGTGAAGCTATTACTGCAGGGGTTTGTAATACATTTCACAGTAGGGCTTGCAATTTCCCAGCCAATTTTGAAAATCTGTAATTAGCCTAAATTTAACCAAACATTGTCTGCATCTTCCAGTGTCAACCACAGTAATGAAAAATATCAGAGCTGTTTAACAGGAGTGAAGTTCATCTTCAGTTTTAAAGGTGGAAAAATCTCAAGTATGTCCCTGTGTCTGGGAGCTGCAGTTGCCTTTTGTTAGAATCTGAACTCTTCACGAGTTCTGAAGTACTATATTAGTTCAGTCATTAATTTCAGCAAGTCTTCGGAGTTCATTTGCTTTTCTGGGGCAAAAGGAAAACTACTTAGAAACTGTATGTGAGGGTGGCAGTGGTTGGTTTTGCATGCTCTTTAGCACAGAAGGCTGCAGACCTTTAGATTTTGTGCAGACAGGGTGGACAGGGGTTAGCACCAGATGATTGAGATTTGTATGAGACTTTGTTCTTAAGCTCTAGGTTTTGAAAATTTTAGAGGTTTATCCCTGCTAATTTACTTTTCCAGCATAAAAGAAGAAACGCAGCTGTATAAGTAGAGGTAGCACTGAGTAGCAGAATCATTTTGGATTAAGCAACTTTTAAAAAATAGCATGAACCAATATTAATTCAAGACATCAAAACTCTTTTATTTTGTCAGGGCAAGTGCTGCTGACATTCCAGATCAAATCACATACTAGAAGAGAGAATATTATAATGGAAGCATATAGTTTTAAAAAAAATGCAGCTCTTATTTTGTGGTTTTACCTTCATTAGTATGAATTAATAGTATTTCTTTGTTTTTCCCCCTAACAAACTGTAAAATACTAGCTAAGATTCTTCTAAACTTGATAATCATAGTTGCTTGGGGGAAGTAGCAGTGGAGAGAAAGAAGGAGTAAATAGAGAGATTGACTGAGGAAAGAAATTGCATGTTTTTGCTGTTAAAACCTCTTCTGCTTCTTGCAATATCTCCTTTTTCTTGCCTCTCTAAACATACAGTAGCTCTTTTACACAGGTAAATGCCAGATGAAGTTAATGGTGGCACATCTAAAGACTTACAAGATTCAAGAACCAATATAAAGCTGTCTCGTAAGCTTTATGATGATGTGCTTGTAGAATTAAGCAGATTTGGAAATATACATGAACAGGAAATTGTTGTTATAAGTAAGAAATGGATCTACGTTGTTGACTTGTACCCGTGTGCACTATTCCCTACTCAGGCAAATTTGATACAGCCAATGTTAATGTTCTGACTTGTAATATTGGTTATGAAATACAGCGTACAGTTGCTTATACAAGTAAAAACAATTTTAATACTTAATTCATTCTATCTTCCTGATAAATGATCAAATATTAGTAAAGTTTGCTTTGAATATTTATATGTATATATATATATTCCAATGAAAATTTACAGAGCCTTTAAGGAGCAGTATCTTTAAACATTTTAGCAGCAGTGATGTTCTGAATACTCCTGGAAAATATTTATATCATTGATTAATTTTCAGGTTACACGGGTAGTATTGTTGTGGGTGAACAATCACTTCAATGATTTTGAAGGAGATCCTGCTATGACTCGATTTCTGGAAGAATTTGAGAACAATTTGGAGAGGGAGGTAAGAGTGCCATTTGTCTGGCAATTTGGGATGCCAGGATGTAGCCAGGCTGTTGTTGTGTATAACTTATTATGCTTTTCTCTTGTAGAAAATGGGTGGACATTTGAGGCTGTTAAATATTGCTTGTGCTGCTAAAGCTAAACGAAGATTGATAACCTTAACAAAGCCATCTCGAGAAGCCCCTTTGCCTTTTATCTTACTGGGAGGGTCAGAAAAGGGATTTGGAATCTTTGTTGACAGTGTAGATTTTGGTAGCAAAGCCACAGAAGCAGGCTTGAAACGTGGAGACCAGGTAATTAATTTTAAAATTTATCCCCCATTTCTCCTCCTTTTTTATTTGCTTTCTCTTTGCTACATGAAAATAACATTACTTTTTTGTATTTTTAGATACTGGAAGTGAACGGTCAAAACTTTGAAAACATTCAGCTGACAAAAGCCATGGAAATCCTTAGAAATAACACTCATTTGTCTATCACTGTGAAAACCAATTTATTTGGTAAGTTTGTGTACAGTGCTTGTTCAAATTTCTGTTCTAATTTTTATGGAGACTTGAATTAATGGTTTAAAATAGTTGTGTTTGAAACTCTTTTTCTGCCTGCTGATTTTGCTCATAGTTTTTCAGCCAGCTATGCTTGTAACAAGCACAAGGCTAATGCAAACTTTCTTGCCAGCTAGGTCAAAAGAATCTGTATCTATTCTCTAAATTTTCCCCTCTAAAGTAGACATGGAGCAGTCTTTAAGCAGCTCAGGACCTCAGTTAGCATCATATGTAATTAATAGCTTGGGGGGTTGGTTTGATTTTTACTGAATACTTGGATTACTTACACAGTTTAGTGATGTGTCCCCCAACTATCTCTTTCAAGATCAGGTTTTTCATCACAAATAAGTAAGGCAGAATATTACCACAGCATGTTACTGCACTAACTGATGATTAAATATGCCTAGGTTATCTCCAAAAGTCATTGCCAAATCAGTTTTCTGGGGATTTTTTGTTTTGAAGTAAAGATTCTAATATTTCAATTGTTTCTAATAATTAAGATGTTTATTAATATATACAGTGTGTACTTGTTAATCCATGTATAAGTTCTGTATAACCATCCTTCACAGAGTAGGTGTTTGAATTTCATATTGCTTTAGTGTGTTTTAGATTAAACCTGATTTCTTCTTTTCTTCAGAAGTTGTGTTTTTCCTATTTTGTTGCTCCACTGCAAATGCTGAAATCAGATTACAGTAGAATCTCAGAGCAGTTACTTTCTGTGTATGTGTATTGCATGCAGAATTCCTTCCCCACAAATCCCAGAGGGAGAGTTTCCTTTTTTCCAACAGCATCTTCTTATCTGTATCTAGTTTCTCTCTCCAGCCTCCAACTCCTATTCAACAGTACAGTTTTGGCTGGGATTACTCCCCTTCGCTTTGATTTGTGTGTCTTATTTGAAGCTTTTGAAAGTCTCTTGGTGATTTTTTTTTTGTGTACCTCTGGAGATGAAGATCGATATTAAAGACAAAATTAATAAATAACCCCTAATACTTATTCTTAGCTGGTTGCCCCCATGTTTTTATACAATTCCTTAGTTTTAATTATCAGTTTTCATTTACAATTAACAATTCATTCATCAGATGATTTTTCCATTTATGTATGTTATCTCTTATACTCTGAATGTGTGACTTGGTCTCCAGATTAGTTTTGTTTGATTTATTTAAATGTATCAGAATTTTTGTGAGGGTGAAAATTGCAGTAGAACTAATTTACTAATTTATCAGGTATTTCTGTCTCAGAGATGACTCTTTGCTAGAGAGAGAAAGATCTTTTTCTTATCTCTGGCAGATGGGTGCAACAGCCCTTTTGAGCATCCAAGGTGTCTCAATAACCTGTTATATTTTGCTTCTGACTTTGTTGTAGTTTCCCCTCTAACTTTTGGTTCATCCTGTTGCTAGTAGTTTCTTGTTCATCTGAGAGCTTTTTCTGCTCCCTCTCTGTTTAAGCCTTTCTTCTCATTTGTATTTTTCTGCCTCATTTGTGTCTAGTGTGCTCTTTTTTGCGTGTTACTATTCTGCAGAAGCCTTTGTCCTTAGGATGAGAAGTCAAATTCCTTCTGTTGATACCATCCGTGCAACCATGTGGTCACTGGTGTATTTCTGTTCTAGGTTCTATTCTAATCGTAACTTTATGATTTTTCTGATTCGTACTACAGAAAATGAATGTCCTTTTTAAAAGGGAAAATGTTTTTAAAGTTTTACATCTAAGTTATTTAATACTGGAATTGACAGAATATCCTGATAATTTCTTTATAGTGATTAATATCAAACTGGGCTGGTGCATAGAGCTCTCTTTTACATTTTTGTTCTTTTTCTTCCCTTCTTTTTCCTGTCTTGTGCAGTTTTTAAAGAACTCTTAACGCGGTTGTCAGAGGAAAAAAGAAACGGTGCTCCCCACCTGCCTAAAATTGGTGATATTAAAAAGGCGAGTCGTTATTCCATCCCTGACCTTGCTGTTGATGTGGAGCAGGTAATAGGATTGGAAAAAGTAAATAAGAAAAGTAAAGCCAACACAGTTGGGGGAAGAAATAAGTTAAAGAAGATACTTGACAAGACTCGAATCAGTATTCTGCCTCAAAAACCATACAAGTGAGTTTATTTCCTCTTAAATATTTGCTTTATGTTAAATTTTTCCTTAAAATTAAATAATTTCCTTAAATTAAATAATTCCTAATGAACTTAAATTTTTTAATGGTACTTTTTTATTAATACAGATCATGCTCATATCTGAAAAAAATATGCTACTCTGAATATTTAAATGAGGATAGACTGCTAACAATGCAACTTGTGACATCAATATGGATGTATTTTGCTTCTTATCGATAAAGTGATGACACAAATACCTTTTTGTCATTTACTGTTTTCTTCTAAGAGGACTGTTAACTGAAAGCATCCCAGTCAATTAATTTTAGAATAATTTTTCAAGCAGAGTTGCTTGCAAAGAGTTGATATGAGCAATGATTTCAGTGTATCCACATTCCAGTGATCTATAAAAATTTGTATGTACTGCTGCAAGGGAGATTGAGGTTAAAGTTTTAACTTGGCTTCCTTGATTGGATTGTGGGGTTTTTAAAATGAAAGGTAAATATGCTATCTGATAGCTTTCACTCTTTGAACACATTTTAGAAATAGAGTTCTGATAAGAATTGTTGGAAACAATGGAAGAGTGAATTTCATGTGATATTGTGGAAATCTGGTTCTTGGCCAAGGCAGATCATATTGATGGGGGAAAATGAATTGTAGAGGGTAGCTGATGTGTGAACAGTATTTCCTCTTGTATTTTTCTTTCCTGTATCCCACTAAAAAAGAAACTATTCCATGTAAATTTATTAAAAAAACACTTATGCTGAACATTGAGGAATTTTTTCCGGCTATTACTTATAAAAAAAGTTTGCTTAACTAGTGTTAGATATTCCCTACTAAATGAAAACTGTTCTGAAACATCATATATAAAATATTAGTAATAGATTAAATTAATACAAATTATTATATTCAAATAATGGATGTTTCATAAGTTGATGGCAATACATTTCAGTAAAGGAGAATCTGTAAATATTATTTTATGTTGCTTGTCTTTAGAATGTTTTCCTTTATTTCACTGGTCTTGCATGTTTGTTCCTCTGATGAGCTTTGTAACCTTTGCATCCTGTTAGGCCTGGTTTTCTGCATTGTTCACTATTGTTCATAGCATTTGCATATAATTTTCATATTGTTGCTTTTTTTTTTTCTTCCTTTCTTTTCTTTCACTTTTACACTTTTTCTGTGCAGGGACATCTTTGGGTAAGATTCAGAAAAACAATACCCTTGGCCTATTTTATTTTCTTTTTGCTAGCTTTACTTTGTGTATTATATATAGCAATTTGTCTTCAAAGCTTGTTGATGTTCAGTTGTTTATGTCTGCACAGTTTCTGCATAGAGATCTGTAGCTGTAGACTTTACTGTTTGTGCTTTTCTTTCCCCTATTGTGTAGAAGCACCTATCTTGTTCTTCCCAACAGTTACTGGTATTGCATATATTCAGGGAATTTACATTTTCTCACATGTTTTTACATACCAAAAATCAAGAGGGATGAAAAAACTGATTTACTTAGTAATTAAAGTTAGCATTTAAAGACTTCATGAGTCAGCTAGCTTATGAGGTTAAACTGTCCATCTTTTTTCGAATATGAAGACTGCAGAAGTCTGCAGTGCCTGCAGGATGTATCAAGACAAAAGCAATGTTTTAAACGAGAATGAGGTCACTCTTAGAGGGAGCTTGTCTGCTTCATGAGACATTAAATCAGTATCAAAGATGAATCAGTTTGAGCAGGAGATAATGCCTTTCTTCAGTTTTGCTGTTTAGTCCAATAATGTCAAGTCACTTCCCAAACTGAGCAAACAGCACCATTTCCTCAGCTCCTACTGGGAAATCTTTTCTTCGCTGGCTATAAGGCATCTCTTGAAGTTTGCTTCTGGCTACAGCCTCCACTCAAGCTCTTTGTTTACTTTTCTAATGCAGAGCGGTTTTGTGGTCTGTAGGCACAGTTGCTCCAAGTAAGGATTAAACACAACTCCCACCTCCCTGTCTTGCAAAGTTCTGCCTGGTCCATAGTGCACCGTCCCAGACAAAGAAGCAGCCCTCATCTCTCTGCTCTGTTTGCAGCCCTGCAATGGGATGCATACAATGCTGAGTTTTGAAGGAGGAAGCATTCAGACAGCTCTGCCAGTCCATTTTCTCTTCTTTCCTGTTTGCCATTCAGCAGGAAAGTTATTTCTTAGTTAATGTGATATCTCCCTGCACATTAACTACATACAGAAAGCAATAGAAATGCTGTTTCCTTAAACCCAAAATATCCTTTCATCAGCATAATAAAATATTTTATGTAACAGTAGGGACAGTTGATCCTACTGGACAGTTGATCAATGGGACCTGGATTTTTTAGTGTTGCTCTTTGTATCTGAAATTTCTGGTGTCCATTTCTTCTTTGCATGTGTTAGGACCCACTCGGATTCTGATTTAAGTTTTAAAAGTAGACAAAACTGAGTGTAAAGTAAATGCTTTCCAATTTCTGATATCAATTGTGTAAAATCGAACAGCATTTTAGATACTTTCTTTTTTCCTTTAAACCTAATGTTTGTCAGTTGATCCACTTTACTGAAGTTGCTTTGGTCATGATGCACGGGATGGGTATAAGATTATATAAAACTGACAAACTGCAAAAGGAATGCAAGTGAAACTATTAATATAAGGGTGAGAGTCACATTGTCTTCATTTGATCTGAATTTAGAGAAAATATTGGTGTTGGAAGACTTATGAAATCTCGTATATAGTTGTTTAGAACCACCAGAAAGCATTTTGAGGTTTCAAGGACTTTGGTGTTTTTTTTTTTTGGGTTTTTTTTGTTTGTTTTTTTTTTTTTTGTTATTTGTGTGGGTTTTTTTAATGTTCAGTCATTCCTACTTGAAAGAAAAGATATTGATTGTGGGCAATTCTTTTAGTTTTACTGAAAGACTTATTTGCTTGTGACTTAACATAAAAATGCTGTATGCTGGGTTGATCATCACTGCTTGTCACAGTAGTTTGTGATTGATGTGGAAGTGAAAAAATACAGATGTTAACATTCAGCTTAACTTCTGACTGAGAGAGAATCCTGTAACTTTTTTCAGTGGACTTGAGTGTTTTTACCACTCTCAAGGCTTGAAGTTTACATTTCCTAAAATATTTTGGTAATACAGAGTTATCTTGTATTTTAAAAAGAAAACAGTGAGAAAACTCAAACACATCATACAGAGATACCCCTCCAAAGTTTTTTGAATTGCATTACATTCTAAAAGGCAGTTTCTGTATCGATGTAATTAAAACTGTGTCTTAAGTGCCCAGAGTTACTGTTGTAGCTTTCCAGAGTATTGGAAATGTTCAGAGGATGTTCAATTAATAGCAATTAAAGAGGTGGTACAAGAGTACTGTGTAAAGTAGTTCATTGGTAAGCACCAAAGGATATTGGTGCTGTAACAGTTATTGGGGATAATTATCTGGCCCTATATTACTTCTGATTAGGTTTTCTGAGGATGACTAGATCACTAAACGAAGGCTCAATTGCCCAATGTACAAGTGGTCATTTGTGTTGCATCATTTAATTTATCAGAGTGACTTTTCAGAGTTGTAGCCATTTGCAATGAAACAAGTTCTGGTTTATGCTTTACTTACAAGTGTAGATACAGACTTATATGTACTTGGCTTTTAGAAATGCTTTGCCTATAATTGCTACATTTTTAATTGTTTTCTCTTTCTATAGTGATTGCTATTCAACATTTTACACCCTCTGAGTATTTTATTAAGCATTTTAATTTGTATATTTAGAGAAAAGTTCAATAGCTGTCTCCAGCTATTCATCCTGTCACAGTTATTCTGCTTCATTTGATAATTATGAACTCGAAAGTAAAAAGCAAATCAGTGCCTGCTATAATCTGATGATAGCTCTGTCTCTGATCCATCTAGCACTACTGACCTCCTTTGGGACCCTGCCTTACACAACTTAATAGAAAAAACCCTTCACCTTTTTCACTGAATGCTTTATTTACAGCTGTCAGGCACTTTGGAGGGGATACCAGTAACACACAAGTGTGGCTGTTTAGCTTAACCTTCCAAGTTAACTGGCATCACTTCAATCACAGTGAGTGAAGAGAAACTCAGAGAGGTGATATGGGGTAGTAAAGTGGATGATCTCAGTGATCCCCTCTTATCTATCTGTTGGAAGATCTTAGTATATCTAGAATGTATCAAGGTACAGTTGCAAATCCTTTCCCTGCTAGGGTGAAAAATCGTGAAATTTGGGTCTTATAATAAAACAGCACTGAGAGGACAGCAGTATTAGTCAAAGTTTGAGTGATGCAGGAGTGATGAGGTATTCATAGGTACCACTTTTTGAATTAAGATCTTGTTCATTATTAAAAATCATCAAAAAATAACGAGCCTAGCAGCTCTTCAGAGCTTGGTGGTGAGCATGAGGATCTTCTGGCAGTGTCATCAGGCAGATCTAATCACTCTGAGTGGACATTTGGGTCCTGTTGGCAAAGTCAGAGAGCAAGTACTGTTGTCTGGACAACTTTTGACTTCTAAATAGCAATTGCTATACTAACAATAGGAAGTATTAAAATGTAGCAATAGAGAATTCCCTGAATTCCCCAAGCTCGGAATGTCTGTAAGTGCCAATTTCATTTCTTTCTGGATGCAGTGACATTGGAATTGGCCAGTCTCAGGATGACAGCATTGTGGGACTGAGGCAAACAAAGCACATTCCTCCTGCTTTACCTGTCAGCGGAACCTTGTCATCCAGTAATCCTGATCTACTGCAGTCTCATCACCGCATTTTAGACTTTAATACTACTCCAGGTAAGGATCCTTTTGTTGTTGTTGTTCTTGACCTTTTAATTTCCTTTAACAGATCTCTTATTTTTGTTTTTGTGTGGACTTCCAGAGTCTGAAGAGGCATGTGAGTTTTTTCTAACTGTATGCTGTGACACACAGATTAGCCACATATTAATGCATTAGGATTTATTACATTTACTTCAACATACTTTAATAGATGTCTGTTTTTCAAGTATGCTGTATATGTAGTGCTCCTTACTGATTTAATACTCTTGGTCATGAAAAACCTGTTTTGCTTGGTATTTCATAACTTGTCCACTAGATCATTGTTTACAAGACTGCAGTATTTTCAAATAGCACAGGAGATCATTAGCTTATAGTAAAGGGAAATGCTGTTGGACTGGGACACAGAACACGCTTTTGAGTCTTTTTCTGAACAGACTCATATAATCTTGTAATACATCTGTAAGGGACAGAGTTTCAAAGTTTCCTGTTAGTTACCCTGCCCTACAGCTGTATGTCAAATTCTTTGAATATAAAATCCCTTTCTGAAATAGACAAAAAATGAACATATTTAGAGAGGATCAAAGCACAGGGGTGAGTGAGGGAGAAATTGGGGGAGAATATGAGAAACTTGAGAGCCTTATCTTACGAGAAGGGTTTAGCCAGAGCTGCTGGTGGGGCTAGGATTTGGGCTTTTATCTGGTTGCAAGAAGGTTCTTAGTGGGAAACCTTCACTGAGTTAAGTATCCAAATCTTTGCTATTAAAATATAGCTGCTGGAGGAGGATATGGTGATAGTAGCTATGCAGACACTTGGTTATTTTAGTATAATCTTTAGAGTATTTCTTAAAAGTAGAACTGAAAATTCAGCACCCTCCTAAGCCTGAGGGATTTCAAACATTACCTAAAGGGATGGTGCTTAAATATCAGCCTACGCGCTGGTCATGCCGGTGCAATCGACACACTTGAAAGTGTGATAGTGAGCTTAACTTACTTCATCTGAAGTTTTTTAGGGCTAGAGAAGTCTGCAAGAAGGTGGTTTGTGATTTTTATCCCAGTGCCTAAGATTGATCATGAGAGAGGTTTTTTTGTATTTTATCTAATGACCAATGTCCACAACTTTGAAGATATACCATATCAGTCTGAGCTTAACTTTTCATCAGCACTTTTTCTATAAATGATTGAAGATTCTAGTCTCTCGCTTGCTGCTTACATTCACCAGACAGTTCTAGGTAATTAATGTGCTCCTGATACCAAGCACAGCAACTGGCTAATTCCAGAGCTGTGGGCACTGCTGACTCACACAGCTCAAACAAGCTCCATGAATTGAGAAGGACAGTGATTTTGGGCCTGAAGACCCTTCAATCACAGGTGGAGTTCAGAGAAGCTTAATAAGTGAATAAGGTTCTACTGTTTGCATTTCACTTTGAGGAAAGGACATAAATATGATGTAATGCCATCGCTCCAATGTTTTAACAGTTTTTCTATTATCTGTGTAGAAAATGTATTTCTTTCTCATTTAAAAAAATATTTTTTTTCTTTGCTTAAAATTTGCTCTAATGTCCACACACTGAATATTTTTAAAGTAATTCACAGATAAATTTTTTTCCTGTGCGAGAAGGAAGAGAAAAGGGGATTGAAATGAAAAACATATACCCTAAGGGCTTTAGAGGTAGTTGCATTGTAGATAGAAGAGTTGAATTATTCCTCTATATATTTTAAGACTTAGAAAAAAATTAAACCCTGCACTGTTAATTCCTTTTACGAACTTGATATAAATTAAAGATGTAAACGGACACAGCCTCCATGAAATTGAATGCACTGGATAAGAAAGAGAAAAGTGGTAGAGCAGTTGTTCTTAGGGGCTTTGGAGAGCATCCCTCAGCACAGAAAAGAAAACAACTTTCTGTTTTGGAAGGGTAGTCTATGAGGAGAAAGTGTGAACAGCTTGAAATCTGCAAGGAGTCATTGTAGTTTCTCTTCTGATTGGCTCAGGCTGTTTCAAATATACTTTTAAAGGTTTATTTTTAAATGTTCAATAGCACTTTGATTTCTCTTTTCTTGTGCTGTCTTTGCTATTTGAAGTCAAAATAACATAGTAATGATGAGCTGCCAGTCACCAGTACTTTTTCTTTCCCCTCACAATCCTTTCTAAGGGACTAGATTCCTATAATATGGCATTAGAATCTTCTGCCTACCACTCCAGTTTCCTTTTTCAAAAAGGAATGAAGGGGGGTGATTACGATTCTCTTCAAGCAGTGTTTTGTTTAAAAATTATTGGCTGAATTACTTGCTACTATTGCTATAGCTGTAATCAATTGCTGGCAGACCTCTGTATTCTCTGTAGTGCTTTTGCTACCAGTTCTGATAGGTAAGCAACCTGAGAAATTGGGTGGTAAAATACAGCTCTAGAGGTGGGACTTTGCTGTTTGCTGTTCTCTGCATTTCTTCTTACTGACTTCAGTGATCCAGCAGAGCAGGTTATTTTCTCCTTGTGTAAAACACTTATTTCTTGGGACCGCTAAGCAATTTCTTACCTTGGTATTGTTTACAGTAGCTTCCCAATTTCATAACATTTCTTTGAGCGGCAAGTATTTCTGTAACAGCAAGAGGCAACAAGGTGTAGAAATGGTCTGTTTTTTCAATAAGGTCTCTGAAAGGATGTGTCTTTGGCACCTGTTTTCCTCAGGGTGTCAAAAAATGTAGAAAATATTTCAGGCACTGCTCTGTATCCATCTTCAACTGATTACTGAAGGAAGATCGGTCAATGTAGAGTTGGTGATTAAAGGCAAAATTTGCTTTATAAATTGGCTGAAGTATTTGTACATTTGACTCAAGTGCTTAGGAAGGACTGAAAACTGGCTGTAATATTCTTTGTGTGTAACTGATGATGTCATCACTCATTTCTACTGTGTTTTGGTATTAGTGCTTCTCAAGCTGCAAACAAACTACTGAGAGCTTGAAAGTTACGAGCTTAGTTGCATGAAATTTGTAAACTAATATATTTAAGCCTAAACAGCCTTTGTGGCATGTAAATCAAGTCATATCAGACTGATTCATCTTAATGCTTTCTAAATTATTATTTTGGAAACATGAAGCAGCAGTGGGGAGATGTTAATTTTTGTTCTGCTGTCTCAAGATTTCTGCTGCTGAATAGATCTTTCTGTAAGTAACTTGAGTACATGTTATACACATTCAGGTCTTGTCAAAAAAGACTGTGGTTGTATCAAAGTGAATGTTTTCATCTGGGAACTGTTTTTTGAGTATTTTTTTTAAATTATGGTCATTTAGTGGCTGTAGATTCATAAAGCTATCTATTACTATATATTTTCTTGCTTGTATGACCTCTATTGTTCTGAAAAAAATGTTATTTTAGAAAACCCATATTCATTAAAGAAAAATCACAAGATGTCATTCCTTACAAAATTAGGAAAGCTTATTTGTAACAGAGGAAAGAAATTAAATGAATTGAAAATACTCATTCTGATATTAATACTTCATATTAAAAACCCCAGTGGTGGATAGCTGTACAATTTCATATCTTTGGGGTTTTTTTCTTTTTATGATACAGTGATAACAACCAAACTTTAGTTCATTAATGGATCTGGATTTCAATATATTCATGAAAATATGTTGGGATTTGGCATCTCTGTATAGCTTGTGGAAATACCAAATCTGATGTTAGGCTGGTGGTTTTCCAGATCTCCTAAAATCAGTCACATTGTAGGTGTTCACTGTAAATTTTGTGCCACCAGTCAGTTGAAACAGTAATATATTTAGAACTCGAATGTTTGTGAAAGTTTGTTTTATCTTTGGCTGCTTTAGTTCTTAGTTACTAAAACAGAGAACTAAATAGCAAAGTTTTCAGTCTATTACTTACACATTTATTAGTATGATCTAAATTTATAAAGGATAAAGTATTTTTGATAATTGAGTACTTGGATGCATTAATACTACTGCACTTTAATTTTGTATTTGTGCGTGTTGGCCATTATACAAGTGTCGTCCTAGCCCTTGTATGTATGTGTCTTCCCTTTGTGTGTGGCACTGTGGTTGAGTATCAGAGTTAGGTAAATGAGTCTATTTTCTTTAAAATATCGTTAGGAAGATTGACACTCCTATCACCTATTTGATTAAACTTTTCATATGTCGTTGTATAGGATAGTGTAGATAATGTCCTGGATTTTTCTCAGGCTTAAACAGAATTTTCCAGGACTCAACACTTGTGATAATCAGGCTGCTCATTAGTTTGTCCAAACTTTGAAAATGTTAACATATTTTTGTAGCTGGCTCCGTCTATAGACTAATTAAATTCTTTTCCTGGATGTTAATAGAACTAGTCTTTACTGAAGTAAAAACTGATAACACTGGTAGTTAAAGAAATTTGCTTGTTCTCATACCATTTTTCTTTGCATACTAAATTGCATAACTTGCAATTGCATAACTAAATTACATAATTTGTAATTTTTTTCCAGACTTACCAGACCAAGTTCTGCGGGTTTTCAAGGCAGACCAGCAAAGTCGCTACATAATGATCAGTAAGGACACAACAGCAAAAGAAGTGGTCATCCAGGCTATCAGGGAATTTGCTCTCACTGCAACCCCTGATGCGTATTCACTGTGTGAAGTCTCTGTCACACCTGAAGGTGTAATCAAGCAAAGGAGGCTTCCTGATCAGCTATCCAAGCTTGCTGACAGGATACAGCTGAGTGGCAGGTAAGATTGGAGATTGAGCTAAAGCTGATGATGCCAGTTTATTAAGTCAAAATCCTGTTAAAGGAGTGTTATTTAATTATTAATGTTCTGTTTCTTTGCAACAAATTCCTGCTTATGCAGCTTCTCATTAATACCTAGGCCTGGTGATATTAGTTTTGTTCTAAGATTCCAACGGGATCTTTGCTGTAATTTTCAGCACTGATCAAGTATATTATATCTAGTGTGGTGTTGAATTTTGTTTTTACAGGTATTACCTGAAGAACAACATGGAAACAGAAACTCTTTGTTCCGATGAAGATGCTCAAGAGTTACTAAGGGAAAGCCAAATTTCCTTACTACAGCTCAGTACTGTTGAGGTGGCTACGCAACTCTCCATGAGAAACTTTGAGCTGTTCCGTAATATTGAACCCACGGAATACATCGATGACTTGTTTAAACTCAAATCAAAAACAGGTTGCACTAATCTAAAAAAGTTTGAAGAGGTAATAAATCAAGAAACATTCTGGGTGGCTTCTGAGATTCTAAGAGAAACCAACCAGCTGAAAAGGATGAAGATCATTAAGCATTTCATTAAGATAGCACTACACTGCAGAGAATGCAAGAACTTCAACTCGATGTTTGCCATCATTAGGTATGGCCAGTAATAATTTTACTTCTAAGTAAAAAGCAAAGTCATACACATGTTAGTTTAAAACAAATAAAAATAAAAAGGGTAATTACCAGAGTAAACCTAACATCAACACTTGGCAATCTAATAAGGAGGGCATTTTTCAGTAATCTGAACTTGCCATTGAAATATTTGCTGAGATGTTATTTGGAATGTTAATATTATGTGCTTACTGCCTAGGACAGCATGGCAAGAGTCATTGGTGAACTACTGCACTTATTTAAAGACAAAGACCAAGAAACAGCAGTTATAACAGAAAAATTAAAACATTCTCATAAATGAATGGGTTAATTTTAATGTATAAAAGGCAGCTCCTTTTATACATAGTTCCCAGTATCTTAAATGCATTCAGCCATGATATGTTGCCTTTGGTTTTCTTTGTATCAGCAGTTTCTTGCATGGAACTCTCCTAATAGTCAATAACAGACTGTCATATTATACTATATTATAGGCTGTAAAGATCTTTTAATAAGAATTTTAGAAAGTACTGAAAATCTCAGACAGAAAACGTTTCTTAGTTTTGGAATGAAGAGAGAAAACTCTAATGTGTGTGTTTATACACATATTTTAGAAGCCCCCTCCCCCAAAAATCCCTAAATATTGTCTATGAAAAAGCTTGAGTAAGTTGCATTAAAATGATAATTTTATCACTGTCTCTGACAAAAGCTTTTGTCACATTCAGTGAACAAATTGAATGTAACACTTTTACTGAAGGTCACTGTTCTTGAATATAATTAGATCAAATGTGGCATGTTCCAAAGTCCAGGATCCATGCTGATAATCAGTCAACATCTCTGAGATCTAAATTATTGAAATTCTGTTCAGCTATTTCAGCCAATCTCAACGAGAAATAAAAGCAGCCTTTCTGCTAGAAAAAAACTTGAGTGAAGGAAATATTCCAGATACCAAAATTTCCCATAGGTAGAAATCAACAGCTAGACAGGCAATGTCATTACGGGGGAAAAAAATGGGTTTTGTACCAGTTTACAGCTTCACAATAACCTTAGATATAGGGGGTGTTATAAAATTTGATCCAGACAGAACAAAGTCAGATAGATTATTGCAGAAAGAAGGTGGGTCACTTTGCTATTACCTCCTGAACATCTTTATGTAGGTGAAAGCTGGTTTTTCCTCCAGTTTGGTAATCTGGAATTAAGTGGTGTTTCTGAGGTGCTCTTAGATTATGATATTCTTATCAAATTCAGGCACTGTTCCAAAGTAGCAAGTACATACTCTGTATAAGGTTTAATTACTCATCAAGTGTAATTTTTATCTGTTTGTAGTTAATATCATGCAGATATCTCCAGTTTTTATGGCTTTTATAAAATTACCTGTATTATTCTGTATTAATAATTGTTAATGTAATAATTCTATGTTAAGGAAATTTTCACTTTCTGTTACTTTATTGACATTGTTGTGCTATGCTATTCTGGCCATATGGTACTTCTCCAATACAAAAGTTAGCATGGTCTTTTCTATGATTTTTTGTTTTATTCTCTTGATCTTGAACTTTTTTTGCACTTTTTTTTGTTTCAAGTGGCCTGAATTTGGCACCAGTTGCAAGGCTCCGAACTACTTGGGAAAAGCTTCCAAGCAAGTATGAAAAACTGTTTCAAGATCTACAGGACTTGTTTGATCCATCTAGGAATATGGCAAAATATCGTAATGTTCTTAACAGCCAAAACCTACAGCCCCCTATTATCCCCCTGTTTCCTGTTATCAAAAAAGACCTTACATTCCTTCATGAAGGTAAAAGCAGAAGTACATCATCTTTTACCAGCTAAGAAAAACTAACTTTCCTACCTAATCACTGATGTTGTTGATTGTAGGAAATGATTCTAAAGTGGAGGGCTTGGTCAATTTTGAGAAGCTGAGGATGATTGCGAAGGAGATACGCCATGTCGGGCGCATGGCATCTGTGAACATGGATCCTGCTTTAATGTTTAGAACAAGGTAAGTGTGTTGTATCAGGCAGAGCCTTCCCCAGGTGAGAAGGCCAGGTGTCAGGAAGAGGGGCTTTTCTAGTGCTCCTTATTGTGTTGGAGCAGTATGAGCTTCTTGTTGTTAATAATTTGCCAAAAGTATGTGGTGATCTAAAACTGGAGAAACCATTACATTTGGTGCTTACAGATATACACTTAAAACGTTTCTTATTATTCCTTATCTGACAGTTACTTCGTAAAAATGAGATTCTATCAGTAGGAGGGAGTGTGGGAAATATTGTCTTGAAAACGTATGTATTGGTTTCTTTGAAACACTGACATGTGCCAGCCTTATAATTTTGATTTAGTAGAAGTGGTAATGTATCTGATGCAATGTCAGCAAGTAGTGTTAGAAAACAGGGAGTGAATGTGCTTTGGCTTCATCTTAAACCAGCTTATTGCATACTCTTTTTCTTAATTTGAGCTAGAAGAGTTTGTAATATCTGATTGTGTGCCCGAGTCAAGGCTCTTTTTAATATTTGTGGCCTTCCAGAACGGCTTGTCTTTTTCTTTCTGAGCTTGTGATCTTTCTCTGTCTCTTCTTAAACCCGTGCTTTACTCTTCCTGGCTCTCACTTGCAGGAAGAAGAAATGGAGGAGTTTGGGGTAAGTGGTTGGAGACAACACACAGAGACATTCATTCTTCCTTTACCATTTGCATTGTTTCCTACTTGCTATCTTTAATTTTCTGGTGTTATGATTTTTTTTCTTTTGTTAACCCTTTTTACTGATAATACATTTACATTTTAATCTAGGAGTGCTTTGCTTTTGAGGTTATAACACAAAAGTTGTAAATTATTTTTAAATGTTTGAAGATAGAAGTGGAATATGCTCTCCCACCTCCAGTTTAAATTGCTGAAGTGACTTTCTGCTGAAGTGACTTTCAGTCAAAAAGAAATTATAAAATGACAGGGTTGCAAACAGCTGAAAATAGCTGTTAGCTTCATTATACCTATTAAGCAATTGCCTTAATCAGATACAAAAGTTCAAATTTACAGTATCCACTAGACTAGCTTATTTTGATATTACAGCCATCATTTTTACCCTAATAATTCAAGGCCAATGCATAGCTTTCATATAGGTATACATACACTGAAATGTGCATGACATTTATTTCACAATGAACTAGCTGATCATTTTATTTAAGAAAAAGCTGTTTTCAATCTCGCAAGTTACAAAGAAGTTCTATTCTGTAAAACCAAACTGTATATCTTTGATGCAGTCTGATTTAAAATGTAGAGGGATTTTAAAATGCCTTTTGTATACATATTTGAATTTGAACCTCAACTACAGTCTTCTGTCAGCATTGCCTTACTGCATGAGCTTTTCCCTAATGCTCCAATCCTCTCAGTAGTTGGCTTATGTGAGAGAGCTACCTTGAATGCTTTTCTAGATGTATGAAGTGATGTTGCTTAGTTGAAGCAAAATAGGTTAATATTATTTAATATTTGCATAATTAAAATAGTGCCTGTAACCAAGTAAAAAGATTTCCCAGCCCTCATCTTTCTATCTGTTACAGCTGTTTGACTTACTGGAATGAGGCATGTAAGCTTTGACTGTAGACTGACATTCATGCAACCTTTTGCACGTTTCATGTTTATCAGGTGCTACCATGTTGGACTAAGTCATACCTTTCCTCTCTTTCCTCTTTCTCATGCCCTCTTCACTTCAGCTCTCTCAGCCAGGGCAGTACCAATGCAGCTGTGCTGGATGTCGCACAAGCCGGGGGTCATAAAAAGCGGGTCCGTCGCAGCTCTTTTCTTAATGCTAAAAAACTGTATGAAGATGCTCAGATGGCACGGAAAGTAAAGCAGTATCTCTCAAACTTGGATCTGGAAATGGATGAAGAGAGCCTCCAGACGCTGTCTCTGCAGTGTGAGCCAGCCACCAACACATGTGAGCATTGTCATTTGTTATGGATTTCAAGGAAACTGTTAAATATATCTCTGTTTCTAGTCCAAGAAAGCAATTGGGAGCAGTAACTAGACAATGAGGTCAAAAATGGTGTGTCTAGTCACTTTCAAGTACTGTATGTCTTTGAATTTTAAAGAAATAATCTTAACAGGATAGAGATATAGTATTTACGTGGGTGATAAAGCTTTAAGATGATGTCACACTGGAGTGTACAGGGACTTTTTAGATTTGTCTGTACAAAGGATATGGAGGAGTCAGATTTTTTTCTATGGTTCTGATGTACTCAGGTTATTGGTTTGAATAGAGATATGGTTATTCAGAGGGAATAAGGTTTTCCTTATGTCCAGGTGTTTCAGAGATACCTTAAGGGCTGTATTTGGTGGCAGCAGAGGGGGAACTTTGTCCTGGATATATCAGTTTCATTTTGATTTGAGGGAATGCTGTATGTTATGCCCTTCCCTTCATTCAGGGTAGCATAAAGTAGTAATTATATATCCATTCTGAATCAGTTGTAGTCCTTAATTGTGCAAGTATTTGAGCACCTTTTAATTTTTAATCAGAGGGCTTTGCACTGTTCAGACTAAAACACCCACCATGTTTTTAGCTAGCAGTCATTCAGTATTTTCTCCACTTTCTTGCAAAGTGCCGAAGAATACAGGAGACAAGCGATCTGGAAAATCTGAAACATCACCAGTGGCTCCTCGGGCAGGCATCCAGCAGAAAGTGCAGCAGCAGCAGCAACATAAAGTAAACCAAGCACTGCAGGTCCCTGCTGTATCTCTTTATCCCTCTCGCAAGAAAGTGCCAGTCAAAGACCTCCCACCATTCGGTAAGTGGAACAAGGTAGCATTTGGTTTAATACTCTGAAGTTTGTTTGCATATGTCAAGGAGACATTTTTAATCAAATAAGGTTCAGATGTTTCTTTATGGTAGTATGATATGCAGATTATGCCAGTTCATACAGTGTCTATCCATAATTCTATTCTCTAAAAAAGGAAAGAAGAAATCTGGGGAAAGCATCCTGTCAGTTTAATCAATATAACTTTACTTGTTACTAGCAGCTAGAAAGAATAAATGGTTCTGACTGTCTGCCCTGGGATCTTGGCTTAACTTTTCTGAACGGATTAGGGACGTGAAGTTCTCGAATGACCCATCTGAGATACCTCAGAAGTTTTGGTGTGTTTTCAGAAGTTGAACTTTTAATGTGAAATTCAGATCTGCTAAGGTTGATGGTCCTATTAGAAATGCAGATCTGAAGTTTCACTTTAACAATTGTCCCTGTGGCTTCTGCTCCCTTCTGCTTTTTTATTGTTGGTCAGTTGTTGCTGTCTCCATGTTGCTCAGAAAGGTACCAGACTATAGGAATTTCTTCTACCCTGATTTTCAAATCTGTGTCCCAGAATGTATGCATAACACATACGCATTATTAAAGAACTCTTAAACTACTTTGTGTGGTAATTATCCTAATAAGTATGTGTAGCATAACTGGCCCTTCCTATTGCATGATGGCAATTTCACAAGACCTTAATTCTGATTTCACTGTATTTGTTTTCCTCATGCAGTGCTTAGGCTGCAACAAAGCATTTGGAGCAACAAAATGAGCAAGAAATAATTCATTATTCATCTAGATCTTGTTGACTTTACCATTAATTTTAAATCTTAAAAGGACTTTGAAGCTCCATAGACTGCATTTTGCTCATGGTGGAAAAGTTTCTGAAAACTGACTAGGTTGTGCTGATGAAGCAGCTGTAAATTATTGATAGCAGGGTTGTAATCCAACAGATCAAAGATATGGTGTGTGAATGCTTGAAAATAACCTCTACCACAAGCATTGGCAAAGCTGTCAGAGAATCTCTGTCTTCACTTACAAGACTGTTTCAGGGTGGATTTTGGAGGGGAGGGGAGGGGAAGAGAAAGATGGATAAATGTGGCCTGGAAAAGCAATTCTTGATGCCCTAGATCCTTACATCGTACATCATCTTCAGGATGTTTTTATTCTTTAGTTTCCCAAAATAAGCTGGTGCAGAGATAGTTCTCAAAAATGAAAGGGAGAAAGGCAGCTGCAGGATGACCTTGTTTTGTAATCCTAATCTTATTAATTTTATTTCCAGCTTTCTTTGACCTTCTAGGCTACTCTGAGTAGAAAAGAAACAGGAGAACAGTTTCAATTCTTACTATATAAATCTTCACCAACCAGTGAGATTGGTGTATGTATTCAGCATAATTTGAGTTCAAGCTTCTCAGAAACCATTCCTGTGCACATTCTGTTTATGTATTGTATAAACAGTATCTACAACATGAAATCTTGTGTTTTCTGTGGCAAAGTATCTCCTTTAAGTGGCCAGAATGAAAGACCATCTGCACTAATATGCAGAAATAAAGTGCTGTATTTTAAACAGGAATAGGTTTGAACATTTTACTTCATTTAAGCTGGTGTCAGAAAATTTGTTTTTTTTTCCTGTGTGGTGTCTGCTTTATAAATGCATTGTGAAGCATAAAGATATATTTATACTAGACTTTACATCTACATTATTTCTTACTTAAAGGCATTAACTCCCCGCAAGCTTTAAAGAAAATTCTTTCATTGTCGGAAGAAGGAAGTTTGGATCGTCACAAGAAACAGTCTGAAGACACAGTCTCAAGTGCATCTTCACAGCTGTCTTCTCCTCCTACTTCACCACAGAGCTCTCCAAGGAAAGGTATTAAATGTTCAATATTTTTCATCCTGTTTCCTGAAGCTTTCCTTGGAGGCCTCTAAGAAAGAATCTGGGCACTCGATAAACTAATACTGCTCCTATTTTTGTCACATATGGTCAGCAGGAAATGTAGTGCTGAGTGGGATACATAAAAGGATAACTGTGAAGCTGATTTCAAAGATACCTGAAAGCCCTGTGGTTATCAAAATCCAGGAAAGATAGCCTGATATGATACAGGATTTGATGCAGTAGGTCACTCTCACTGCAGCTGCTTTTGACAAAAAAATATTTCTGTCATCAGTGTTTCCTGCCAGTGGAAGGTTGTGCAGGTTGAAAACTGAAAATCTTTGTACAGCATTGACCTCACTGGTCTATTAGAGGAATTATTTGCTGTGTCATGCATCTGGAGGGGTGTGACCTATGTAAGATAGAAAGACTCATCTGGGATTCAAATCAGTGCTACACAGTATTTTAGTAGCAGCCTGATTATTCAAACCATATGTATGACTATTTGATGAATGGTTTTACACATTGGAGCTTTTTTGACTAATATTTTTGAGTGATTTCATAGAGTTCTTTTTAAAGTGAATTTAGGACTTTAAAGGGATTCTTGTAATAAGCCTGTTTGGTTTTGTTTTTCATGGTAGTTGTTCTGATCATGAATTGACAAAACAGAGGATGGAGGCACTGTGCTGTAGTTTAAACAAAAAAAATCCTCTTTGAAACTACGATAGCCAAGATGTATTGCAGGCAAAGTTATTCTCTTTTCAGGATATCATAAAAGTTCCATTTAACATTACATAATATAACATTATGGTAGAATATACATGTGGGTTGAAGTGACTTCTACTGAAGTATTATTTACTAAGGTCAAATGGAGGAGGATATTATGTAGAGAATATATTATCCCCAATCCTTGTAAACTGTCATTGTTATTTTTCCCAAACACTATATTAGCAAACAGTGAATTTATATAAATATGGTCAGGCCTATGCATTTCTTGAAAAGGGACTTGGAATTCTGTACTTGACTAATAGTGGGGAAAGGAATTTTTTTTTTTTTTCAAAATGCAAGTCACACATAATTTAAAAAAAAGAATTCTTGGTTTAATGGTAACATGAAGCTAATGGTATGTTCTTTCAGACAAAAATGACAACATAAATTCCATGTTCTCAGCAGTGAATTGGGATAGATCAGTTGAAGTAATTTTGACCCTTATATGTAGACTGAAAGCAAAAAATGACAACTGCACTTACTTGTGTATGTATGTTGCTAAATGATAATTAACTTAGCTGGCAAGAACATTCAGCACAACTTTGTCTAATATTAAAATAAAACTGGATTTGCTGAATTTGCTTCTGTGAAATGTTTTGCAGATTTTATCTCAGTCTGGCTGTGTCAATGCTACCTCCAAATTTCATTGTAATTCTGGTAATATATGCTATTTGGAATTAATTCGTTAGCCAAATATCACAAAGACAGCTTGAAAAGCTGGTCCCCTCTCAGCCAGGATATGTAATAAACAATCAGCCCAGACATATGGGCTTCATGTTGTATCTTCTGTTCATCTCTGAAGCATAACTTTTCAGAACAGAAAAATTGTATGAGAGGGTCTTTTGGATTACTTTAAGCAGTACACTTATCCAGAGCATCTCTTTCATTCCCGTCTTGGAGACAGTGTTTATGCACAGGCAGTTTGTTAAGAAGTAAGATTTTATAATGTGAAGATACAAGTATAATGGTGAATTTGAAAAGAATTCAGTTGGTTTGTAAATGAGTAGTCCCTGTTCCCACAGTCTTAAACTTCTGATTAAGAGACCAAATATACACTGTTACACAGTTTTGCTCTGTATCTTTATCTTTTGCAGTGCTGTAAATGTAATCGTAGCTTTGCTCTGCTGTGAGAGCAGTACTGCCAGCTGCCTGATGATAACTGAGCAGACGTCTTGGAGAGTCCTAGTAACATGATGTTTGTTCCCTTTGCAGGCTATACTTTGGCTCCTAGCAGCACGGTGGATAACTTTTCAGATTCTGGTCACAGTGAAATTTCTTCTAGATCTAGTATTGTCAGCAATTCCTCTTTTGACTCTATGCCAGTCTCCCTGCATGATGAGAGGAGACAGAGGCATTCTGTCAGCATCGTGGAGACAAATCTTGGTGTGGGAAGGATTGATAGAAGAATCATGATTGAACCAGATCAATACAGCTTAGGGTAGGAATTTTGTTTGTGCTTACTTATATTATTATTTTCATATAGTGTGTATGTGGCATGTACATTTGTCTATGTAACTTTACCTGTATCTGCCAACTATTTTGTCCCTGGTTCTTAAAACCCACTATTTCAGTGCTGCATTTTGAGATAATGCGCTATTTCTGACAAGAAAAGACTGTGCGCTCTTGAGTGCCTGATGAGGTCTACAGCAGTAAGACTTTACCTTAGTAGACCTTATCATCTGAGCATTTCAGTAGTACTGTAGATTATCCTCTTTGAGGCAGACTAGTATCCTAGTCTGCTTTCTTCATGGGGAATTAACTGAATTAGAGGAGATATTATTCATATAATTAGTCAGTGATCAAACTAAGAACAGAAATAGCTAGCAATTTTCCAGTCTGTTTCATGGTAAAGTGCATCTTTGTCTTATTCCAAAATATTTTACCCCAAATATCTCTTCTAGTCTACAATGATTGGAAGCTAAAATTCACATTATGCTGCTGGTTTTCTAGGTAATTTTCTAGCTAATTAACTTCTGTAATGGTGGGGAAGTTAGTACTTTGTGAAGTTCTCTAAATCTCTAACAGTGAGCCTTGGTGTGAAAATAATTGGAACTCTGGCTCCTATTCAGTCTCCATAGTTTTTTCTTTTTTGAGCTGTTATTTGGATGCTTCAGTCCTCTGAATGGTTTCAGGAGTTTTATTCCTACAGTGTCTGTGAATGGCAGACCTGTTCCAAAATTGATGTACTTCAGCTTTGGGAATCCCAGGCTATGTAAACTCTTTAATCAGATGTCTTAAATATTTGGAAGAAGAGGGTTCCAGGCTGCATTGCAAGCTGCCCTGGAAGAACAAATCCCAGGAGCCTGGATAGCTGCTAAGCAAAAGCAACACTTCGTTGGTTTTCTCTGCTGCTGTGTAAATGATAGGGTCAGGCTCAATTGCTGAAAAGCTACAGTGAAGATACTTTCTCTAGGAAGTAGCATGTGTTTCCAAAATTAAGGTTAAAATACATTTCCATTTGCAGGAAATATTGAAAAGTTAGCTTTCAGAGTTTCCTAAGCAGGGAAAAAAAAGCTGAAAAGGTGAAACCTAAATCTGAATGTCAGTCACCTTTTAAAACTAGCTTTTGGAACTTTGCATTGCATGGCTGAAAAAGCAGTAGGATAACCCTATCTATCAGTCTGTTCCCTTTCATGTGTCAGTATGGTTTGCCTCTCTTAAAGTGCTGCTACAAAGTTAAGATTTTATCTTTTGAAATGACTCTGAAGTGTAAAGTTTTATCAGGTTATCTATCCAGTTGGGGATATTTTTGTTTTACTGAGGATGAGCTTGAAAGAAAAGCCTCCCATGCTCAAAATTGAATTAGCCATTAATGCAAACAAAATATATTTTGAAGTGCATCAAAACCTTCAATCATAAATGGTTTTGGTGGCACTTCTTAAATGTCATGAAGTCATCTAGCCCAACCCCCCAATATGTTTGTTTTTCTCTTGATTGTTGAATTCTTTGTGTGTCTTGTACATGGTTTCCAATTCCAACACTGGATTTTATTTTTCCCCCCGCATCAATGTGCATCTAGCTCATATGCACCGCTCACAGAGACCAGAGGCCTGTATGCTGGAGCAACTGTGCTTTCTTCTCCTAGTACAGAAGAACTGTCACAGGATCAGGGGGACAGAGCTTCGCTCGATGCAGCTGACAGTGGCCGTGGTAGCTGGACTTCTTGTTCGAGTGGTTCTCATGATAACATACAAACAATACAGCACCAGAGAAGCTGGGAGACTCTGCCTTTTGGACATGCTCATTTTGATAGTTCAGGTGATGGGGCAGGACTGTGGGCCTCAGGCACTCATATGGACCAGCTGATGTTCCCCGACCATGGCACAAAGTATGGCAGGCAAAGTCAAGGTAGGGAGGGCCTTGATCAAGCACAGTCCAGAGCAAGTTGGGCATCCTCAACAGGATACTGGGGAGAGGACTCAGAAGGTGATACAGGTACCATAAAGCGGAGGGGTGGGAAGGATGTTTCAATTGAAGCTGAAACCAGTAGCATAACATCTGTACCAGCAGAGGAGACTAAGCCGGCTCCTGTGCCCACTCATACAGCAGTGTCATCAACTAGTACAAAGGGGCTTGTTGGTAAGTTAAGTTTTGTTTCCCATGAAGTATTTTAATTCATTTGCTTATGGTTTTTAATATTGTTCTAAAACTGCATTTCTTTTGCCCAGTCTGATCTTTTTTAAGCTTAAACTGAACATTTTCAGTTTTTCCCTCTAACTGTGCATTTTTTGCTAAGGCAAATATCATTTATTGTTGATTCTCAGTTCTGGCAGTGCCTTTGTGTTTCAAGAGAGCCTGCCATACATCAAAAAACTAGCTCAACTGCTGGACAGTATTTTGAGAGGTTGATGTATTTAGTTGTCTGTTCTGAAATGTGAATTTCTCATCACAGTAAGGCTCCATATGCTATATTTAGAAGTCTTAATAAATGTGGCCTGATTTTTATAGAAGTGTTTTACTTTATACCTCTATGACTTGTCTGATAATTGTGAATATTCCTTACTTGTGAAAATGGGATCACTTTGTGCTTAAATACCAACTGAAATGTTTCTTTGTACTGCTGAAACTGAAGAGGTTTCTAAGAATTTAGAGCTGAAATAAGTTTATATACATTCAGTAATAGAAGGATCACATAATGAATGAATTAGTATGAAGGTGTCTTTGACAAAGCTTAACATTTTTCTTGTACTTTCCCTTCTATGCATCCCAGTCCTTGGGCCATTCAAGACCTTTCCATTTTTGCCTCTTTTCTTCCTTTCATTCCACTTCACTTTGCCTTTTGTCAGGTTAATATGAAAACTATCTAAAAGCCATTTTTGCTGACACAGCTGAAAGTCTGCCAGATAGAGGTCATAATGAGACCACTGTGATAAAGTGCTTTTCCATAACTGCCCGAGTATATTGCTTAGCAGTGGTGCCTATTGCCTCAAAGTTTGGGTGCAGATCTGAATCCCTGGAGTGTAAAGAGGAGGAACCTGTTCAGTTTAGGACTCTAGGTTCAGATTTCTGTTACTCTCTAATTTTTCTCTTTGATACCCTTGGTTTTCTCCAGAATGTGGAAGAAATGTGCTTCCAAACTTGCTTCTCAAGGCAGTGCTTGCTACTACATTGTTAGAGACTTGAAAGAACATGAAAGAGACCTGAGAATTCAAACCAACACACTTCCATGCACTTCACTACTATTAACTAATTATCCTGCAAATGTAACTCTGTATATAACTGTCCAACAGAACCCACTGTTGTATATAGTTCTTTTGCACTGAATAGACATTGGTCTCTTGCAGTATTTCAACAGAATTTTTCTACAGAATTTCATCTCCTCTTCCGAAATCTTTGAATAAAATTTCTCAGAAATCTCTTCATACTGCTTTGCTCAGTTAAAAGTTTGTTCAAGAAAAGTACTTAGATTCTACTGAAAACTATTTGGTTTTATCATAATACCAATGATTTATTTTTAGTCTGTAAAAACTTGTGTCCAAATAGCACGGGTCCATTTTAAGGTTGTACTGCCCTTTCAGTTAAATCATGCTGCCTAATGCAGGGTGGTGGTGTCATCACCAGTTGTACAAGAATATACAGTGTATGACAAGTTGTGGAGAGGAAATGTCTGTGTCAGTGGTTTTTCCTGCTTTATTTGTAAGGTTTGTCAGTTAAGTGGTCATGTGTTAAAGGGCTAGATGCACAACAGGCATTCAGTATCGAAGTCCTAGATAACTTTTCTAACTACGTAACTCTGAAACAGTCATGCCTGTCTGCCATGTGTTCCTGCAGCTGCTTAGAATTCTTAACTGCTGTTTTCTCCTCGAAGTTCTCTGCAAGACAGAGTTTCTCAGTATGCCCAGAGTTAAGCCTAGTGCAGGTAAACAGCTATGTGTCAGTGAGATCCACAAGCTGAGTGGTCGTCTTTCCACCTCCTATATAAAATCATATTCAATCATTGTTCTTATGGGCATACTTTCAGTTTTGCAGAGAATACATCCATAGGGACAGTGGGCAGTAGTGCATACAAAAAGTATGAAGATGAAGCCCACTTGCCTTCCTTATCTCTTGAAATTGTATATTATGTCTCATTAAGTAGGAAGATTTGTAGGAGGAAATAATGTATCTGCTGGCTTGTCTTTTTTCCCGTGCAAGATCCTAAAAGCAAAAGAAATGAGCTCCTAGGTACAAAGCCCACCTTTAGAATTAAGAAAGTCAAGCATTTGAAGAGATGCCAAAATTCATGATTTTTGGTACTTCTGTGGACTTTTGTGTCTTCTATGTCACTCTGATCACTGTATGTTTTATTCTATACAATGGGTGGAACAGCTTCAGTTGTGCAGTTTGAACAAATTCCCCACATAATTGGTTGGATTTGGTTAGACTAATACTTCACTACTGGAACAAAGCTACATCCTGTGTATGTTGTATATTTTGTAGTTTCTTGATTGATTTATTTTTCACAAGCTCATTCTCTAGTGTATGGTAGTTAACTTTTGTCCTTCAGATCTTCTCTTCCTGAGCTGTTGAGATAGTTGATGTTTATTTAGCTTTTAACTGTCTGTTCTCCTTTGACCAGCATTTCTCTTCCTATCACTTATGATCACCTGTTGTTTTTCCTGCAGCACGAAAAGAGGGTCGATATCGGGAACCACCTCCAACTCCTCCTGGTTATGTAGGAATACCTATTGCTGAGTTTGCAGAAGGTGGCTCCCATCCAACTAGAAAGCCTCCAGATTACAACATAGCACTTCAGAGGTCTAGAATGGTGGCACGGACATGCGAGACTCATGGGACATCAACTCCACAGCAGCAGTCGCACGGCCATTCAGCCAGCAGGCCTGTGAACAAACCTCAGTGGCATAAACCAAATGAGTCAGATCCACGTCTTGCTCACTATCCGTCTCAAGGGTTTTCCACAGAGGAAGATGGTAAATTTCTAATTGTTAGATTTTGAGTGTGCTGCATGCAAAACTGGTCAATGCTTTCACAGACACAAAGCAAATGACACAAATGTATTCTGCCATAGAAACTTTTGCCATAATTTGAACTCTGTTTCATTTTCAAAGCTTGCTATTTGTTAACTTTTGTAAGGGGAGGAATTGTGTTTGGACAGCCAAGCAGTTGGCTTAGGCAACATCTCTGGAGGTGCCTGTGTTCACCATGTACATCTCTGCCTCCCCTAATTTTTCGCACTAACCATGTATTTAATGATCAAAAAGGTAGCCTGGTCTATAAAATACCTGCCCATCCACCCCACATAGCATCATTGGTCAGGTTTGTTTGGATAGTCACTCATATTCTACATGAAACTCTTATGCTGTAGACACTGGGTTTTCCATTCCAACTGTTTCACATAATGAGCCCACTTTTGTCTTGCTACCTTGCTGGCACAAGCATGTCTGTATCTTGGTGCTTTAGCTCAACTATAATGTTTTTCTCTGGAGTGCAAGTGTAGCTGGATTGCAGCTCTAGACCTAGGTGCTCAAAATTTAGGCAGGGTGGTGCCCAAATCACACATTTGAACTCTTTGTTTTGCTTAATGATAGAAAGACTCACATTCCCCTTCTCCCTCTAACTGCTAAGTTAATAAGGTTTATGTGCAGGATGAGCTCTGAATGTGATGGGGAAAAATTGAAGTCTGCCTTAACTGAATTGCCTCAAACTTTGAGAGTTACCATGACAGAGAATATTAATTGTTTCTGCCAATGATGACTAAGTTGCAGATATATTCAGGGAAAAATGTAAGATGACTTTCTGAAGCTATTGGATATCTAGGAGTAGCTGTTGTGCTCCATGGGCTGAAGAACTGCACCTAGCTCAGTTATAGCAATTGTCTTATTGTCTTCAAGAACAAAATTACAAAGGAATACTTCCTGTGAGACCTGAAATGTACTGAAATTTAGAACGTTTTAAAGTATATTCCTAATACAGTGAAATGGAGCACAGTACACACACAGTTGTATGCACAGGTTGTTTCATTCAGTAGCAGTCTTGTTCTGTATGAACTAAATTCTATTTTCCCTTATTCTATTGTGTTTGCAGAAGATGAACAAGTCTCTGCTGTCTAAGACTTGGGCTTTTCTGGATCCAGAGTGAGCCACCCTAAAGGAGAGCACAAGAAGACGTCCCTAGAATAGGAGCCTTGGAACTATGATTAAAGGATGGTGGACCTGTTTGCCTCCTTCCCTGCCTTAAAGCAGCATGGGGCTTCTTCCTCCACCCCTCCCCCGTCTGTCCCCTCTCCCCTTGCATGTGAAATACTGTGAAGAAATCGCCCTGGCACTTTTCAAACTGTGTTGCTTGAAATGCACAGTGCAGCAATCTCCAAGCTACCACTGTCGCTGTCTGCCACATCACACAGTATCATTCCAAATTCCAAGATCATCACAT
Organism: Campylorhamphus procurvoides; assembly: GCA_013396655.1. Taxonomy (NCBI): domain Eukaryota; kingdom Metazoa; phylum Chordata; class Aves; order Passeriformes; family Dendrocolaptidae; genus Campylorhamphus; species Campylorhamphus procurvoides. Next base: position 1,437,493 of record WBMV01005928.1, on the reverse strand, counting down.
CAGGATGATTATCTCTGGCTGCACTTCCCAATGCCTGGAAGGGTTTTTTTAAATCTTCCTTTTAGATTTTAATCACAATCCTAGCACTTAGTCTCATTGGGATAATGAGATAAGTTAGTTGTCAAATTACATTTGGCCTTTAACCTACAAAGAGAAAAATGCTTTGAGATCCTTCAAGGAGGCAGTGCTTATTTGCTTGTTTACAATGCCTTTGTTACAATTTTGTATGTTTGCATTTGGAAGATCAAATACTGCATCTGCATAGTAATTACAGTATTATTTCACACCTGTAAGTAGGGTTGCCAGCCTGAGCTCCTGGAAAGAATGTTGCTATCACATGGCTGAGTAGGGCAGAAGGGAAGGCAGAGGTTACAGAATGCAGCCTTTCCTTGAGCATCTAACTTCACTCTTAATGTGCCCCACCCTGAAATATTCACGATTTTGTAAATGTTGCTGTTAATGGCATCCTCATCCGGGTCTGGTGTAAATGCAGAAACACAGTGCTTGCAACTGGTCAGTGATGGAAGAGGACACTGTGTGTCTCATACCTGTGCCTTGTGGAATACAGGATGGCATACTGAAAATAGTGTCCCATTCTAATAAGACAGATGGCAACCCCACCTTTAAGTTATATACTTTTTTTTAATTTTTATTTTTATTTTTACTATATAGTAGTTATATTAAAATAAAAATTAACTGGATAACATTGCAGTGAAGCCAAGTTGAGATGTCACAGCTCATGTCAGCTGTTAACACTGATCTAGTAACCTCCATCTATTGAGTTTGACATTAGGGGATAAACAAGCCTTTAAGTGAAAAAAAAATAACATGATTAGGTTTGCCAGCCTTTGCAATGCAGAAATAGTTACAACTGGTAATGGCTTCATGGAACACTGCATGTGTAGAGAAGGCCAATGTGTAGCAACCACCTGCTCACAGCTGCTATTAACCCTAGAATGACTGAAATGACCCTCCCCTCTATTTTTGTGTTGTTTTTGCACAGACTCCGGAGAAGTGAAGGCTGCCAATCCGAGTAGTACTCAAATGTGAGGAACTGTTGGTCTTGGATTTTTTTTTTTTTTCCATTGAACTCAGCTGATCATATTGATCAGTAGATAAACGTAAATAGCTTCAACTTTTAAAGATCAAATTGCAGTGTTTTTTCACTGTATCAAACAAATGTCAGTGCTTTATTTAATTCTCTCTCCTGTAATCATAGCTTTTGTCTATTTGCTTATATATCACATTGTCAATTATGCATTTGTAATTTTACATGTAATATGCATTATTTGCCAGTTTTATTCTCAAGGCTATGGACCTCATGTGCGTATAGAAATACAAAATCCTAGCTCTATCACAAGTTGCACAAATGTTATATAAGCATTAAGTAATTGTAGACCATAGGACTGCTAATCTCAGTTCGCTCTGTGATGTCAAGTGCAGAATGTACAATTAACTGGTGATTTCCTCATACTTTTGATACTACTTGTACCTGTATGTCTTTTAGAAAGACATTGGTGGAGTCTGTATCCTTTTGTATTTTTAATACAATAATTGTACATATTGGTTATATTTTTGTTGAAAATGGTAGAAATGTACTATGTTTATGCTTCTACATCCAGTTTGTATGAAGCTGGAAAATAAATAAATATAACATTAATGAAGTCCATATTGATTCTTATGCATTTTACATGTTCCACATACTTGAACAAAATTTATGAAAAAATTTTACTTCTCTGTGTATTAATATTAAAGGGACATTGCCAAGTGATGTGGGCAAACCACTGGTGTGGAGTTTTTCTTAATATACAGTTGTGCTGCTGATTGTTTTTTAAGACTTTGGTGTGTGTACTGCTGAATGAGAATGACTGATATGTTGTGCGTCCCCAGCAGAAACATTTGAGATGCCAAAAAGGTATGGGCTTTGATGTATATAGAATGTAAACGGTTTTAAAGATAAAATTGGATTGATTTTATATTCTGAATGGTGTAAAGGTAAGAAATACATGTTTTAACATTTAGGTAGGGATGAGTGTGGAAAGCAATCCACTTGAGTTTTTACCGAACAAGGCATTTTGGGTAATAAAAATCACCCAATAGCATCCCCAGTAATAAAAGCTGATGTTAATTCAAAGTTAAATCTGTAGATTTTATTTTCTTCCCCCAGAGGTTAGATTAATTATTTTCAATGGTATGCAGAAGACTAGGTTAAAATGGCACTGCTAAAGCCATTAACAGCTGCATCCTATTTAGTTTTAAAATGCCTGGCAGGTGGTGTTTCCAAATCTAAAATTAGTTCATTGCAAAGAGAAGTAACAAAATACTGTCTAGATTTACATCTTCCTAACACAACTCTAGAAATGATCCACATTTTTAAGAAAGTTAAAAATCACTGGAAATACATAACTTGTAAGCACTGTCTTTTTATTACTGTAATCTCCATCACTGTAAGGAAGGAACTTATGGAGAGTGTTAGATTTGTGTGGTGTGAGTGGAACTACTCTGTGAATCTGTGGCTAATACTTCTTGGGTACATTTCAACAAGCTAAAGACTACCACTGGTTTTGAAATTAGTAGAATGAACATATATTTTTTATGTATCTTACCTGCAGATTTGTTCTTCAGTAGCACTAAAGGTACAGTGATTGGGAAATAATTCTTCTAAGCAAATTGTGAGGTATTTGAACTGTTTGTGTACTTGTCAGGCTGTTTCCATATGTTTGATATAGTATTGAATTAGACAGCATTCCCTATCCTCCTGTTTATGCTTCCCTTCTGTAATTAATATTTTTACAACACATTATATAGAGATATCCTCAAAACTGCATCCAATACACTTCCAACACAATTCACTTAAATACACTTAATTGTGGGTTGGATGATGAACACTTCACTCAGCAACTGATTCAATAGAAATAAAGCCCTTGGTGTGACTTCTTGTGAAAACAGGTGTGATAGTTACTGTAATATATGTAATATAAATTGTGTACTTATTGTGTGGATGCAGCAAGATGCAGACAAATTCATACCAGTTGCTGGAGTTTGGTGTTGCATTCACCAAAATCACACAGAACACTGAAATCTAAGGAAATTTTTGTTTGTTTGAAGAAACATTATTCATTTATCTGTGCTCTCATGACCTTTTTTTTTCTTTTTTGCTGAAACTGAGGCAGAGGCTCCTCCTTTATGCAGTGTATTGCACATTGGAGTCAGCACAAATTTGTAAAAGCTGATGTATTGAGGGTACTGTTTGAATAGATTAACCTTGATATCTGGAGAAGCATGCATGTTCTGCATCTGTAAATCTGAGACTCAAATATTTGGCTCACCTAAGGCGAGGAACAGGTTTTGTTTTAAAATAGCAACAAAGACAAAACCACTCTAATTGCTAGACTAGTAGGAAATGTAATAAAATTCCAGGCTGTCTCATATGGCTTGTAGCATAGTTGAAATTTGCTCTGGAGAATACAAGTAATGTTTTAATTGCAAGTATTAATATTTAAGTTTTACTTGGTATATGATGAAACATGAGAAACACCTCTGTGAACAAAGGTTATGTAGCAGCAATACCCTCTCTAACATATGTTAAATAACACAGATCTATTGAAGAAAAAATTACTCTTGAAATTGACCCCCTTGGGAGACAGCAGACATCTGAGATGATTACTGTAATTTGGTTGCCTACCCCTAGATTGTCTTTTAAGTAAACTTTACTGTCTTGTGTCTAAAATTGGCATGCTTTGAGAGAAGCCTGGGAGTGAAAGTAGGTTTATTACTGATGTAAGGTGTCATCTGTTACTTTCTATTTTCCATTGAAAATGTGATAAATGAAAACTTATAGTTTTTACTGGAATATGTAAATCTTTTAAGCTCTCTCCTGCCTGTATGAAGTGAGTATTTAGGAAGGAGTTGAAGGTATTCAACTACTAGCAATCAGCAGCTGTGTAATCTTAACCTATTTTAATTTGATTTTCCTGGAATTAAATTTATACAGAGACACTCAACACACCTACACACAGATTGCATTCCTTGTGGAGAAATGAGCTGGCTCTGTGTCAAAACTGAAGCTTTTGTTAAGTAGAAGCACTGGTTTGTCCTTAAGTGTAGACTTGTCTGCCTCAGCCTTTTATTTGGTGGGACTACCTCATGACTTGACATGCTCAGACTTGTCTTTCAGTTTGGAGAATTTGTTTGGATTTTCTTTCTTTATTTGGTGGATCTTTAAAGGTGTAGTTTTGCCTTAGATAATTTAACCTCTGAAAGAGGGTCATTTTCTTTGCAGCACTGTTGCCCTTGCTGGCAATGAAATGCTTTGTATATGAAAACATTATACATATAAAGGTTGTATGTGTGTACATATAGAAAAAACCCAACATTGTATATCACTGCAGCATCCACTTTTTTAGCTAGGATGTCTGCACTGGAAAAGAAGACAGTACAGCCTGATTTAAAAGCATTGAAGGGGTGAAATTTGAGTCTTTTTTTCAGTGAAACTTACACGACTAGTGACGTTTCAAATACGTCCTCAATCACAGCCAAACTATTTTGACATGCAGTTGTTATCTTTTGATACAGCTCCAGAAAAAAATTGTCACTTGCCCCACGGTCAGTAGCTATGGCAGAGAGAAATTGCCTAGGTGGTGTGTTCAAAACATTCAACGTTCAAGTGGTGTGTCAAGAATGTTTTGAGGCTTTTTTCATACCTAGAGAAATATGAGGTGTTTTAAACTAGTTTTATTGTGTTTTGTGTAACAAGTGAGATGATCTGAACTGTTGCTTTCTAACAGAAGGTAGTTCGTGTGACCCAGGATGGCTTTTCTTGGTGTCTTTGGACAGAGTCTGAATAAAACGCGGGAAATTGCACTGGGAAAAAAGCAGCCTTCCACTCTGAGGCCTTGTTTTTAACATCAGTGTAGAACTGGAAGGGTTGTTCTCATGGTCCAGAGAACCCTCATACAACCTTGATACACATTTTGCTTCTAAGAAGAGAGCGCCTTTGTTGCTGCATTTCTTACTGTAATTATCATGTCATCCCATCCTCCTCATATAGTATTCTGATCTATCTGTTGTCAGTGTCTTCCAACACTATTCTCATCCATTTGTGCCATGATAATTATTGGTAGTAACGAAGTTAATAATCTGATCATCAAGAACTTCAGTAGTAGTCCCTCTCCAAACTGATACTTACGTATCTTAAAACACATAAGTACAGTTTATTCTCATCTTCCCTGCGAGTTTATTTTACTTGATGTAATGTTTACTTTGTGTTTTATTCCTTTATGTATTTTATCCAGGATCTTTTTGAGATATGTTTTCAAGGTTTTATTAGCCAGACTGATGACTTGTTTGTTCCCCCCACCTTTCTCATATATATGTAATTAATTCTTCAGTGTGTGTGTGTGTATATATATATATCTAAATTTTCCAGGTATAGCTCCTCATCTATATTTTCATCAAGTCTTGTTACTCAGCCTGTCATACCAAATACTAGCTCTTTCAAAATGGGTGGATTTCAAAGCTGTGGATGGATTATTCCTAAGCTCTGTTCTTTCTTGGCCATATAGTGACCCTGAAGACTCCTTTTGTTTTTGAGGAATTTATTCAGTTGAACAATCTTTTGCTTTTTCTTTTCATAGAAAAGTAATTCAGATTGATTTCTGTCCATTTTGATTTTTGCCTCCAACCTCTGATATAACTAGTTTGTCAGTCTTTGTCTCCTTTGATTTCGATTTGGATTAGAGAATAGAGGCTAGCTTTTCTTGGTTACTCTGAAAATTAGGTTTGGTTTGATTTCTTCCCCTTGCTGATAATGCACATTCTGGGCAGCTTTTGTGTCTTCAGTAACTTTTGAAATAAGTGGATCTTTCACTCTGTATAATGTTAGAGAACATAGCTGAAGAATTTTATTCAGGTTTTAGTACTGTGGTTTGAGAAAGTCTGTGCCTTCTTGATAGAGGAGAATAAGAAAACTTAAAGGTCTATGAAATGAAACTTCCACGGAAAGCTGGAATCCTATTTACTATAGCTGCCTGAGTGGAGATACTATCCTAGCACAGTGCTGAGTTAGTTCAGTTTAAGCTGAACAAATGTGAAACTGATGGAAGTCTCTCTGTGATTAAGGCTAACATAAAAGTTTCTAAAGAATGTTGAGTTTTATGTTCAAATAATGTTGACAAAATCACCAAGCTTCCTGAAATTTTGCATGCCGTACCTTGGTCCATGTGCAGTTCTCTTGGTAAGTCAGTCATCTTATTGGTGAAAAGTTCGTAGCAAAGACTTCACTGAAGTTCACGTTCATGGGGCTTATGTATTTATTGCTCTTGAATATGATTCAACAAATCATTCATGTTTTAAGTGCTTTGTTGACTAAGAAAGGGTGCACTTAGCTGCTTCTCTTCCCAGCACATACGTGCTTTTCCTCTTTTTCAGGCCTCCGTTATTGTTCTTTAGATGCATAGATTCTCCCTCCCTGTTAACCTCTTCCTATTGCTTATATTAGCAGCTTTCTCATGCAGCTTCTCTGTGCTCCTTTGTAGAACACAGCACCACCCATTTCCTTTCTCCCACAGTGTGTTTTGTATGCAGTCCTCAGAAACAATGGAAGGAGGCAGCACTTCAGTGCTCAGAAAGCTTGAAAGGAGTGTACCCAGGCAGGGCAAATTCAGACTTCTTTGTCTGCATGTACAAAGCCCTTTTCCCAATTGTTGCCTGAAAGCTGGTTTGTTCATGTTTCTCTGTAGTGCACATATATATGCATAGCATAACTCTTGCTTTGTGATCTGATGAATACAAAGTTTTTTGGGTTTCTATGTGCTCAAGTCTTTGTCAGATAGAAATGGAGTGTGGCTTAGGACTAACGGAGGGAGTTGGGGAGGAGGGGGAACCAAGGGAGGGGTGGTTCTGAATAGACTTCTCAAATGCAAACAGTAATCTTACAAGACAGTAATTAAAAGGGTCTACAGTCTATCTGCTTTTTTTTAAAAATCACATTTTTACTGCTTTTAGTCATGTTTGACCAATGTGCATTCTCTTTGAACACGTTTCTTTACAAAATACCATTGAAGACCTCTGCAGGACTGACCTACCTTCCCAGGGCAGCAGTCACAGCACCAAGCCTGCCACAGTTCAAGAAGTCTTTGGACGATACTCTCAGGCACCTGGTGTGACTCTTGGGGTGTCCTGTCCAGGGTCAGGAGTTGGACTTTGATGATGACAGTGGGCCCATTCAAACTCAATATTCTATGATTACAGCATTTGGTTGGTTGGGATGTCTCCATTCTGGCACTTGCTCTTTATGCAGCTGGCTTTCCAGAATGGTGTGCATCAACACTTTTTTTTTTTTGGTGTAGCTTGGTTTTTTGATCTTTTAATTTTCTATATGGAAATTGACGTCACAGGTTTATTTAATGTTTTTGAAGTCTCCCTGGATCTTCTGTAATTCACTGAATCTTGTTTCCAGTTCTTGGTTGCTTATGCTGCAGAGCTAACTGGGTTAAGGAGGGAATTGGATACATCCCACTTCTTTTCATGTGACATGTAAGTGGGTATGTAGGGTTGCAATTTCAGTTAGAATGCAGTACTTTGCAAATTCAGACAGCTTCTGAATAGCCAAAGTAATGTCTTTAGGCAGTTAGTATCACTCTTTTCCCTGAGAGGATTGGACTAAGGCTTGCAGAGGTCAGCAAGTGTCCTGTAGGTACTATTGACAATTTTAATTACAGTTTTCCAAATATTTCTGCCAGGTATTTGAATGTTATGGCTATACTTCCTTCATGTTATCCTTGCATTACAAACATAAAAATGCCATCACTTGTGGGCAAAGCTCCCTTAAAGGCTTATTTGTGTGTCTGGTGGAGTCACTGTGCACAAATACAGTTTTCAAAATGTCAGTCCACTTGCCAGAGAGCAAGTTACTTTATTCAGTCAATTTATACTGTCAATGAGTTTAAGTTTTTTTAATGTTTGTTTGAATCACTTGGATCTGATGCAGACATTATTTTGGTGTCCTTACAACTACTGATTTGGGGCTTACGTGTCTTAATTTCAGCCTTTGTTTTGCAGGATTTGTTTTTAATTTGAGTGCAGTGAGTTCTTCCTGAGGTAGGTGTGGCACACTGCATCTTTTAAAATTTTTACTGATCTCTAAGCTGCTGGGATATCACACTACATCTTTTGCTCTTGGTATTTTTTATTTGTTTTTCATTCAATTAAGTATTTCTTGAATTTTCAGGTTTAGGGTCACTGAGGTTTCTGAATTTGTGTTGTGAGGGTATGTAGAGTTTATGTGGCATCTGCAATGTCAGCCTTTATTCCTTTCATAGTTGTAAATGTTTCCTTCATTTTAATGTTGCCCTGATGACTGTGTCCTCATAATTTTAATAGCTTTGGTGAAATTTCACTTTCAATTTCACTTCTGTATACTGCTAAAGAAATCTTTGCAGCTGAATGTATTTACTGCCTCCTGATGTGCTGATACTGTTCCTCTTTGCATTTGGTGCTAGTCCAAGAGTCGCAAGCAATTTCTTTTCATTGTGTTGAAGTGCACTAATGCTATATGTACAAGATACACTTGACACTTAAGATGGACTTTTCTTGGGCATAGTTTCATTTGCAGCAGTTAGGGTCTTTGGACAACAGGCAGGCATTTTCTCTTGAGGATGCGTCTCAACATCAGAGAGATTGCTATGAAAGAAAATGTGGATTTTCTTGTATTCTGTCCTAGCTTATACTGTTAGAATTCTTAAATTCTTCATGCAATTCATAGGTGCCTGAAGAACTTTCTCATGGGAGTCTGTACTGTAATGTTGTCTTTGATTATCTTCTTAAAACAATCTTCCATACTGTATACTGGTTGTCCTGATGTTTCTAAAGGAATCATTTTTGTGGCTGGAAAAGTGGGTAGCCCAGATTTGCAACTGTTTCTGCTGCAGATAGATGCAAGGGCTTCCTTAGTGCATTTGGCAAAGACTGGAAATAAGAAGTATATAACTATCTAGGTATGTAGTTGGCATTCTCAGCACTTTATACTGTGGTTATTTCTAATCAATGGAAAACCAATAATGCTATGTTTTTTTAACAAGATTTCTACAAGCAAAAGTTATATTCCTTTGTATTATGAGAATCTGCTTTTAATTCCCTGCTCCTGCTGTCTATATTGCAACTATATTATCCGATGTTTCAGTTCTAACACTGATTTATTATGATGGAGACATCTATCATATTATCTTCTAGTGAGCCATCCCACTTGCTACATGACTTGCTCCATAATTTCATCACAGCAGAAGTCCCAGTTCAGTTTACTCTGAGTGACTGGTGCTCTGTAGTTGAGAGGGTCCTGTGCTCTGTCCTGATGGAAATTTATGAAAGTTGCCATTTGCCGTGGGTCACTACAAAATGGCCTTGTTGAAGCATGAGCTTCTGCAGATTTCTGATGCTCTGAAAGTGTGCATAAATAAAAGGCACACATGAATAAATGGGAAGAATGCAAATTGCTGGCCTGCTGAAAGCAGTCATGTCCCCCCTTCATCCAAATGAGCTGCTTGACAGTAGTTCAGGTTCCTGTTGCGCAGTGGGGTGAAAGCTCTCTTGGGGGTTGTCCCGCTTTCGGTGCCTTGAATCCCTGCCTGCCTTGTGCCCTTGTGGAGAAAAGGGCATAAAGCTGACTTAGCTGAATGATCAGTGGTGTCTTAGATTATTCACCTAAGATAGTGAAATAAATTGCTGTTGCTGCTGTTTGGAAATTTGGGGGTTGTAGGTTAATGTTTTATACATTATTTTACTGCTTTTCTCCTCTCTTCAGCTATATATCTTGCAGTCTTTGTCAATTTAGCCTAAACCAATATTTGTTTCACGTGCAAGCTTTCAGTGTGTTGTACTAGTACAGTCTGCCCTTCATTCTGGTCCCTCCCCACTGTTTACCTTCACTTACTATATCCAATTTGTATACTTAATTTAGACTGGAGACCATTTGAGAAAGGCAGCATGCATTTAAAATAATATCAGTGGACAGCTTTTGGGTTTTTTTCTTTCTCAAAGCATGCTCTGCATTGCCAAGGTTACAAAAAAAAAAAAGGCACAGTTCTCTGCAGATTTCTTAAATTATAGATGCACACTTAAATAGCTTAAAAAACACTGCTTGTTCTGTGAAGGTCACCTTCTTTCTGAAATATTATTTTATAAATGAAGCGTGCTGGGATTTTAGTAACATGGAATTGGCCAGATGTACCCAATCAATACCTTTCACAAAACTGCTAAAAATATATACTTAAAGAATACTGCATGTTGATGACATAGCATTTATTCTTATTACAATAAATTGGATTTTTCAAAGATGAGAGTTCAGTTAAAGTTATTGACCTCTTCATACATACTTAAAGAAGAAAAATAGTAATAGAATGACTAAGACTGCTATTGTTATAATGGTCTGGAGAATTTGAACAAATTTAATACTTCAATCTTCAATTTTTGCCCAGCACAAAAAATTACCTTAGCACTTCCAAGTTTTTGTTACAAAATGGCGTATTTCATTCCAGGAGAAAAAATGTACAAGGAAGGTTGCCTTCCATAGAACTGACATCATGCTAATCTGACCTTCCTTCAGTAATCTTTAGGTATACCCACTTTCTGGCCAAACCACAAGCATGCAGATCATCTGTAATACACATAAAAAAGTCTTGAATGCACTTAGTTTTACAAGACAGGGTGGCAGCAATTCTTTCACTGGCCATCAGTAGGGTGAGAATAGGTCTCTTTAGTTTATAGATCTCATTTCTTGTCATAGATGAGTGATAAAAGTAATTCAAACTAATATAAAGAGCAAAGTACAATTCAGAGATTAGGGTCTAAAAATAATATGAGAAAATTACTACTTAAAACTGTGTTGTGAGAATTAGTACCCAAAGAAAAGCCTTATGAAATGTTGTGCTTTAAAATCAAATTACCTGTGTTCCTAATGATAACTTATATTTGTAGGTTGACAGGCTGATTCTGCCTGCAGAACATTACTTTGAGCTCCTTTTGGGTCTCCCTTTCATCTATATGGTAAGTAATAAACCATCTACACATATTTACAGATGAGTAGGATGCTGTGGCAATCAAGGCTTGAGGGAAGCACAGTCTTTTTGGCACGTTTATGGTCTTGGACAGTAATCTACAGTAGAGGTGTTGCCAGGGTCAGAAAGTCCTACCCTACCTGGGACCCAAGTAAAAGTCATCACCAGAAAACTTTCCAGCCTGGTATGGCCCTTGGACTGCAACCTGTTACTGCTGTTCTGTGTGGGAGGTGATAAAGCTGCAATGTGTAGTCCAAAGGCAATCCAAACAGACTTCAGGGCCTTGGGATGATTGGTAATGGAATCCAGAGCACAGGCTGTGTTTAATTCTACCCTTCCAGTTGCAGGCAGTTATATCAGACAAAAGAGACAGGCCCAGATCCTTAAAACATGGCTCCATGGCTGGTGTCACTGATGGTTTTGGGTTTTTTGATAATAGGATGGCCTATGCAGCATGAGGCATCCTGTTGTCAGATGGGATTCACATTTCTCAATGGGGGAAGAGGGTCTTTCCACATGAACTCGCGGAACTCAGTGACAGAGTTTTAAATTAGATTTGAAGAGCGAGGGGGATAATACCAGGCTTGCATGTGATGAGCTGTGGGATGAGATGCCAAGATTAGAGGAACAGGGTGCTGGTGAGGGCCCTCAGCCTGTTGCTCTGAGGTGTGCTGGCTACACTGAATCACACTTTTGAAGTCTTACAGAGATGAGTCATGTATAGGTCAGCCAGAAAAGGAAGGTCAAAGAAATCAAATTCCCCATGATGACCAAAGCTGGTAAACTGGTAACAAGGGACATAGAAGAAGGCTGAGGTACTCAACAACGTTTTTGCCTCAGTCTTTACTGGCAAGCTCTCTTTCAATACCGCTCGAATGGATGGATGGCAAGACAGAGATTGGGGGAGAAAAGTACTTCCTTTTGCTAGGGAGGATCACGTTTGTGACCACTTGAGGAACCTGAATATACATAAATCCATGGGACCTGACAAGATACATCCCAGAGTCCTGAGAGAATTGGCTGATGTAGTTACCAAGTGACTCTTCATGCAAAATGTCATGGCAGTCAGGTGAAGTCTCTGGTGACTGCAAAATGGGAAACATGCCAATTTTTAAAAAAAATGTGGAAAGGAGGACTGTGGGAAATACCTCTGTGCCTGGGAAGATCATGGAACAGAGTTCTCCTAGAAGCTCTTCTAAGGCACATTGAGGACACAGAGGTGATTTGAGACAACCTGTACAGCTTCACCAAGTCCAAGTCTTGCCTGAACCACCTAGTGGCTAGGTCAAGGAAGGTGATTCTGCTCCGCTCTCATGAGACCCCAGTAGCAGAGTCCTTGGTTCAGTTCTGGAGCCCTCAGCACAGGGAAGACAGGGCCCTGTTGGAGCAGGTCCAGAGGGCAGCCACAAAAATGCTCATAAGGATGGAATGGCTCTCCTATAAGGAAAGACATAGAGAGTTGGAGTGATTCAGAGCAAAGTAGAGAAGGCTCTGGGGAGATATTCCTGTGGCCTTTCACTATGAAGACTTTGTAACAGAGCCTGTAGTGATAGAACATGAAGTAATGGTTCATTACTTGGTGGATGTAGACTAGATAGAAGGAAGAAAGTTTTTACAATGAGGGTGGTGGAACACTGGAACAAGTTGCCCAGAGAGATGGTGGAAACCTCATCCCTGAAAACATTCAAGGTCAGACTGGACAGTGCTCTGAGCAACCTGATCTAGCTGAAGATGTCCCTGCGCATTGCAGAGGGGTTGGACTAGATGAACTTCAGCAGTTCTTTCCAAATCAAACTATTCTATGATAATCTCTATGTCAACAGAAGATCAGGTTTTTACCTACATCCAAAATGTAGGTAAAAATATGCTACCTTTTTAAGACACCTGGACAACATCTGGAGAATAATATGGATGGGATAAAAAAGGAAAGAGATAGTGTGTTTGAAAAAGTAATTGCAGCTGAAACGCAGCAATGCTTCCCACATCTGTTTTGTCAGCTTTCCCTTCCTTTTCTGTGAGACTCACAACTTAAGAGCTTGGCAGCTTGCATATGTGGGCCTGGCTGTGTCGAGGATAGGTCCCAGATTTCTAGGCTAACCTGGAAATGCTTTTTGAGCATTATTTATATATATGTAATATGTATTATTCCTCATGTATGAGGCAAGGCTGAGAGATGGGTCTTGATGTGTGCTAGAGACCTCGTGTGCTGGCTCTGTGGTACTGCACTGTTTCTGGAAGGCCTGGAAAGCTTATTTGGGCTTCTCTGTTTGCAAAAGTGCAAACCAATCCTGAGAAAACTACTCAGTTGTGGTCTTGTTTTTTTGAATGATTTGTTCATTCCTGTCGTTGACTTTTTTGTTTTTTCTTTCTTTCTTTCCCCTAAAGATGCTGCTGCAAAATCCTTCAATTTTGGAGTAAAAGTTTTGGAAAGAATACTAAATCTCTTTCTAAGGTAGGAACAAGACTAGAAAAAGCAGCTGTATTTTAGAAAATCGTATGGTTTCCACACATGGTAACTACATGTATGTTGAAGAGGTACATTTATTGTAGAGTAAATTTCAGAGATACTGAAATTGCAGGACATATTTTTGGTTTGGGTTTTCTTTTTTTCTTTGTTTTTGGTTGTTTGTTCGTTTGTTTGTTTTAAAGTACGTGGTGCTCATGAGCCAACCCTGAGTTCTGGGCAGTGGTTAGCACGTCCAAAGAGAATGGAAGAGTTGAGAATGTGATGTTCTAAACTGTCTAATCCTACTTAAACTGTTATAAATAATTAAACTTCAGCATCTTTTTTATTCTGTTTTGAGTAATCTGCCTTCAAGCTCAAGTTCTGGGAGCACATGTATCCTTGTTACATTTGGAGAATGTTACTCTGAAGATAAAACCTGTGATGTGAGATGAGTGAGTGAAATTGCTCCTTTCAGGATTTACAGGAACCTCTGTGTGTTTCCAAACTTCATTGCACAAAAATATGCTCCTATCACAGGAAAATATGGTCACTAGCCAGTAAGTAATCTCTAGAACTGACGTCTTGTTTCTGGAATGAAATATTTGTCTCTCCAAACTTAAGTTATATTGACTTTCCATTATAACTTCATCAATATGCAACTTCGCAATTTTTGATGTTTGAATATTTGAAATTTTGGTCACAGTAAGGATCTATGTCAAGTGCTGTTACTGCACCAGTATCAGAAGACAACCTAAAAACGGGACAGCAACTGAAGAGGAGAGCGTATGGGGGTTGGGTTTTTTTGTTTGTTTGTTTTTTGGTTTGGTTTGGTTTTTTGTTTGTTTGGTTTGTTTGTTTGTTTGGGGTTTTTTAAATCCTTGTTTTTTGCATGGATTTTCTGATGCTTGAAGCTCAATAACCTTTCTCCTAAAATTTTCTATACATCAACAGTGCACTAACTATACATTCCAGGTATGTTGTCACATTTCAAAGAGATGAAGGTGTATGTGAGTGCAATACAGTGTAGCAAATTTTTGTTATTCAGGAATAAAGAGTAATATTTTAAGCAGATCATTAGAGTTATTAAAATTTATGGATTTCCTTCAGTAATGACTAAATCCTTTGGGGAGTGCTTGCCTTCTGCAAAGCATGCTGTTAAGAAGTGTGTTTCAAGCTGCTTCATTATAATACTAGAACTGGGAAGCAAAAGTCTAGGCACTGAAGCTTTTTGGAAAAAACATGCACCAAATGCTGTGAGCCTTATGTAGAAAAACAATCATGCAATCTGACAGCATGGTGGCTGTTTTCCACTTGATCTATCAGCAACAAGTGTGCCACTGACTGTTTCTTGGTGGTCAGCAAGCCACCTTGGATGGGGACTGGTATGCAGACACTTGGCAAACAGGTCAGTATTCCCACTAGCTTTGCTCCCAAACTGGTGTTCCACTTCACTACTTGGTTATTGGAAGAAAAAACTTAATTTGCAAATATGTTTTAGTAGTGGAAGATGCATAGGCATAGTGATGTGTTAAGTGTTGCCAATACCAAGACAAAAATCTTTGCCCTGGAAAGTCATACCACCTATGGCTAAACAGACAACTTAAAAGTCTGTCAAAAAACTAGAACAACTCTGAAGATCTCAAAATCAATGATAAATGCCACTCAGCAGAATGACTTTTGGAAAGCCTGAAGAGGAAACAAATCCACTTCATGAGAGATTTAAACAAAAACTTGTCAAATAATTGAAACTGCATTTACATTCATTACTGAACATAGCAAGTAGTCTTTAAGGTACTCGACATTTGCTATGGTTTTCTGCAGCTCTGCTTGCCAACTCTTCATGCTTGATGTTTAGCTTTGCCTGCATACATATTCTTGCCATCTAAGAGTATGTAGCATTTGCAAGGCATAGCTTGTCTAAGTTTTCACAGAATCACAGAATGGCTGAAGTTGGAAGGGACATCCAGAAGTCATCTGGTCAAACCTGCCTGCTTAAGAATGGTTACCTACAGCCAGTTGCCCAGGGCCATGTCCAGATGGCTTTTGAATATCTCCACAGAGGAAGACTTAACACCTCTCTCAGCAACCTCTGCCACTGTTCAGTCACCCTCACAGTTAAAAAGCATCTCATTGTGTTCAGGTTGAACCTCCTTGTGTTCCAGTTTGTACTCATTGCCTCTGGACCTCTCATTGGGCACCAATGAAAAAAGCCTGGCTTTGTCACCTTTATGTCTTCCCTCCAGATATTTGCACACATGTATAAGATCCACCTTGAACCTTCTCTTCTCCAGGTTGAACACAGAATCACAGAAAAAATAGCAAGAGCGCTCTCAACCCTTCCTCATAGGAAAGATGCCACAGTCCTGTATTTATGTTAGTGGCCCTTCACTGTACTTTCTCTAGTATGCCCATGTCTTTCTTGAACTAGGAAGACCAAAATTCAGGTGTTGCCTCACAAGTGCTGAGAAGAGGGGAAGAATTGCTTCCTCAGCCTGCTGGCACCCCTCTTTCTAAAGCAGCAGAGGAATCCATTATCCGTCTTTACCTCAAGTTCACATTGCTGGTTCATGGTCAACTTGACATCCACCAGGACCCCAAGATCCTTTTCCTCAAAGCTGCTTCCCACCTGAGTAGCCATTAGTATATATAGGTGCTTGGGATTATTCTTCCACAGATGCAGGACTTTGCGCTTATCCTTACTGAACTTCATGAGGTTCTTGGCAGCCCATTTCTCCAGACTGTCAAAGTCTTCTGGTTGACAGCACAACTCTCCAGCATATCAACTACTCCTCCCATTTCTGTATCATCAGCAAACCTGCTGAGGGTACACTGTGCCCCATCATCCAAATGATTAATGAAAATGTTGCACAGGACTGGACTGTTGACCTCTAGGATACACTGCTTATTATTTATCTTCAACTAGACTTCCATCAATTTCCGCCCCTTGGGCCAGGATGTTCAGTGAGTTTTCAATCCATCTCATTAGTTATTCAGCCCATGATTTAACAGCTTCCCTTTGAGATTCTTATGTGAGATGTTTTCAAAAGCCTTACTGAAGTCCGGGTAAAAAAATATTCACTGCTCTCCCCTCATCTACCAGGCCAATCATTTTACTGTAGAAGTTTATCATGTTGGTCTAGCATTACTTGCTGTGGGTGAAACCATGTTGAGTACCCCTTTAACGTTCTTGCCTTTCACATACCTGGAAGTATTTTCTGAGATTAGCTGCTTCATCACGTTCCCAGGGACTGAGGTGAAGCTGACTGGGTTGTAGTTCCCTGAGTCGTCCTTCTTGAAGACAGGACGGATGTTTGCTTTCCTCCAGTCTTCTAGTACTTTTCCTGATTGCCATGATTAATCATAGATTATCAAGAGTGGCCTTGTGATGACATCTACCTGCTCCTTCAGCACTTGTGCTTGCATGCCATCAGGGTTCATGAACTTGTGTAAATCCAGGTTGTCTAAGTATCCCCTGACCTGATCCTCTTCTACCAAGGGTTCATACTCCTTGCTAGAGATTCTCCTCTTGATCTCTGTGAACTGGGGTTCCTGAAGGCCAAACTTGGTAGAATAAGCTGAGGTGTAGAAGTCATTTGGCTTTCCCAATGTTCTGTGTCACCAGGGGCCCACATTTGCATATAAGTGCATGTACAATCAAGCTCCTAAAAGTATTTATGGGATATATTTTTTGTGAATTCTCCTATAAAATAATTTAGTACATTAAGACCTTGCTAGAAGCATTGTGTTCTAGCAAAACTCTCTCTTCCGTTACTATATTAACATAAGGACCTTATTACAATAGAAACCATGTCTTCTGTTTCAGAATCTGTTACATTATAATCATGCTCTATATACTGTTACTGCTGTTGGGGATAGATCCAGCTGGTACTTATTATCTCAACAGATTCATTGTATAATAGGAAACTCCATGTACTTGTATCAGTTGACTATAACCCACTTTAGGGATAGAAAAAGACAGTCTATTTTAGTGGAAAGATACCCACTAAAATAAAAGAATAAAAGATGTTCTGACAAAATTAGATGAATTTTTTGGGTTTCCTTTTCTTTTTCTTTTTTTCTTCCCCCCCCCTTTCTCTCTTATCTGGGTTTTTCTCTTCATTGGTATTCTGAGGATATATTCAGGAATTTTATTATCATTGGACTTTTCTTTGAATTGTGAACTGACAGTTTTTCAGATATATATTTAAGGGGTAGATTTGTGGCATAACGTCAGCCAAATTTCAAGTGTCTTCAGTACACAGTATGTCTCTTTGTATGCACAGCATGTGATGTATACATGGAAGTTGAGAATTTTTGCAGCTGCAAAACTGCAACATGTAGGTTTAAAAAATGCTGTAACTGTGTTTCAAAGTAATATTTATTAGCAGATTGATTCACAAGCCTGAGACAGCTTCTGCCTTCAAACTGTCCTTCCTACTGTCATTATCTTAATGTTGAATAGTCTAATAATAAATTCTCAAGCCTAAAATATGAGGGTATTAAATAACTGAATAGGTCTATTTTAAGAAGAAAGGACTTATCAGATGACACGTTTCACACATCCAAGTAGGACTTAAAGCACTGCTTCCTTTCTACAGAATTATTAGATATTTTAATGGAAAACATTTGAGTTTGAATTTCTTTTTCAATAGCAAAATTAACTTTTTCTGCTTGCTTCTTTCTCCATGCCTCTTCCCACCCCTTAATGTGCAGCTTCCCAGTGTTACTTAAGCCAATGCAAGCATAAGCTGCCTTTGAAATAAGCAGCCCCATCCTGGGCAAGCTGCTCTCACTTTGTGTTAGCACAGACATTTGATATGCCAGATACAGAAACTGATATGACTGGAAACAACTTCAGAGAAAAAAAGGTGAAGCTGGATCAGTTTCCCATAGTCAGTGGTGACACAGAAGAAAAAGCAACATGTGAACAGGGAGAGGAGCAGTGCAGAGCAAAATGATCCCATTTTGGCACTGCAGCCTTCACTTATCCTGTAATTCCTTATCACCCAGTTTCTGTTACCTTTGTAGGTGCTGGCTGACTTGTTGTATGGAAATGCACAGCATTTGGCTGGTCCTGCCACCTCATGGAATTTTCTGCCCTGTCCCCAGGCCCGGGCAGGCAGTGCAGCCAGGTGTACAGAGGAATGTAAGGATTCTGCCTATATTGCAGAGTCTGCTTGCTTCTCAGTCTTGTAAAATACTGCTTTAGATGATATCACACTCACATTGCAGCTAAGTTGTTTGTTACAGTAGCTTTTTCTAGAAATGATGTGATACTGCAAGTGGAACTTCAAAGAGGAGTGATGGAGAGGATAAACTGATGCTGGATTAAACATGATGTTTGCTTTTTCCATTTAGATATTAGATGCAAATGCAGGTGAAACCATAACATTAGTCTAGCTACTTTCCTTGTGTCTCAGCTGTGCTCTTTCATTGTATTTTACTTAAGCTGCCTGTGTGTGCATATGAGAACATATTTGTACTCTTTCTATGTATTTAGCAAGAGAACCTTGGCGAATTTGTGGTTCCATTGATGGTGTTTGTTGTAGGCATAAACTGAAGATGTGTTGTTGATACAAACACAAATGGCTCATCTTGCTTTCAACAGAGAGGAATTCCTGATACCACTTACATATGAATCTGAAGGGGGTGAGCAAATGGCTCTTAAAAGTGACTCTCAATTTAGCAAAATAAGGCACAGTCCCAAAACAGATTGTGTGATATAAATAATACTAAATTTAATTAAACTCCTAACCCACCCCCAAAAACCCAAAACCTACAAAAAAAACCCCAGCAAAATTCAACATACTCAAAGTCCAGTGATCTCTTGGCCTATCAAATAAAAAAAAAACAAACCCAAACCAAAAAACTTGTAAATAAGTTTGTGCTCTGTGTGTTAAAATTATCAGATTCATTTCTAACCTAGGAAACATGTTGTAAAATGCTCCTATTTTCCTCCTTGATTTAGAGATACTAAAGCATGCTGTGTGGAGAGTTTAAAGATTTCTTTGAACTATGAACAGCACAATTTAATTCTTAGCTCCAGGTAGCTGGTTTTATTTTGCTTAACTTCACCTTATTTTCTCAGAAGTTAAAAGTTAACCCTGGTTTCCAAGGACGTATAAGAATGCAGCCAATCATAGGATTTAATATCATGTGAAACCCCGAGGTTTTGTTTGTAATGCTATGAGGAAATGCAAGGAAATGTATCCTCAGGGAATGGGTGTCTGTGAAGAACATGCCGGCTATCTTTAGTAAAACCCCTCCAATGTGACAGATGATGTTGGCATTCAAACTCATTCACTGCTCTATAACAGACTTTCTAAGCTTCTTGATACTGCAAGAAGTTAACTAAGGTAAAACTACATTTGTTGCCAAATTGGGCATATTAGCCTAATATGTCAGTGCTATTTATCTTTACAGAATAGTTTATAGAGAGGGTCTGCACTGCTCAGTACTGTACAACTGCTGTGATACTTGCTTTTTGGCCCTAACACAGAAGATTTGCATTAGGGTAGAGTTAGCAGGTAATGTTCTGAAGGTACCTGGCAAATGGGTCAACAGGGTCCTCACGGTGCCTGGCTGAAAGTGAATATTACTTGAGGTAATTTCAAAGGCAGGTTCATACCTCCTGAGGTCATGCAGTTTTTTGCTGGGATTTTTTATTTTTTTTGTGTGGTTGTGGTGGTTTTTTTGTGTGGGTTTTTTTTTTTTGTTTGGTTTTTTTTGGCGGGGTGTGTGTATTATAGAAGGTATTATTGAAACTTCTGTCAGCAGGTTGAATACAATTGAAATAATTCTTGGTGCCCATCTAACCCTGCATGGAGAACTGCAGTGACAACAATCACCTATGTCCCTTCAAGTCCCGGGTGGAGAATCTGTTTTCTTTGGTTTGACCTAAGAAGATTCATCTGAAGGATGTTGTTGCAGTCAAGCTAGAGAGAAGTAGGTGATGACTAGACAGTATTTTAGAGAAGTGCTATGAAGAGAATAGGCTGCTTTCCTAACATTTAACATAGTGGTTGTTTGAACTAGGAAAGGCAAATAAGAATTTAACAATTTTGAGCTGCGTTTCTGTACAGTTGAATTTTATTCCACTTCTCTAGGGCCTTTGAGTTTTCAGAAGGTGAAGTAGCAATTACTATTTTTGGGTCTCTGTGTACATACTCATATGTATACATACCTGTGTGAGTTACCAGTTTGGTCTTAATTAATATGTCTCTTCTAATGTTGCAGGTAATTCCATTCAACCCTAAGATACTTGAAGTTTTTATCTTTATATATATATATGTGTGTGTGTGTACATACACACAGGAAGTGCACTTTATTTTTTTTCTCCCTCTAATACAAATGAACCACCAGCTCACTTTTAAGACCAGTTAATATAGTGTTAACAATTCTTCTTGGAAAATGTTTGTAGAATAAACACAGAACTAGAATTCGAACCTGAAAAAAATTTAATTTGGAAACAGTTCTGGCCCATTGTTTTCTATTGGTTTTACTACCCCACGGAGGAAGGGGATATGTCGGCTTTTTGCTTTCAGAATTTGAAGCGTAATGACCCGTTAGGTGAGTGTGATGATGCTTTAGAAAGCTGGTTTGTTTTTGTAGTTCTGCTCTCTGTAGCTGCTCGGGCTGTTGAGCAGCAGCAGTGCCCGGCGGGTCGCGGCGAGCAGGCGCCCCACAGCGGCCACTTGCGGGAACTGCAGAGCAGCTGTTCAGAGGGACAGTGAGGAATTCACATGCAGGGGACGCTGCGATTCAGGCAGAGCTTAAAGATGTGTGTTCAAAGAGTGCACTGTTTCATGTATTGCTACTTATGCAATCTAAACTTTTGCCTCTTTCTGAAAGCCTTCAAATGTACAATTTGTAGATAATTCACATATTAAAAAGCTTACAGCTGTAAAGTGCTCTAGATCATATGGAGCTGGTGGTACAGTGGCAAGTATCTTCCACACTTCCTTTTGCACTTAATTTAAAAAAAACCCCACGAGACATCCAACCTCGTATAATTTGGACGATTTGTGATCTCTTTTATCTAATGGGGTAATAATATTACAGGCTTACAAGCTAACATCCTACATAGCGGTGGTTTCTATGTATTGTGCAATTTTACTACAAAATACTGATGTAGCTAAACTCCAAGTAATTAGCCATAGAGATTAAGTTATTAAATTTTAACATTATTGTTTACAGAGTAATTGTCTCTGTCCAATCTCCACTCAGACAGTTGATTCAAGCCCCAGTTTTCTATGGTGTAAGGTTAGGCAGCTTTTATATACCTACCTTCAAGATCTCTGTCTGGAAGAGCTCTCACTCTTGGAGCTAAGATCAGTTGTGCCTGCATGAGTATTTATTGGAGGTGCCACGGGGTATCCCATCTGGTCTCTGAAAGGGCATGGATAGGTGTCTGGCACTGCAGTGAGCATGTGTATACTACCCTTGGACATGAGCTAGGGGTAACTAAACTGAGTTCTAAAATTTTTTCAATCGAAAATAGCTACCTCAAATTCCAGCTGTTCTGTGACATGAACCTTTTTCTTTCTTTTTCTAGTCTTTTTCTTAAATTCTTCATACCAGCCCAGAAACATTCTCTGTCTGTTTCTTTATGTCTGATATTCTAAATCGAGTTTTGATTTTAGAATAGAAAAATACTGAATGCCACATTAGCTGAACTTTGTTGCTATGATATTGCAACACTATAAGTTCCATTGTTTTCGCAAGCCTTACGGCTTAAATGTGTCCAAGGTGACCTGGAAGCCTCTGATAACTGAGCTAACTAACTGATTTGAACAGCCCCAGCCCTACTGTGTTGGAAGAAATAATTGATTGCAGGGATCCAGAGTTTCTGTAGACAGAGTTGACTGCATATGTAAACTATTAATATAGGGATATATTTTCCTGAGTTATGCAAGCATAATGTTCTGTTGGAAAATATATTTGCTATGAAAATGGTGTAAGTATCCTTATGCTGTCATGAATCAGCATTGACTGGCATTGATTTAACTTAGATTTACCTTTTGAAAAAAGGTCTCTAATGTGAAGATGCTAAATATTTATTATCTAGTATTTATTGTGTGGCAACATCCAAAAATCCAATTCAGAACAGACTCCTTTGTAGCTTGAATGGTCATGAAACTATCTACATAAAAGGAGAATGCCTGGCTGAAAAGGAATCCAGTATTAAGGTCTGGATTTAAACAAAAGGTAATGATCAGAAGCACAAATGCATTTGAGTAGGAAGGAGTTTGGTATTCAAGGGTTGAGCTGATGTCAGTGCGCTAATGCCGATTGGTATGTGCTTTTTATGTCAATCTGCTGACTATCTCCATCTACTGTACTTTGCTTCACATCCTGGAGCACTCTCAAAGTTAGCGAAATGGATTCCTCTTGGGTGAAACACTGGCAACAACACTGGAGAACCACCTAGTGTTCTCCAGCTACAGGTGGATGTTGTGTTCACAAGGAAAAGTTCAAAATGAATAAACAGACAACCAAACAAACCCTAACCATGTCTGTTGTGGATGTCAGGTCCTCAGGATCAAGTAGTTTTCATTACAAATTTGCTTCTACTTTTCCATGGTCCCTCCTGGTAATTTACATTGTTTGCTGGCACATGCTGTCATGCTCCACTGGTAAGTTGTGACTCCACAAAATGTTGTCATGGCTGACAAAGAATTACAGCAGTGCTTGGTAAGATGTGAACTCACCCCAAACTAGTTTTGGGTAAGTAACTGAAGCTTGAAGTTGGAATGAAAAGGCAGGGAGGTGTAGTGAGTGGGACAGAGGTCCCTTATCAAATACTCTTTTCTAATTGACCCGTGCCTCCTTGCCCCCCAAAAAAGCACTGTTAGGGATTGAAAGTAGTGTATACAAGTTGGACAGAACTTTTCCCTTAGGAACTCATGTCAGGTAAAAGAAGCTTATAAATAATTGAAATAGAGCCTCCAAGGAAAAGAAAGATGTCTTCATCCTGAGCTAGAGCAATATATTTTCAGGAATATGTCTGCAGTTAATCAGCCTCTGCTCTTTCCACAAACAAAGTAGCCATTGATTTTTTGGGGGGAAAGATCTTGTGTATACATTCAACATTAAATTAGTGATGTTTCAACCCTAAATGTTTTTTACTGGATTCAAGCAAATTGATTCACACTTGAATGATGTTCTGTGACACAATTACAGTGTATTAATAGTATCTTTTGTGTTACTAGCAACAATGTCATTAGTATAAGAGGAAATTGTAGTTAGGACTGGAGTCATATATCTACGATGAGTTTAGTTATCATATGAAAAAATGAACTGAGAGATGTGCTATGCTCCTTTTATTAAAGTTTACACTTGTATCAAAAATAATATGACAGGAGACTTCATGGTCTTGCACTGTAAATTTTCTGCTCATGAGACAGTTAATGAAAGGGAGGTGACTTCTTTTTTGTTTCTTCTTGGCTAATAGTCTTTAGTGGCATACAATAACAATGTTAAGCACACATGTATCTACAGTATGGTAAAGTTTTCTGCAGTGTTTCAGTATAGTGGACGATATTTATTTCCACAGGTGCCTAAAATGGAGGATGAACATGCTATAACTCTAGAAAAATAAGAATTACAGCTTACAAGAGTGGTTGCTGTCTAACTGTTATAACAGTGAACATGAGATCAGATGTTAGGTATCCGTATTTGCTATGAAATCTAGAACTCAGACCTTAAAGAGATAACAGGGTGCAGCTGTACTCTTTTGGTAAGTGGGTAGGCAAGTCACTGTACCTAAAGGTTGTTGCTATTCTGTGGTGTCTGGAACACACACAGAGTCATTTTCAAACTTCCAGTGCTCTCAAAGTCATGAGAGACCAGCCATATGCATTTGGGTTCTCCCATGTAATATAGTAGGGACTGTTCCCCGTAGTTGTTGCCAGTGAGGCTGGTAGTGTAGAGCAGTTTGTACTTTACAGACATATTCATGAGAAATTCTTTTAAGTATCCAGCAGCATCACCTCAAGCATCCTTAATCTGTGATTCCTATTCTGACATTCAGTTCCACAATCCCTGTGCTCTTCAGTATATATCCTTACAGTTGAAGCAAAGGATGTCTCACCACTAGCAGTTGTTGACACTTAAATTAGCCAGGTAGTAACACTGTTCTCTTTGCCTTCACTGAGCAGAAAAAGGCTAATTTGGTGGTGATTTATGGTGTCTCACTTAAATGCTCTGAATTGTACAAGGAAAGACTTTCTTTCTCTTACTACAGAAAGTCTTTAGCTAAATTAAGTGATTCATTAAGGTAATATGATCTATTTTCTGTGCTAATAATTCTGCATTTCAGATGACTACTAATTAATTTAATATTTTCATACAGTTATATTTTTTCCTTTTATTTCCTATAGCTCACTCTCCTACAGAGATTGTTCCTCCAGCCTTATCAGAGAAAGCTGATCTCCACTGACTGAGCACTGAATGACATTGAAACATCAAAGGAATAAACAAGTCAAGTCAAAAGCTGGAAAATGGGGCAACTAGACTTCTGCTGTTGTGGAGATTCACTAGAATCTGGTGGGGGACAACAGAAGGATGAGTTGTAAGTAGTTGTGGACGATTTTTTTTCCAGTTACAGGATGTGATTTGTAGGGGAATTTAAGCCCTAGAGAAAATAGGTGGTTGCAAAGAGTTAGCAAAAGGCCACTGAAACCAAGTTCAGAGGTAGATCAGCCACCTATGAATTTTACAAGAAAAAGTCCCAACAAAACAAAATGACCCAATACATAAGGTGGCCTGTGATTGTTAAGGTCATAGGTGAGGAATTGCATGAAATGATTAGAGAAACACAAGATAAGGTGTGTATTTACAAATAACAGAATTAAGGTTTTACTATCAAACAATGCTGAATTCGAGTGTTCCTACTTGCTCCTTTGGCAAGAGGCAGCCATTTATCCATACAGACTGTCTGTCTCTGCCAAGCACAGAGTGGTGAGTGGCATAGAAATTTGGGGATTGTAAAATCTAGTTAAAAAGTGAGAATTATATTAGGATCTAGCTCATTATGGCACTGCAAAAATTATTAAGACTCTCACACAAGCCAAAAACACAGACTAAATTGAACAATATACCTCACCTTTATTGCTGCAGGAAAAAAGATGTTGCAATAAGGTAGACAGATCTTTTTTTTTGCACTGAAGGGAAGAGAGATCACAAATAGCTTACTTGCTGTGATAGTGTGTTTATTTCCTTGAGATAAACTCACCAGAGACTCTTACAACTAAATAAGTGATCATGCTTAGTAATTTTTTTTTTCTTGCCATATGTTACCTGTTTTTCAGATGTAACAATCTTTGACGACAGGACAGAATTTGCTAAGACCGAATGCATTAAATTGGTGGAAGAATGAAGGTTGAGATCTGAAGTTGCTAGAGCCAATTATCTCCAGTATAACAGGGCCTTGGGAAATGGTATTGGAATAATTAAGGTCATGCTAGCTGGAAAAGACAAGAGAATCCCTCTGATCCACATTTAACATTGTTAAATTATGGAGTAATGTTAATGAAGCATAAGTTGTTATGTGATAATAATTTGGTTGCTATTTAGAAAGATGTCTGTTGGGATATGCAGGCATATGAAGGCCCAGATAAGGAAATCATCCCCAAACACCCCTACTGTGTAAACCTAACAAAGCTTGGCATGATTTAGTGGGCAGGGAGTTCTCCCTATTTCATGAAAATAATTATGTGAATGAATCTGCACTGTGCAATGAAGCACTGTGCAATTGCCAGGACAGTTGTAGAGAGACAACCTCCCATAATTATGAAAATTTTCATCCCCAGGCTAGAAATATGCAATGTATTTACTGACCCTCACAGAGAGAGGGAAGAGTGAAAGTTTATGAGTCTTCTGTTTATCTGAGAAAGGAGCAGTTACTGCAGAGGCTATGTCTGCATTCTAGTCTTCTCTGCAGCCAGACTGGATCTGAAAGACAAACTTACTCAGAGCAAACTAGTGTCTACCTGACACTGTGAAGATACTCACTTGATTTCTGGAAGCATTGTACCCACATTTGGGTGGCTATTCCTGTGCTGCTTGACATCAAGCAAAAGCTAGCTAGTCTGGGAGCATGATGTGAGTGTGTTACTGCATTGCACTTGATTCTGGGGCTGACTCAGGGTTGCATGCACTGCTATCTTTTATGCAGTGTAAGCATGTCTTGTGTATAACTGCTGGGAAAGGCCAGGGCTGCCACAAAAAAATAACCTTCAAAGTCATGTGACTGACATCCAGAATAGCTTCATACTTTGTAGAAATAAGCAATGCTTAATGAACTTGATATAGGAGGGAGCGAACTGGGTCAGATTTGAACATTTTTCCCAAAAGGGCAGCACCTTTATCTGGGCAGTATTGACAGAGACAGATTAGAGCGAGTTCAGTTACTGAAACTGAGAATGCTGCAGTCAAGGGGAGTCATCCCTGCTGTGACAGCCAAGCCTGTTGTACATTTTTATTTTGAAGTGATATATAAAAAGCACTCATCTCTCTTGGATAATTAAAAACTCACACATAAGGCCTGCGGGTGAAGGATCACATTTTGCAAGCTCAAACAATACTATAGCTATGATGTAATTTTGGACCAGTGATGTTTGTCAGCACTGCTACCTTGTAGATTTGCAGATGTGTTTAGCCTCACAGTCATTTAGTGTTCTTCTAATTGTGTCTTGGGAACAGATGCATATATCCATCCATTTGTACAGCCTTCTGTATGTGGACATGCAATTACCTCAACTCTATTCATATATTTGACTCTAGCTTTCTGGGGAGTTTAAAGGAGTGTGAAATGGTACTGAAATGTGAGACAGGATCATAAGGAGAAACCCTAAACTATGACCTGCAATAGATTTGTATGTGGTATAAAATACCTTTCTCTACAGTTGGAAGAGATGACTTTACTGTACCTACAGTTTTGAGGCAAAGGCACAGTTGTGATTTGAAGGTGTTTTATTCTTAGCTGAGTGTCACACTTTCTAGAAATGTATTGGAGAAAGGTCAATTGTGCAATTTCAAAGAGAGGCTCTTTTTACAATACATTTCTGAGAAGATACTGAAATAAATATTTGCAATCCAATTTGGTAATTCTAAGCACTGCCATGCCACTCAAAAAAATGTTCCATTGTGTAAGGTCTCTGTAACAGTGTGTGTTACTGCAATTGGTTTATAGAGCCAACAATAGCTAGTGTCAATGTACAGTACTGCACACTAAATCAATGAGAGGTGCTTTTGACTTCAGGTTTGCTCGGGTTCAGAAAAGAATTTGTTCACTTCAGTCTCAGCAGTGGGCTGTGAGACATATTAGCCTCCCAGTGAATGCATTCTCATTTCTTTGTTCTAGGACTTGTAGGTGACTTGCTGACAGAGGATGGTATTGATTAAAATAACTTCATTTTTTTCTTTTTTTTCTTTTTTATTTCTTGTCAAGCACTGCACGGGTAAATTACTGAGCTGAGGTCCTCACTGAAAACCTTCAAATAATTCCAGTCTGTTCTATGAAGAAATACAGTTGATTCAACATAGTATGCTCTGTTCCTTTAATATTTTGTTATAATGAGAAAGCAAACTATTAGTGATGAAAATAATTGTTTGTTGTTGAAAACTTGTTTAGTAGGATAAAGTTAAACTCAAGCTACCTTGGGCAATACCAAATTTTGTACTGATGTCCCCCAAAGTACTTACTTCCTGTTCTAAAGTAATAGTATGAAAAGTGGGCGAAAAACCCCTTGCAAGATATAAGTTAAAGTAATTTGGATAGCAAAGCTCCACACCTTTAGCCTTGGAAATACATGAAGAATATTCCTACCCACCTCAAAGATATTTTTAAAATATCCTTCAATTTCTCTGTGTCTTGCCTGAGGGGTCATATGCAAAGATGACCACATAGGAAGGTTAAAGAGATTGAATAATAATTTAATCTTGACATACCATTCAAAACACATCTCTACCTGCTGAGTTCCTGCTCATTCCTTCGGTCCTCTTTCTTAACAAGTGTGTGGCTTTGCACCACTCCATCTGCACCTATTGGAAACCCACAGGATGCAAACACCCGAACTCACTTCCCCCCGCCCTGTAGGTGGGCGCGGGATGGGTGTTGATCTGAACCCCTATCCTGACACCGTCTCGCTGTAGGGAGTGACTGGCTGGTGGTGGGAGAGGTGGTGACAAGCAGGTCGATGCAGGACAGTTTTACAGTCTGAGGTGCAAAAGAAAGTAATCAGAGGAATTTTGAATTAATGAGATTCGTCTAGGAGAGTGGTTGCTCCCAAATTATCTTGCAGCGGGGCACGTCCACAGGGTTGTCGTGAAAAAGGGAGCCTGGTGCCACCGTCTCACCTGATATGAGCTGGGTCCTGGGCACTAAGGTGTAGGAATTCACCCAGGGAAACACCCGTCCCCGAGGGAAACAGGGCGCTGTCCCGCTGCCCCGCCTGTGCCACCGCCGAACTCCGCCTGCCGCGCCGCTGAGGGGAAGGGCACTGATGCTTGGATGGATCTTCTAAAACAGCCCGTGTAGTGGCGGCTCTGCCGCTGTGCTGCAGCGGACCGGTGCCGTGGCTAGGTGGCAATGTGCCCTCAGGAACGATGGGCAGCCTCCCCCTCGCTGCCCTCGCGTATCTCCGGCGTGACCGCGGCCCCGCTGGGCGGCATCCGCATCGAACATCCATCGTACACAGACATATAAAAAAATACATACTGTTTTATATATATATATGCACATATATATATGATTTTTGTGAACTGCTGAAACAAAATGACGGTAGGTTTAGATTAGGTATTAGGAGGAAGCTCTCTGCTGTGAGGGAGGCAGGGCACTGGAACAGGCTGCCCAGAGAACTCGTGGATGCCCCATTCCTGCAAGTGGTCAAGGCCAGGTTGGATGGAGCTTTGAGCAATCTCGGCTGGTGAAAAGTGTCCCTGGCCATGGAAGGGGGGCTGGAATTAAATGATCTTTAAGGTTTCTTCCAACCTCAATCATTCTATGATTCTATGAACCCCTTTTTTATTATATAATTAATTGATGCGGTGAGGGAAACAGAACCCAAATTCCTGCTCTGCCTTAACACACAGGGCACAATATGGGTGTGGGTGCCTCTGGAGCCAGGGTGCTGCCAAGCGACCTCATCCTGCCCCAGCCCCTCTGTGTGGGAGGTGCCACATAGTTGGGAGCCCGCAGGAAAGCCCATGTGGACAAACTTTAATATGAAGTTTTTTACAGCTTAAAGCAGCTATTGGCAAGGATAGGCTACTACTTTAGAGGCTGATGAGTATTCCCATTTTTCTTTTATTTTTTTGTGGTTGTTGGTTTTGGTTTTGGGGTTTTTCATGTTTGTTTTTTAATTGAAGTAGAAACATGCTGCAAAATATAAACCAAAGATGTCTCCGTATCTGCCTGTAACCTTTGTGTGTTGACAAGTGCATTACCTTCATAGTGCCTTTCAGTCCCAACCTCCTTCTCTGTAGAAACCTTATGTTACTTGGCTGAACGTAAATTGCCCTGTGCTAGTTGGTGTGCTGAAAGTAGCTTTTCTTCAAGAATGAGACAGAGTTCTGGGTTCAGAAAGTTTTGCTCTGTATAAACAAATGCCGTTTGTTATAGATGATGAAATGCTTCCAACTTTCTGGTCTGAGCAGGATGTGCCAACAATACATCCAGTATTTTTTTTTTTAATGCTGGTAATTGGAGGTGGAAGGGAAAATTCTTTTCATCCATCTGATCCTGATTGTTATTTACTCAGAAATAACAATTATTTTAAAGAGAATTAATTGTGAGCCAGTCACAGAGCTAGTTCAGTGCAGGTGGCTGGTAATGACTGATTTAAAAGCAGTAATTATTACAGGTTTGGGAAGAGAGCTGAAATGACCCAGATGGTTAGTCTGGTTAAAGTGAGCCAAAAATCACAAGAAGTAGTGCTAATCCTCTGTTTCTATGGGGTACAGCAGTGCATAAATACTTGTGATAGCAGGGGATGGGTGCTAGTGATTCAGGTTGAGGTGACAGAGCTACATGGTAGACATCCTCCTGTAAGCCAGCTGGATACACTTTTGAAGCACAGAAGCCCCGGTGGTGGAAAGCTGAAAGGCTAAATCACAGACACTGAATGAAACGGACCTTCTCTGCCAATCTCTGGCTTGAGTGGTTATTGGTCCATAGAGTAAAGGGATAAAACAAACTAAAACTAATCTGAAAAGAAGAATGAAGGCAAGAAGAACCCCATTCAGACTTGAAGCTCTCTGAAAAATAATCAGGACAGAGTTGAAGCAGTGTTTTGTTTTCTGTCATGTCTTCAAGCATTACATTCCAACAAGCACCAAGATTGTCTGGTAGTAGTCTTATATGTGAGTAGTTTTGGAGCACTTACTGTACTCTACTAGTGATAGCTGTACCAATGTGTTAGTGGAAGTTGCTTCTCTATGATAAAAAGAAACACGTGACAGAAATGTTTAAAAGAAGTGAGGAAAAAAGTCTGTTGATGGGAAAATATATCCACGACTGCTAAATCTGAGGTGAAAAATAGTGCAGGAAGGGCCCTTAAGACTGAAAAAAGGTGACTGAATTATCATAGATGCTATATCCTTTCTCCAGCTAAAGAATGGCATTAAAGAATCTTTTAAAGTTTGCCAAGTTGTTTCCAAAATATTGGGTCCCTCATGGGAAAGGGCTGTAGTAGTACCAGAGAATGCACTAGTCAGGAGGTTATGAGGTTGCAATGAGGTTGTGGTGTAGCATGTGTGATCGATGAGTTCATGCATAATAATTTGGTGGAAAAGGACATCAAAATACTTGAGTGCCTACTGAAAGGGTATGTAGGTTCAACCCGTGGTCTCTTAGCTCTGCTGAACTACAGGATGGGTACAATGACATGTCATTTATCATCTTTAACACTTGTTCAGATAGAAATTGAAAACAAAAAATAGCTCCATAACAAAAATACCCAAAAACCAAAACAACAGATATCTGGGTCAGCAGGGAATTGCGGATGTATATTGAGGCAGCTAAGGCAAATCAAACCAAACCTTGATATGCTTTGGCATCCTGGTTGCTACCCTTAATCCATAAAATGAGGCTAGAAGAAAGGAAAGGCTATGAACCACAGGAGTGTCTCAAGTGGTAGCTGTTGGATTGAGTGAGATTGTCATGCCAGGCAGTTCCATATTGTGCAGTAACAGTTTCTGCAGGTTCCAGAAGGAGACAAGATAGGGGAATTGAAATTCCTGGCCTGACCAAGGAATAGGCAACTGACAAAACAGTGTTAATTTGTGGAATTAATTGTATTATAACTATGATGCCCTTGTGACAGGGAGATGGCAAGACAAGAAAAGGATCCACAAAGACCCTTTAAACATTGCTTTTAAGCTTGTGTACATATATGTATATTTCTGGTGTTCCAAAAGACGTGATATATGCTGCTGGTTATTTCTTGTTACATTTGTAAGGGAAGGTAAGACAAAGCCAGCTGTTTCCCTAGGAATTTCTGGAACAAGCTGCTGATTGTCGTGTGACTACTTATGTTGAACAGAGTTGTATTAGAAGTCTGACATCAAGTGAAGCAGATCTCTTCTTGAATTTGATTTCTAAATTCTACAATGTGCACAAAACAGTTGCATGTGACTGATAAAGGTATCATACCACTTTGTCCTCTTTCAGGAAGACTTAAAAAAAAAAAAAGGCAGCTTAACATGATTTACATGAGGCTGTCCAGTAAATTGCAACAATGAAATTGGACAGTCTTCAAATAAACTTCAAATAAACATCCTTGTCCTCTATACTCATTGCTTTGGAGCTTAGAAAATCAGCAATTAAGCTATGCTGTTAATTCAATTTATTTCTCTATATACTTTGCATTATAAATATTAAAAAAGCATAATTACCTTAAAAATCAAAGTGAGCAGATCTTTATTGACAGCTGGTAATTATTTAAATTAACATCTTGTCTGCAGCTCTATCCTTGAAATGAAAGCAGTTACAAAAGCATAATTTTGCTTAACCACTGTACAAAAATTTTAGAAAATAAGCACTTTACACCAAGAAATATCTGTTAAACAGATACTGAGCCAGCACAGACACCAAATCAAATGGGAGAGATAGGGAAGGCTGTTAACAGAAAGGATTAAGTTATTCATCTCTGAATGGCGTTTCCATTACTGTGAAACTACTTGGAATGAAATGGGCAAATAGCTTTGTCTAAAGGAAAAATAGCTTCAGTGTGGTGGTATCATTTGCTGAGGTTATTATGAGATGACTTTGATTTGGAGGAAGGGTGAAGAAGAGTTGGAAAGGAATTTTAATAAGTGCTAGCTGCAAAAAAGAAAGGACAGATCGTAAGTGATTCATGCAGAGGAGCATACCCTGGGCAACAGGCACTTACATAGCTGGGCAGACTGAGTTATTTTCCTTCAGTATTGCTTTCTTCTTCCTCTTTTCAACCAGGCAGTGGATATAACAGTCAATACTTGCATGGTGCCACATGCAGCCTTTCAAAACCTCCCTAGTCAGTGAGATTGGGTGTGCACTTCTCTTTCTGAACTGAGCATGGGCGAAAGAGGAAAAGAGGAAAGAGTTCATAGAAATGCAAAGGAGGACACTCTGACTGCTTTTGATCAGATTGCATTATCACTGGTGACCTAAGCATAGAGCCTGGATTTACCCAGCATGTTTCAAAGATTATAATGAGTGTTATGGGTAGTAGGAGAACAAAACATCAGGGAAGGGAACTTGATTGGAGTTATGTTAGGGATAATACACTGCTTGATGCTAAGTTCACTTCTTTTTCCTAACACATTGTAAAAGAAACTAGTTTGGCTTCAATTATCACAGTGAGTTTTTCATAAAAATGATGCAGGCTGTGGTTTTGGAAATACCTGGAAGCTACTCAGCCCCCAAAAGCTCTTCCTTCCTATGTTTTGCTGTTGTGAGGAAGAATGATATTCTGTGGAGACCAAGGGAGGGGTTACTTTGAAATGCCAGATTCTCAGAAACTGGACATTGTTGTTGATCTCACTGCTCTTTTTGCTGTTCAGGGAAACTGGGAGGGCTTCTTTTTAGTTTTTGTTAGTTCAAAAGAAAGTGGTACAACTCCAGTTACATGGAGGATAGAAATGTGTTTTATTTTAATTTCCCAGCTTTTGAATCCCTACTGTATTTTTATCCTAAGTACACTTGGTTTATGAGATCTAGTTAATGTAGGTTAAATTATTTTGAAGACAATGCTAATCTGACCATTGGCAGAAGTATAAAACTTCTGTCATCACAGTGCTAAAAGGCAAGTTGTCAAGAATATAAGGATCCATCCGCACTTCAGGCAAAACTGTGACTGAAGGGGAGAATGACAAGTCCCTGTTCAGTTTCTCCAGGGCTGTGCTGTCTTCTTTCTTTTAAAGAGCTTGTGTTCAACATCTTTGTTGCTCTCCAGTGGTTCTACCAAAGTGTGCACATACTTGGTCAAGTAGGATGCCAGTGTTTAGTGTCCTAGAATCAAAGCACTGTGACTTTCATTTCTATAACTTCAAAAAGAATGAATCGCTCCAAATTTTCCATTGAGTTCCATCTTGTTGCTCTGCAAGTCCAGTTTAAACAGCTGCTACTAAAGATGCATTAACATTAAAGCTTGAAAATCTCTCCTTTTCCTTCCTATTCTTGCCTGCTTTGGAATGATACATCTATGTAGTGTTTTCTCCCATTTTCAAGCAATTTCAGGATTCCAGTATTTTAATGGTTTCAATACACGTTACTTATGTATATATGCTGTAAAGCCTTTTCAGCTTGTGTGTTCCTGCTGATCTGTAATCAGCTTGCTCTGATATTTTTTACTTTGTTGTGACACCATAGCAGAATATTAGATTATAGTGGTGTAATGTTATTCATAGTAACATGAAAACATGCAAAATCTGAAGCTTTATATAGCCAATGTACTCATATCTTTAAACTCAAACTTGATTTCTTTTCAGAAGTTTGCTTCAGTGATTAAAACATTTTGAGTGCTTCCGTAAGAAAATGCAAATAACTTTTTAAAAAGCAGGCTTTTCAAAAGATTCTCACCTTTATGAATCAGACATTGTGCACTCTAGAACAGTGTATGAATAGATTAGATTCTTGCTAGAAATGATTTAATAAGTTGGACTAGCAAGCACTGAATCAGAGAGCATTTAAAAATCTGAAGTCAATATAGTGTTCCCTATGTCAGACCTTGAGTGTTTTGTCATCGTCTTCTATCTTTTCTTTATTCCAAGTTCAAAACTCCAGAACCACTAAAGTTCAGACATACAGAATAATTTTAGTGAGACAGCAGATCTCAGGATTGGAACGAGAGGAGAGCCTGAATGAATCCTGCAATTGGATAACACTTTTTTGCCTTTCTCATAGGATTTTCTTCTAATAAATCCATCTTTGGATTGTGGAAAAAGTATAGGCATAAAAATATGTGTGTATGTGAAAAGACAAGACAATGACAATTTTATAGTTAGGTGTTTGTTTGAAAGCTGTCATTTCCAGGTTTAGATACCCAAAAGAGTCCCTATTACCTACCATATGTTCAAAATAGCTATTCTTAACCTTTCAAAGTTCTCTCAGACTAGATTTATGTTTTATGGAGTCCTCTTGCAGATCCTACAAAAATAATCACTATATCTTCTTTCCAGTGTAAGTTTTACCCATTCACAGCCATTCTATGACAGGTGTTATAAGTTCCCAGAGCTTCATTCTTGGATTTCTCTATATTTTTGCTTTCCTATCACTAACCATTTATACTACTTGCATTTGACTTTTCTCCCAGGCAATGGGAAATGTGTATTACCATCATATGGTCAGAAAAACCTGTCAGATCACTGTAAAGAGTACCCAGTGTGACATCCCTTAAATAAATGTGTGTGTGTATATATAATGCAAGTATTTAAGTGGATAACCAAATTTTAAAGCTAGGCAATCCTAGCCCAAATGATACATATTTATGATAAACAAACCTGCTAGAAAGACTAGAGAGAAGGTACTGGGGGACATACATACCCACAAGAAGACCTGACCTTATCTGACATTGTTGTCTAAGAGAAGAGTGAGATTATGTGGAACGTGAGCCCTCTGGAAAGATACAAGGATTTCAAAAGCTGCAGGGGGATGGCAAAACATTCCAAGTTGCAGGCAAGAATAAAGCAGGGCACAGCTGGATGTTAGGTGAAAACAGGCCTCTCTACATTTGAGGTCATTCAGAAGGATCTTGGCAGGTTGGAGGGATGGGCATAGAAGAACCAACTGAAGTTCAACAAATGCAAATGCAGGGGCCTGCCCCTGGGGAGGAGTAACCTGACACACCAGGAGAAAGAATCTGGGGCTCCTGGTGGACAGCATGAGCCAGCAGCCTGTCCTTGTGACCAAGAAGGCCAATGGTATCCTGGGGTGCATTTAGGAAGAGTATTGCCAGCGGGTCATGGGAGGTGATGCTTCTCCTCTACTCAGCCCTGGTGAGGCTATGGAGTGTTGTGTTCACTCGTGGACAGATATGCCCATACACGCTCCGGACATGGAGCTCTTGTGGCAGGTCCAGTGGGCAGCAATAACAATGATCAAGGGACTGGAGCATCTCTCTTATGAGGAAAGCCTGAGCAAGTTGGGCCTGTTCAGCCTCAAGAAGAGACAATCAAGAGGACATCTGTAAGCAACTGAAGAAAGGGTGCCAAAGGGCTGGAGCCAGCCTCTTTTGGGTGGTGCCAAGCAACAGGACAAGAGGCAACAGGCGGAAACTGATGCATTACAGGTTCCATCTGGATATAAGAAATTTTTTACTGTGTGGGTGACTAAGCATGGAAACAAATTGCCCAGAGAGGTTGTGGAGTCTCCTAAGTGGAGATATTCAAGGACTGTCTGGACCCAATTCTGTGCCATATGCTCAAGGATGACCCTCCTTTGAGCAGGCAGGTTGGACCAGACAACCTACTGCAGTCTCTTCCAACCTTACCCATTCTGTGATTCTGCAAGCTTTTACAAGTTCCTTGTGTAGGAATTGTGTCAGTCTTGGGAAAGAGCCCCTGAAATAGTTAAATGATCCAGAGAATAAAGCTAGCAGTTTGGGATTGAGACAGCTGTTTTTGGTTGAGTGAAATGAGGGGGAGGGGAGAGATAGGACAGGTACTGTCTCAAAACAGCGTAAAACCAAAATTTTTCCCCTTGGTGAAAAAAGGCAAAAACTCCAGAATAATTTACTTTGTCTTAGAAAATTATTCTGATCTGATTAAATGTAACCAACTTGGAATGGAGAAACACCTTTTTTTTTTTTACTACTCTTAAACCAAATTTTTTAAGGTATTAAATATTTATTGGCTGTAAAGCTATACCAAGCTTGACTTGAATTCACAAGGGCAAGATTTGAAACTCCTGTCAATTTTGTTCTAGAAATGCAGGTGATCAAGTTCCAGTGCTGCTTTTCAAAGCATTAAGACATACCAGATGCCAGTTGAAGAAGCTGGAAGAAATTAAAGCATCTGGAAAAGACTATTTAAAAAGTACCTGTCTGGCCTGCCTAGTGCTGTCATGGAAATTCCTCTGTTGCTTCAGTGAACTGCACTTGGATGGCTGTGTGTACTCATGTTGAAATACCCATTAAAATCAAGGGACAGTCTGCAGAGGTTCATGAGTTTGCAAGTGGAGAATTTACTACTGTATTATTCACTAAAATACACCTCTAAAGTAGGAGTGGCTGCAAGATAGATTGGTCTCTGAAAGCACCAGATGCAAAAGGTCTAAATTCATGTTTTCACCTTGTTAAGTAAGGAATGTAATCCAGAATGAGAGACATCAGAAAAGAGTCATGATTGGAAGTTAAAATGTGTCATGGTTCCTCTTAGTGTGAATTAGCTATTTTTAGAACTTCAGGTTTACTGTAATATCTGATACAGCCTTTTTGTCCATTAAACAAGAAGAGATACCAAATCTTTAATTGATATGAGGATGAAAATGATTGATGCCTCTCAATATGTACCAGATAATTGAAGTCTTGAATTTTAATGATGTAAAAGTAACATAAAAGTGTTTACTCTTCTGACAGGCAAGATGATGTTTTTATTCAGCAGCAAAAAGAGGGTGACCTAATGCTTAACTTTAGGGAAAGCTATGTTTCTAAGTAGAGGTCTGTACGAAATGGCTGCCTGCAGCCTTAACTGTTAATTAGTTCCAATACTGGTTCAGCAATCACAGCCATGTTTTTGTGTGACCTCACTGGTGTGGCATCTGGGCAATTATCTTTGGGATAATGAGCCCCTTCATCCATAGCAGAACAACAACATGTCCACTTGGCTTGCAAAAGATCAGAGGCAGTCTGCTGCTCATCAGGGTGCCTGCCATCCCCTTTGTATCACACCTTATTTCAAACCTAACCTTTCGCAACCTACATTAATTGTTTTCAGATTAAAGATTAATGAGTCAATTTTTAACAGCATTGGGCAGAGGTGTGGGGTGGTGCTAATAAGCACAAAGTATCATTCAAGAGGTAATTTGAATCTTAAATAGTCCTGTCTGAGTTTTGAAAAGAAAGAGAAACAGCATTCCAGATCAGTAGTTACAAATGATCGTAATCTTTTTCATCTATGACGAACTATAATTAGCAGAAAGTATGGTCCTTCTTCCTCAGCAGTACAGTTTTAAAGAAAATAATATTTCCGAACAGTTCACACAATGTACAAAAATAGAAACAGCTGCAAAAAAACTACCATTTTTTAATCTTTTTGTATTCCAAACTGTGCTGTAG
Organism: Campylorhamphus procurvoides; assembly: GCA_013396655.1. Lineage (NCBI taxonomy): Eukaryota > Metazoa > Chordata > Aves > Passeriformes > Dendrocolaptidae > Campylorhamphus > Campylorhamphus procurvoides. The sequence continues at coordinate 1,399,238 of WBMV01005928.1, read as the reverse complement.
AGCAAAGCTTTTAAAACATTTGACCTTCTTTAGGGGTTTTTCTCTTATTTCAGTTTATTCTTAAAAAATAATGTGAAGACTTACTTGATTCTACTGAAATAATTGAATGTGTTGTGGCTAAATTTCTGTAAGACTACTGTTTCATGTTTATTGATGAGCTATGAAGCTTTTCCCTGGCTTTGAAGAGTACTTGTGAAGATAGGTCGCAATTGCACAAGGTGTGGCAATCAGAGCAGGAACATGACATGAATTGTTAATGTTTTGGATTGCTTTGTTTCAGCAAAACATAAACAGAAAATACTTATAAAAGGTCAAATTCTGTCTCCATCCCCTAGGTTCTGCAGACTTTGTGGTTATACCTTTTCTCCTCCACTTGTACATCACCGTTAGGCTTCTTCTGCAGACTTTGGTTAAGCTGAAGAAGAGCTGTGGTTTAATTTTTCTCATGGTCTGAGGCAAAGGTAGTCCTTCCAGCTAAGAGTAGATATTGGATTTCCTTGAAATGACAGGTACAAAGTCACCCAATGCCTAACATAAAGCAGAAGCATAAAAATTTATTCTTTTCTTTTTTTTTTTAATGTGAGCTAACACCAATAAATCATCATGTTGTCAGACCTACAGAATATATCTTTGGCTCTGAAAATATCTTCCTTATTTTTATTCACATAACTAAATTTGCTTTTATTTTCATTCAATTGTAACTCTACCTATGGTTTTCCATGTCTTTGAACTGTTAGTTTCATAACTCTTGTTTTTCTTTCCTTTGGACCAAACTAATCAAATAGTAGAAATATTTTACATTGTAACCTACAGACTTTTCATTATCACACTGCGAAGGTGAGAAACTGAGGTTAACATATGTGGGGTATTTGCTTAAGAAAGTCAGTTTATATATTTTATATAAAATATATAAAATTCTAAGTTGCTCTGGTCATCCCTCTGCATGGCTTTTAGATTACTTTCAATTTCTGCTAGTCAATCTTCAAGAATGCAGTAAGCTGAAAAATCTACTATGGAGTTTAACTTACGCAGGTAATTTGATAGCAAGGTATTTAACCTCAAAAGTTAGCTCTGTTGGAGTAATTCCACAGCTCAACTTTGACTTGTTTGCATGGGTGAAGAATGACAGCAATGTTTTGGGGGGGCATATGCCACACTCGACTCTCCATACCTCATCAGCTAGTACTAATGTAATTTGATAGCTTTCTCTCAGAATATGTTGCCTTTTATTTTGGATGCCGCATGAAAGAGTCTTCTATTGCTGTGCTTAAATAGCCATTTTCCTATGGTAATTATCATCTGTGCTGTTCCTCTGTTCCTGTGTTCAGTTTGCCCTTTCAAATGCTGCCATTGCTTTGAAGAGAGAAAAACAAAAAAGTCTACTGTTACTTACAAACATTCTTCCTTTTCGGTGGTCAGGCAATTTAGTATACAGGCTCTTTTGCTATTAAAATCCCCCTTATGAATCTTTATGAGACATCACGAATGTTCAGAGTGCAAATACAGAGCACAGTTCAGTCAGCAAAGGTTAATGAAGACAGCCTATTAGTATCCTGCTGGGTTTGTTGCTGAATGCATTGTAGTAATGCTTGAAGGCTTTGCTCTCCAGGGAGCCCTCGTACAGTAAGACAGGGAATGAACTATATACGGACAGAGAAATGGAGAATGCTTCTAAGTCATAGACAAGGCTGAAAAAAGAGTTCTAATTGATGTCTGAATCAAAAATATAATTTAAACAGCCTGCGACGACCATTCACAAGGGTTCCTGTCTTTCGACTTTGCTAAGGTGGATATGGAAATAGGAAAGTTATTAAGCACATGGTTCCTCCTGTGTTTATCAGAGGCAAGTGCTCTTCTTTGTGGCCAGGCCAAATTCAAGAGTTTGGGTGTTTGTTAAGTCATTCAAAGTCATTAAGGCCCAGGGTCTAGCTGCTCTGTGTACCAGTCTGGTAGGAGATGTTAGAGAACACAGTACATAAGCTGAAGTTACTCAAAGTATTTCAGTCATTGCTGATAGGCAACACTTGCTTTTAATTCTAGAGACTGTTTTGGTACTGAAAGTATTTCTGAGGGGTGAGCTAAAGAATAAGTTGCTTTCTTGATAGCAAATGTCATCTGTGTGCCAGGAACAGGTCTGTCATGACTCTTTTTGGAGCTGTCTGGCAACTAGTGCTATTTTAAAGAAGTCTTTTGCTTCTCTGAGTGTTGACATATGCAGGGTTAAGTATTAGCATTTTATAACATTGCCAGCTCAGGAGCTCCAACCTTACATTCAAACACCAGAATTTTGAAGTGCAACTATTAAGCTAAATTTACATTGTTAGTAGAACTTGAAGAGTTCTATTTTTGAAGTCTCTCTGTGTTTTGATAAGAAGGGCTGGAAACACACTGCTGAAAATCCCATAGGAAAATCAAGTTCTTCAGTAGCTGTTTCACTTCAGGTAGAGATTAATGAAAACACCAAATATAGCATGGATTGTTGACTCTGAAGATACCATATCTTTCTGCAGGAGAGAGTGGTTTGAGAGAAATATTTTTTATTCTGGTGCTATTATTCTGGCATCTGGAGATATCTTTCTCGTATTAGTAATTTCCTGCCAAAACATGTAAAATGGACAGTTTGTGCCACATGGCATAAGTGTGGTGCATTATCAGATGCCGTTGCAGAATAACTGATAGGAAAAGTGATAGAGCTAAAAGGAACAGTTTGAGAAATGTGTTTAATGTAGCAAGAAGTCCTGTAATTTGCAATATCTCTATGATAGAGCATGACAACAATGATTTTAAATACTTGTGGCTATGCATGCTTTAATATGAGATTAGTGCTCCTTTTTTGTCCCATATTCTACTTATACAAGGATGTACTTAAAGTATGTTAAAACCAATAGAAGTAGATAACAAATGTATTTATAAAGGAACTACTCAAGTCAACAGCTTGTGAAAGTTGTTAACATAAGTTAATGCCATCTGGAAAACAACAACTAGATGAAGATGGAGAAAATAAAGGTTGGTTTTGCATAACTTTATTAGGTGTTATCTGTCCATGGCTGTATCCTGAGTTTACTGAAAAGTCACCTTTATTTAAATTTCAAGAAAGTGAATGTTTACTGAATATTGTAAAATTTAGTAAATCATTTTCTGCTTAAGAAGTCACAACTTCATAAGCTTAGCAAGCTTGAAAGTTGGTCATTCTTGAGATAGGTTGCAGCTCTGTGTGGAACAAGAAATGTAAGGGTGACTTCATTTTTTGAATTAATTCCTCCTGTATTCTCTTCTCCGATCCTCAGTATCAAAGAAGGCTGAATAGCTTTTCACCACTCCTTTCCCTCCAGTGAATGTCTGCAATTCTTTGCTTTTTATGACATATCAACATGTAGAACTTTAAGAACTCATCTTTCCCTACCTTGACTAGTGAGTAATTCCTATCCAGATGATGCACTTCAAACCACAGGAGTTTTTTGTTTATGTGGAATGCTGATCCTTGCTGCAGATTTTGCTAGTTAGGTCTGATGGCCTTTACAGTATAGTCAAGCTTCAGCTAAAGACCACCAGGTTTTTACATATGACTTGCTTGTTTGCAGAGACCAGGCAGGCTTGTGGCTGTGTAACACACTGATGAATATTTCTTATATGCCCTCATATTCTCTAGTCAAGAATTTAAAATTTCAAATGAATACTTGAAAAAACTACTGCTATAACTCATTATAACTAGTAAGTTATAACCACCTGTTTCCTAGAAATTTAGCAGGTTGTAATACAAAATAAAACATGTCTGCAATAATATGAATTATGATACCCATAGGAATCATAACTTTGCATTTCATGATTTTTTGAGTATTAAAGGGGGGGTTAAAATCCTAGTTGTACTGGCATTAGTATAGCTTAGTGCATCAAATACCTTTCCTGACCCTCGCCTATCTTTCTTCCACACCCAACCACCAGTTTCACTGGGGGTTTTTCGTTTGGTTGGTTGGTTTCTTTAAAAAAGTAAACAAAACTTTTAGTATGTGCTTAAAATCAGTTGATTCTTGCTTTACCTAAGTTAACAAATCCAGGTCATACTTTAGATAAAATAACCCTGAGTGTTGTGCTTAGTTTGCACAGCAGGAATAAAGGAGAAGGTGAGAGCATTATTCAGCTGTGGGTGCTTGTTAAACAGTGGGGAATGCAGAAACTTCTAAATAAAACAAATCATGCTTGCAGGCATGAAAAAAATGAGTTTAACTAAATCAGTACTGCTCCTTTTTAACATGAAGGGGATTTTACACTGCTATAACAGCAATTTAACGGTTAATGGAGACCTGAAAATGAGGGATTGTTTCAAACTCAACATGGTTTTCTCTCTGTGAATACATTAGAGGCAATTCTGAACAGTAATTGTGTAAGCAGTAAGAAAGCTATGTTATTCTCAAAGGCTTTATCTTGTATATATTAATAATTAAGACATGTGATGAGAAGATGGTGGGCCTGCCCTAGGATACTACTTCTGGGAGAGTCTGGAGTTTTGACCACGAAATGAACATTTTCTTGTTTACTTCCTTAAGTTAAAATGAAAAAAAAAAGTTCAAAACCATGGTAGTGGAGAACAATAGCTTGGGTTTTCATGAAGCCTTTAACTGTCTCTAAACCATTGGCATAAGAATATAAAAGAGAGAATCAAAAAATGAGCCTGACTAATTTCTTTTCTGAAATACTGACAGGGATGGCTGTAGAGTTCCCCACTGACATTATCATCTTGGAAATATACCAAAAGAGTGTAAAAGTATTCAGCCTTCTTAATAATTCTAAGGGCATTCAAATTTCCGGTTGATTTTGTTGTATTTTTTTTCTCTGTTTTGTATGTCATGCTACCAATTTCAAGGAAGAAAGAGTACATTTTGGTTTTTGTCCTGTAAATATTTATATTTGGCCATCTTGATTTAAGGTGGTTACAGTGGCTAGAGGCAAAAATTTTAGCCTGGAGTCCAAAATTATGTTCCTAGTTCAGAAAATTTTTTAATATGGAGAGACAATTGCAGCTAAAGAAAGATAATGCTGCAGAGTACTCTATGGTAGTATTTTGTGTGTTGAATAATAGCTTTAGAAATTCTGGTAACCATTTATTCTTTGAAGTCTAATTAATTTTATTGCATCTTCTTAATTTTGCTGCTTCTAGCAGTTGTGCTTAGTGGACTGGTGCAGAATGGACAAAATACCTACCATTCTGGTAGTTGATAATCACATTTGTTAGGATCCGTGATCATACAGCGCAGACACACAATTACAAAGAGATAATGCCATCATTCTATGTACTTGCATTTTATCATGGAGTTACCGGTACTACTCCAGTTAACATTAAGCTCCATTTTTCACTGTAATTTTATTAGTTTTGTGCAACTAAAACAAGGTATTTTACCTAGGTTCATAGCACTCTTTGTGTATAGATTCAATGTGTTTCATAGAATCACACTGTGTTTTGGATTGGAAGGGATCTTAAAGATCACGGCAGAGACACCTTCCACTAGACCAACACACTGTTCAGCCTTCCCTTGATCACTTTCAAGGATGGGGCATCACAGCTTCTCTGGGCAACCTATTCCAGTGCCTCACTGCCCTCACAGTAAAGAATATCTGACCTAAATATAGTCTCTGTCAGTGTAAACCCCTTCCCCCTTGTCCTATCACAAAATGCTCTTGTAAACGGTTCCTCTCCAGATTTCTTGTTGGCCCCCTTCAGGTACTGAAAGGCCTCAATAAGGTTACGCCGGAACCTCCTCTTCTCCAATTAAAGTTCAACTTTTAGCTGTCCTTAAACTTTAGAAACTCAGGAACTTCTGTAACTCGTCCTGTTTTCTTTGTTGTATTACACTTCAGATTTTTCTACTGTTTCATACAGTTTTACTGATGAAAAATTGAATGCACAGGTGTCAGCCTTGTTTCTTAAGAAATGAGTCTTATGTGCTGTGCAGCTGTCCAGTTAATCACTGATATTTTTTGAACTCACTGCCTGGCTTCAGTCATATTGCCAGAGGCTAGAGACCTCAAAGGTTTGAAAGGTCTACAGTCTGGTGTAAATTGCTGACTGGATAGAAGAGAGTGATCCAAATCAGTGTCAATTACCTGGTGTCAGTGGCGCCAGCCAGCTGAGACATTCAGCAGCCAGCAGTCAGTCGGCTCTATGGCCAGATCAGTCAGGGCGGGCCACGCTCTGAACTGATCCTGGCACCTCCCTGGTGCTGTGAAAGAGGCAGGAGGCTGAGGGAAGGAAAGGAGTAAGAGAAGGGTAATTAAGTAAGAGCATGGCACTGCATACAGAACCATAGAGAACTGGACGCCTGTTAGGGAGATTATATGGTAGTGTAGGTAAAAGATGAAGGATTGCTATACATATGTATGTTTGCTTGTATTAGGTCAGTAACTGCAGTTATTTTCAAATAAATCTGGGGTAAGAGCAAAGGTAGTTTAGTCAGGCATCACCTTGAGTGATTCTGCTGATAGAAGTGAGTGAGAGGGAGACTGAAACAGGCTTGGTCTTACTGATAGGTTGGTTCCTCTGGAAAGGCCCTCATATGGCTGCATGATGGATTCATATATTAGTGAGAGTATTGCTTAAGGAAAATCAAATTTGTAATCAGATTTATATCACCAGATGTCTTCACTGAAGGGTTTAAGCAAGTGTGTCACTTGCTGTCCCTTTTATTGAAATGTTGCTGTATTTTGCACTTTGTCTATCTTTTTAAGTTTTTTTTTTCTTTCCATCTAGGAAAATTGATGATTTGTCAAAGGCCAGGTTTTATTTGTATAATTAATTTTACATCTTGTAACCCTTTATAATAAGAAAATAGCAGAAATAACGTGGGTTATTTTGAATTCCAAATATGCTTTCTATGAAAACACTTAAGCTACTCTAATTTTAAGTTAATGGAGCTGTAAAACTGTAGCTGCTAAGATCATCTGTGATTGTCAACAAAGTTTATTATACTCCATATTTGATGGTACAATATACTGTTACATTTTCCCTTCATGCATATGCCTCTGCCTGCATAGTGCATCAAATATTGTGTTGTAGAATATTGAACAACATGAGAAACTTGGGGATGAAGCTTAATAGTAGCAGTTTTGAATCGCACTTTATGAAGTTTTCTACATAATTCTTAAGTATGCTAAAATACTGTCACATGCTGAATGTGTACAGGGACTAAATGACTAGAGAGATTATGTAGTAGTGAATAGTTTTGTACTCGAGCAGAAGCTTTAGGGATATGGTGCCTTGTAATGTATAAACTGTTCTGAGGGCTAAACAGCAACTTTTCCTTCTGTTGTGATGGATCTGGTTAATTTCTGGGATAACTGCAGTTATGAAGGGATTGATACACTGCCTAGCATGGTTGACAAAATACCTTATCTCCTCTTGTACTTTGATGAGAATTGTGATGTGCCATCTTGCAGCATAGTCAAGTTGCTTAATATCCAGGTTGCTCTTTGTCCTACTAATGTGATTTTTACCAGCTAAACTGGGGAAATAGTTATGGCAAATAGTATCTGGCCATAAATTTCTGAAATTATAAATACCCCAAGGCAAAAAAGAAGGGAATCCCATGCTGTTGCTAGTATACTTTTTGCAGTTTAGGACTACTCGTCCATACATTTTCATCTTTTTGTATTGTGCAGGTGGTGCCTAACAATGGATTTTTAAAGGTGTTTGCTTGCGAGCAGAAACAGGAAATGGAAATGTATGAACAGTCAATGTTTGAAGAAATGGCATTTTCTGTGCACTGTAGTTCCTGTGGAAGCAGAAGACAACGTATGCCAGCATGAATGCATCCTCAGTAGGTAGACATATTCATATTACATATGTCATTGCTGAAGAGATTGAGTCAACTAAGGTAGTTGATTTGCTTACTTGTGTCTTATTCTGAGTCTGTGAGAAGAGCAAAAAGTAATGGATAAGAATTTTGTAAAACATAAGATATGGCCTGCACTGCAAGAAGGAGGTATGAAAAGGGGCTTTTGTGTAGACCTTTGCTGAACTTTTCACACTGGAGTAGTGATTTGTCTCTGCTGCCTAAGGAGGTTTTAATTTAAAATTAGCATTGAAATCAAGTCAGAGTTCTGACTATTGTGACGTTCCTAAAACAAACACCATTTTGAACTGAGAAATTCTTACATTATGCCTTGCTGTGTGACTTTAAATTTATGTTCTTCCTGGGATTTGTGAACTTAAATGGCATCAAAAATTGAAAAAAATTCATTTTTTCCCTCCCTGTAGTCAAAGGTGATTACAATATTTTTCTCTACAGATTTCCTTGCCCTGGGTCCAAATTCTGTTATTTTGTAAGCAAATATGTTTCTCTATAGATAGTAAGGTTAAGGAGAGAGTCACTAGGAAACAGATAGTACTTCCCTGAGGCAGCTAACACCTGGTAATAATTTGATCATACAGAAGAAAGCTGAGCTTGATTTTAGGCTTCAAGAAATGTAATCTAATATTCAGAAATGTTTACTTCTTGTAAGATTTTTTTAGGTTAATGGACTTTTAAAACCATTTATAAAAGTCTATCACAATTCCAGTATTTTTCGGTAGTCACAGGAATTTAAAGAAAAAACCAAAAGACATTTAAAAGTTGCTTTCAATTGCACTTTGATATGATTTTCATATAGACTTTAAATTACCCTATTTAGTTATCTTCTGCTTAAAGTTAGTCTCATTTAGAGGATATTATTGCTAATTACCAATGTGTATTACCATGTGTATTACCAATAGGTAATTTCATCTCAGAAAAACTGATCTTTCAACTCAGTCAAAATCTTCCCCTTTCCACCTACAATTACTTGAGACATTTATGTAAAAGTTGTGTTTGTGTATTTTGAGCTAGGTGAGTGTAGTGGGTTGACCCTGACTGGGTGCCAGACACTCACCAAAACTGCTCCATCGCTCTCCACAAGTGGAGAGGGTAGGGAAAATATAAGGAAAGGTTCATGAGTTGAGATAAGGACTGGAAGAGATCACTCACTGAATATCTTCACATGCTAAACAGACTCAGCTTAGGGATATTATTTGAATTTATTACTAACAAAATCAAAGCAGGATAATATTAAGTAAAATAAATTTTAAAAACATCCTTTCTCCACCGCTCCCTCGTTCCCAAGCTCTACCTTTTCCCCCTACAGCGGTGCAGGGAGACGGGTTGTTTGCGGTCAGTTCATCACACGTTGTTCCTGACACTCTCAGGGAGTTTCCCCCACTCCACAATGTCCCTCCCACAGGAGACAGTCCTCCATGAACTTCTCTAATGTGACTCCATCCCATGGGCAACAGCTCTCCATGAACTACTGCAATGTGAGTCACTCCTCCACCGGGTGCAGTCCTTCAAGCGCAGTCTGCTTCAAGGTGGGTCCCCCACAGGGTCACAAGTCCTACCAGGAAGCCTGCTCCAGCATAGGCTCCTCTCCACAGGTCTACAGGTCCCTGCCAGGATCCTGCTCCAGCATGGATTTCCCACAGATTCATAGTCCTCTTTTGAGCATCCACCTGCTCTGGTGTGGGTCTCCTCCATGGGCTGCAGTGGCACAGCTGCTTCACCAAGAGCTGCACCACAGGCTGCAGGGGAACCTCAGCTCTGGCACCTGGAGCACCTCCTTCCCCTCCTTCTGCTCTGACCTTGATGTCTGCAGGGCTGTTCACAGGTTCTCACTCCACTTTTCCCTGGCTGCAATTTTCATCTGTGCAATAACTTTATTTCCTCCTTAAATATGTTATGACAGAGGTGTTACTATCATTCGTGATTGGCTCAGCCCTGGCCCCTGGCGGCTCTGCCCTGGAGCCAGCTGGCATTGGCTGTGCGGGACATAGAGTAAACTTCTGGCAGTAGACCTGTAGACTTCCACTAGCAAAATCTGGCCATGAAAACCTAATACAGTGAGTGCCTACAGCAGCAAAATGATTTGAGAGATAAATCTGCATTTAAATAAACTTATTATTGAAATAGGTGAGAAATAATAAACCAGAATTTCCACAATGAAAGTATGTGTAGGAATTTAATACAGATATGAGAAACAGATAATGTCACAATATTTCTGTCCATTTATCTGTAACAAGGTATTGCCTGCATTTCTGATATTACTTATCATTTTAGGCTCAGTATTTTTGAGAACAGCTGCAGCACAAGTATTCAATTAAAATCAATTGCATGATATAAAACACCTATTTCTTTTAAAAAACACCTACCTGGATTTTCTTGTAGCATGTTTTTTAGTTTATGAAGTAATTTCTAAATTCTCTGCTTTTAGAAAAGATGTGAATTTTAATTAAGGTGAATGCCATCAGTGAGATGAATATTCTAAGAATCATAGAATCATTTAGGTTGGAAAAGATCTTTAAGGTCATTGAGTCCAGTTGTTAACTTAGCACTGGATTTCACACAACCATGGGGTCTGGACTGATTGTCAGTGAACTGAACATTATATTTGTACTGAACTTAGTAGTCAAAATCACAGTAAGTGGTCTTTGACAACTGTAGAGATGGCCTGTAACTCAAATCTAATTGTTCGCAGGCATTGTTTAATTACTGAAAATCGTATTTTTGAAGTAATATAATAGATTTGAAAATGTGGAGGGGATTTGACCAGTAGTCATTCCAAAGAACTAAAAAGGAATAGATCTAGAGAAATCTGAATATTTCATTCTAGCATTTTTTGAAGGAAGGGTTGTTCCTTTTTCATCAATATGCAACTTTTCAGAAAATGTGGAAAGTTATGGTAAAAATGCACAACTATGGAATAATCTTTTTTCTCAACCCTCCCCCTTTAATAAATTATCAGAATGCAGCAATTTTCTAAAGGTGAAGAAAATTTAAAAAAATAGCTTGTTATTCAATTCACATAGCTAAGAAAAAATGAATATACTAAATCCTTTAACCATCTGGTTCCAGTGCAGTCACTATATTATTCCATGTTCTGCTTAAATCCATTGTTAATATTCATCACCTATTTGCACCCTTGTGGCCAATTTCAGTCATCACATTAGCAGGTAACAACATTCTGTGAAAAAGGAGAGTGAGAGGGAGATGGGAAATGAAAGATGAGTAGAACTTGGGGTGATTAAAATGATGCAGGTCTTAGAGCATGCTCTCTCATTTTCCCAATGGTCTTGGTTTATTGGAACACAGCTATCTTTCCTTGTTACTGGTGATAATATTTCTTACTGATGAAGTGAACAGGTTTTTAAAATGTAAAAGGACGTGCTTGAAAAATTCAAAGCACTGGGGACAGATTAATGCTGTAACCCGGTGAAGTATGTCACATGGATTTCTTTGAGTACTCTGATTTTGTCTCCTCCTGAATATGTCTTTTGTGAAACTCCCAAAAAAATTAGAATGAAAGGGAAAGAAGAGGGGATAATTTAGCTGACTTCTCTTACCAAGAAATTTATTACTAGATATGGCATGTTCAGTCAGATGTAGAAAAGCATTGGTGTATTGCTAAGTAAATAATCCACTGCTAAGGTATAAATAAAAACATAAATCAAATATGTTTGTTTATTAGTTACTATTGCCATCAAAATATGACCAGAATCCCTTACTGAGATTGAAATTTGTTTACAGCTGTCAGTATTCTAAGTTATTATTTTTCTAGAAACTGCTTATTCATGGAGAGAAATTAGTTCATAAAAATATTGGTTACCACATTTAAATGCAACCTGATACAACTGGTATTATCAGAAAAATGATGAAAAAATACTTTGCTAAATTAATTTAATAGTCTTGATGTTTTTTTAACCTTATTAATGAGGGAGTTTAAAATAACCCTGGGTTTATACAGGTTTTTTTCTATAATAACTCAAATGGAGAGGTGATTTCCATAGACTCTTATGGAAAAATTTACCCAAAGGTGATACAGGTGAGTATCAAATCCTTAGTCAGTGCATGTGATGATTTTCAAAGTAAGTCAATCAATACTTCAAAATAATTGGATATACTTGTGTCTCTTCCCAAGAGATGTATCAAGGATGGTCTGAAGTAAGCAGCACTCTGAATCTGCCATGTTTGTCTAGACCAAATCAAAGTTGGCATTGCTATTTACTGAAATTAAATTTTAGGTTAGCAGCCTGAAAACATTTTAAATTTTTTCTTCACCCTAGCATGCAGTTTCACTTTGCTTGTCTCTTACCTGTCTTGATGTGTGGGATCCACTGAACTGAAGACTGGTGGAAGAGAAGTACATTGATCTTGCAGTTTGCAGTTTATCAGAAGTAATAGAGCAATAGCAGGGAGCGTAACTGGAAGGGAAAGTGTTTAGAGCACAGGAAATAGTCTGAAGAAAGAGAAGGTGAAGAAAAGGAAATAACAGTTGACCTTTGTGGTTCATGTCATATGTAAGAACAGTGGAAATTTCTTTTTCAAAAGGAAAAAATCCAGTCAATTTAGCCGTAGCAAATAAATACTTCCAGTGAGTTTGTAGTAGTATTTTGCCAAATGCTGGAGTTCAGAGGTAATCTCAGAGTATTTAATTCAGGCATCAGATTATTTTTTCAATTATTCACTGAAAAATCTTGTAAAAATTGTGAATTAAAACTCTTCCTTTTTTACCATTAAAGCATTCTAAATTCTGCTGAAATGGACATCTGCTATTTGGTTATGAAGAAAAGTTAACATCAGAAAATAAAAGGTAGAATAATAAGAAATTATAATAGCAGATAAATACAGAACAACAACAAAGGTTTTAGTTCAACATCTCAAATATTTGAGAATTTTTATAACTAGTTTTAGCTATGAAATTGGAAATTAAATGAATTTTTCCATGTCCTGTTGGGACAGCACATCTTTACTGAGGTGGGGGAAGCTAGAACTCCTCTCAGAACATGGGAAGTTTTCTTGTATGACTACAATATGAATATCTACCCCAGTGGGAAATTAATTTGAACATTTGAAAATGGCCACTGTCATTTTAGGTACGAGAATTAAAATTTATGTTTGAAATTTCTTAAATTTAGACATGCTGATAATCAGTTTTTTCAACCAGATTCCTTTCCTGGTTGAGTCACCTTTTATGATTGCTTGGTAAAAATATATGTCACAGGGAAATTTAAAAGAAAAAAAAATAGAATTTGAGTCTTCCCTTTACCCTAAGTGCACCATTCTACTTTGCGGTTTTTTTGATGTTAATATTAAATGCACAAAGGAAATAGAAGAAAAGACTCTTTTCTAGTCTTAAGCTGTAGCAACATGAAATGCCACTGTAGGTTCAAGAAAACTAGATTTTAAAGAAAGATCAGCCCTCTTTTTGTGAGATGATTATCCTATGTTTTCTAATGAAATAAAATTTGGACTTCTGTATGTCCAGCAGTTAGATGTAGGTCAAAACTTTCTATTAAAATTAGAGAAATTGCACCTGTTGTCATATGTAAAATTGTCTTATAATGATGCAAGAAAAATGGAAATATTTTAAAGATGCATTTGGAAATTTATTTAGCAGAAATAGATGGAGATGGAAGTAGTGTGGCATCATGATGTCTCTCCCCAATACATGGTCTAGAAGATAATTTACTGAATATTTACAATAACTGCATGAAGGAAAAAAACCCACTGGAGGAAAAGATTGAATATAATGAGCAATTCTCAAAAACTTTGCCTTTTGATGCAGTGTTAGGTGAAACTTGCAGGTTCTTCATACAGAGAGAGAAAGAGTAACAACACAATTATTTGGTATGTACTACAGTAGAGAGGGCTTTGGGAATCTGTTGGGTTTGTTAAATTAGGAGAGGAGAATGTGCAGAATTCCAAAGAATGCTGAGGCACATGCTTACCTCTTAAAGAAGGCTGGTAGTGAAGAAGAAAGGAGAACTGAGACTGCAAAGGAGGAAAGATATTGACCAAATTACATGGAATGCCACTTTAGCTGAAGCTAAAGTAATCTCTTCATCTATGCAAAAGGCAACTAGTATTTTTAAAATCTGAGAACCATTAAAGCCAGAGTCTGATTTGATTTAACATTGGGTTTCACATTAATGCCAGTGGGATGCAGAGAGATGAAAGTAAGGAAGGCAAATTTTACATGATGACTAAATAGTGTTGTTATTTGATTGGCATATTCAACACCATGAGAATGGAAAATATATGGTTAAAAGAGTTTCTGTGTGGTTTTTGAATTTTATTTTCTTTACCTGTCTCTCAGCTTTATGTTTTTGGTTTTGTTGTTGTTTGTTTTTTTTCCTCTTTGTGTTCATGTGTTTCAAAGCAGCTCCTTCTTTTAAGGAATGAAGATACATATTGTCATCATTAGATTTGGCATTAAATAATAGAGGGACAGAAAGGGAGGCATAACATTTACCTTGATGTTTTTAGACTCCAGAATATTATTTGCAGATATATCCACTACCGGGTGGAGAACTAGCTCTGTCTGTTACCTGGGCTACTGGCTTATTTCTAGTATAGCAATTGTGGAGGAATGAGTTTCATATTCTTTAAAAAGTACTCCAAAAACCAACCGCCTTAAAAAAATCCAGCACAGAATCAGAATAACCCCCACAGATCTGAAAATGTAATTGGATTAGGTGAATGTTCAGTAATTATTTTCAAATGTTTACACTCTTTCAGAAATATTTGCAAAAGTGGAAGTAAAAATTATCATCTATGTAAGGGTTCTGTGGGTCAAGGATCAGTGGAGAGCTATATAGAAAATGAATCTGAAGGACTGAAGTAATACTATAGTATAAATGGAACATCCATCAAAATTTTTTTCTCTAACTGTGAAGGAGAGATGTTGTCATTTAAACTTGATTTCAGGCAACTGTCCATTTTGGACCAAGATTGGCTCTATAAAGTGTACAAAACTAGAGGAATAGCAGATTAAGGTAACAGTCTACATAAGAACGAATATATCAGGGACAGGAAAGACAATTTTAAAGAAAATATTATTCAGTGCTAGAAAGAAGTCCATACCTCTTGCATGTCCCCAGAGTGCATAAAGTTTGTTCCATGGAGATGAAATCAGCAGTTTAAGCTCAGGGTTACTCATTATTCTATGGAAACAAAAGAACAAAACATCAGAACTGTGGTATGTATGTGGCTGCATGCTTAGTGATTAAAGAAGCAGAGTACCTCTGAACAGGAATAATTTGGCACAAATGTGATGTGGTTTACATGCACATTAATTATTAGTTACTCTACTACCAGTGGAATAACACGTGTTGAACATTAGGACTTGGAAATGACAGTCTGGGTAACTTGCTCTTTGGGACATATTAAAAGTTGGCTATCTATTCAAGTTATTCAGAATATTGATGAGCAACTAAATGGGCACAATTTTATTTACTGAAAGCCAAAGGAATGCTAAGCAGCAAATACACTTAGGCTCCAGAGACTAACCAGGGCTATAAAAAGAGAATGTTTCAAATTTGCAGTCAGAAAGAAGGCATGGCTCCTCAAAATATTATGCTGTTTAAGAATTGTTTCCTCAATGCTTTCATAATTTGAATTAACAGAAAGATTGTCTGGTGGTCAGTAATCACAAGTGAAAAGTAGTCCTTGTGGGAGTCAATAAGAGTTTTGCCATCAACGTCAAGGGAGTTATGATTTGCATATTAATTTCTGTATTTGTGTGCATTATGTTCATGAATAACTAGAACAAAACACTCTTCCTATATCCATAAATCTGTATTTCATGTTTCTACATACCAAATAGGTATAAAATTGCATATACTATGCTCTAGGGCCTTTAGCCTTGGATACGAAAAAAAAACAGGTTCTAAAAATATCTATTGATGAATATACAGATTCCCTGAGAAAATCCTTAGATGCAAAAATTTATTGCTGGCTATATGTGGTAGGCCTGCAAATCAATTGCAATGACACAGTAAAGTTTGTTATAGATTTGGAGATGCAGTGTGATATCAAGTTTAAAAGGTGCTTGAGGAATATAAACAACCAAAGAAAAGTGTAGGAAAGAAGAGTAAACTGTCTCTACGCATCAGAGTAATGGTGTTAAGAGCACTAAACCTGATGGAGATACAAACTAGCTGCATTAATGTGTGCATTTTACAATGTAGATGATACAGCACTATGTTTAGGAACAATGAATAACCCACTGAAAATTTCTCAAGTTTTCCTGAGCATCAATTTGAAGGGAATATGGATCATGGATCATTACTTTTTTCTTTTTTTTTGGTAGCAACAGAAGTGGGTGATCATTCATATTTTTAAATTATACAGTTTTTCTGTGTCTTCCCTTTTTGCTCACTTCCCATGTACATTTATGTGATTAAGTTTTATTGTCAAGGCAGTTTGCAAAAAGTGAGTTTCAAAGTCATGTGCTTGACGGTGAAGGCAAAATGGATTTTAAATTTACATGCATAAAAGTAATCTTACCAGCAGTGTTTGCACATTCATCTATTTGGGAAACAGATCTAATGGTGATGTTCACTTGTTCGTACTCACAATGAATAAAGTGCAAAATAATTTGTGATCTCTTTAAAATTACTCTGTATTTCTCAGAAGGCTTAAACAGTTATGTTCCTGTTTTAAGTTTATTGCGAAGATCTTGTCATTTGATACAAACTCGTTAGAAGGCTCCTGTAACCAGATAAATTGGAGTACATTTTGCTGCAACTTTAATGTAGATTTAATTTTCACTGACCTTTAAAACCACTTTTATTATTCTCTGTCACTTTTTCTCACCTACCTTCTTCCAGCTTCTCCCTATTCCAAAATTACTTGGTTGTATCTTCAAAGCATATAATTTAGGGGGATAAAAATTAAAAATCACTTAAAGTTTCTTATAATAGCCTATATTTTATACAAGTAATTTTCAAAAATTGTATTGCAATTCTATAAAGCTTTTGGAACCTATTCACACAGTGATGCTAATTTTCAGTATTTATATACCTTTCTTATGAATCTGATGAACAGAATTTAATTCTGACATCAATTTAAAAGTCTTGATCAGTTCACATTGAGTTTTTTTATTGGATCAGGACCAGACAGAAAAAAATTCTTACTTTTGGGTGATTTTGTATATTCCTTTTCCAATGAAACTATACCTCTTCTTATGTTGTGCTGTCTGAGACTTTGTTCAGGCTGGTTTTTAAAAGACTGAGTGATGAGACTTGTCGGGGGAGGGTGCACCCCGACACAATGCCGAGTCGCAGGCCCGAGGGGCACGGATAGCGAAAAAAGGAGAGACGAACGCGGAGGTGTGGCTGCAGCCAAGGAGACCAAAAACTGGAACCTTTATTGAGGGGAGCATCAGACTTATATAGTATTGGTGGGGGAAGATTCTGGAAAATAGGGTGGAGTTAAGGGATTGACAACTTGGATAGGGGAATCGATTGGTTAGTAAATGGGAACTCCGCCTCTGANACTGAAATAAAGATGTGAAGTCAAATATATTGGACTTAGTGTATACCACTGGATGAATTCCCTTTTGATATTTAACTTCTTTATCATGCTGTGTTTTAAGACAAGAGTCTTAAAAAAAAAAAAAAGTAGTTATCAGCGCATTGCTATGATTGTCCTGGATATGGAGCCTATTATAAACATTATCCTATCTAAAAGTAATAATTCTAATTTTAAGAAGTTTTGATTTAAAAAATGTTGCTCTTCCATGAAAGAGGTAAATTAGTACGTGGTCATTGAAATCTCAAAGTTCTCAGAATTTTTCTTACATGTTTTTTTGTAATCTTGGTTGCAAATGAAGGCTTAGGAAAATATCTCATCTAGATCTTAATAATCAAACCATGTACATCACTTTTGATATGGCACACAATTTTATGCAGACACAAGAAAATAAATGCAGAATAAAAATAATTTATGAATCTTTGGTATCTTCAGTTAAAAAAAAAAACCCAAAACAAAAAACAAACCAAACTCAAAACCACCTGGCTTTCACTGTATATTCTACTTTGCTGATTTCTATACTGGGAAGCAGAGTTCATCAAACGTTACTGTAGTTCTATGAATATTTTATTGATTGTCTGATTCAATCTTCCTCATTAGACAAGAGGAGACTAAGAGACATCTTTGATGCAAATAAAGGTGAACACCACCAGCGACTCACCACCAGCAACATACATTTCTTTCAAAATCCATCTTCTCAAAACCAGCAAAGGTAAATTGAACTGTTTACTTCAGACTAAATGAGACCAAATAAACTGTAGAGCTGATGCATATGTAAGAATTTTCTTTCACCTTTTAGTAATTGTTTAGTAAGTTGATATGAAACCATGTGTTTGAGGTAAATCATATGAGCATCATGGGTATCTGTTTTGCTATGATGTGTTCAACCGTATCTTTCCACAAATCACATAGTATGTTCAATCTGGAGAACAATAAACTAAGCATAGGTTTTAATTTTTGTCTTCAAGTGCCTAGTGGGGGATTACAGTGAAGAGAAAACCAGTCTTCTCTGAGGTGATCAGTGAAAGGTTGAGAAACAAGACAAATTTTTCAGCACTGGAAATTCATATCAGATGTAAGGAAACGAAGGTGGTCGAATGGTGAAACAAATTGTCCTGAAACGTGTTAGAATTCTTGGTGATATTCTGAATTTGACTTTGGGGCTGACCCTACTTTGACTTTGTAAATGTGTTTGTAGGTTGGCTTATATGACCTTCAATGATCCCTTCCAGATTAAATTATTCTATAATTATATGATACAGCTGAACTGGGAAATTTGCAGCAAAGTTGTAGTGCCAAATGATTTTAAATTTAGATTGCAATAATGAGTATGCACACAGAATCACCTGAATGCCAGATGTCCTACAGAGTTCCAGTGGGATAGTTTGCAAAGCAACAGTCATCACATTTTGAATAAGCATTGCAGAAAGAATGGATATTTACTTTGGAATCTTTCCAGTGGGAGCAAAACAAGTAAAATCTGACTCTGGAAACTGGGAGACTAGTATAAAGCTCCATTTCTGTGTAACCATGTGCATAGAACCTCAGTCATCTTGGCCAAACATTTTTGAGATGATACCTATTTACCAGGTCTGCAAGTAAGTAAATTAATTCCAAAATTATGTTAAGTCTGATCACTCTTCTGATAAGCAATTCAATTTTACAAACACCAGTTATGTCTGCTGTGGACAATCTAAGCAAGAAGAAAAATGTTGAATGTAAAAGTGAGTCTGAAAGGTCCTTTAAAACCTTTGATTTTCCTTGGAGCTCAAAGTGAGGAGACAACTCTGCTCCTCAATGTAGGGGATTAAAAGAATTCTTTAAATGGTTATATGGTATATATTATGATACAGAAACATGGCAATACCTTTTCATATCCACTGTATATCTTTCTCTCATACTATTTCCTCCTTTCGACCATAGAATATTTCTTACCAACTTCATCAGACTTTTTCTATCAGCCAGATATGAATTTCAGCTCTTATTGTGGAATTACTATCCTTTCCTTTGGTTACGCTTTCACTAGAAATGGGAATTATTTGTCCTTTTTAGTGTTCCTTTTCATAGCCAAAACATTATTGCAAGCTTTTTTTTTATATATGTTCACAAATTTCCTTCATCTTACTGACAGATTGTACTTCGTAGAAGTATTTGAGATTTTTACATTATTTTTCATGAGAACAAAAAAATAACATCTAAGGAAATTCAAGTGTTATTCTACATTAGCTCTCCAAACATGATAACTCATGATATGTTTGGTTACATATCAAATCCAGAAGGCAAAAAAAGATTTTATGCATGCATGTTCAGAAGAGTGATGGAGACAGTGAACCTAAGAGAAGCCAGTTTCGTCCAGGCTTATTCACAACATAATGGTTAAGGTGGAGGGAATGGCATAAAAAGCAATTTTAGAATAAGAATAATTGTAGTGTTCAATTTAGCCATAGGACAGGAGTATGAGTGAATTAGTCCTCCAAGCACTACAAGGAACCTCAATTTTCAGGCAATTCAAATGTCTTGGAGGTGTTCTTACTCATAGCTTGTAGCCCTAATATTTGGTAGAGATAAGAATTAGCCTTTCATCGATAGAAAAAGATAAAATTAAATATTGGTTCCAAAAATACCATTGACCTCTGGGATGAGGAAGTTTGTTATTGATATATATGAATGTACTATCAGAATGATGAAAGCTAGCAAAAAAATAAAAGTGAAATCAATTCATGTTCATTTATTTGCCTGCTTACAAATGAAATGCAGTCTGAGAATAAATTGATACTTTATTTTTGCTTAATAAAACTGAATTGAATTGAAAGAAATGATACTCCAGCTGAATTCTGCATGTTATGTTGTTTTTTTCCAATTCCAGAAGAACTTTGTGATCCAAATTTGCTTTGAAAAAACTGCTGTCTAAACCATGAAGCTGTCTTAGTCTCTCATTCAACTCAACACTAAAATAAGTAGTCATTCTTTAAAACAACCCATTAGAGAGCTGAAGTGTAAATAACTATTTATTCCAGTTCTCTTGAGGAAAATGCATGTAGTTTGGGAAAATTATTTGTCTGCAATTATAAAAGACGTTCTGGAAAAAAAATAAAAGGAAAAGGGGAAAGAAGGAAGGCATCAGTCTGATGGTCCAGTAGGGATTTATATTTATCAATGTCAATATAGTAGAAACAAGTTAGAGGAATTAACAAACTGTAACTAGTCTTGAGGGAAATGAGGCTTTGACATGAAACATCTTTTGCTAATATTAACATATTAAGGAATGCAGTCTCCAAGAACCATGCATGATGGAGAAAAATATCAACAAGTATACAAATATCAGTAAGCTACCTGTCATTCAACTGTGTTACACAGAAATTGTGCTGGTGACAATGCCTTCTAATTGGCTTAGATTGGGGGGGGACAGGGAAGGAAGAGGCAGTTTTATCAATGTTTAGGATTTTGATTTCTTCTATGAGAATGGATCTTGCTTGGGATTTCAGCTAATAAAATTATGTTTTCTGGAAAGAGCAGTGGATGGGGAACTTGTGACTCCTACTAAAGCCATCATGAAATGCAGCGTTAGTGAAAACACAGAATTGATGACCACAGTTAAGTTTGGCACATGAATGTTTACACACTTTGGTCAGTGCAGTTATATATGGATCACCAAATTCATTTGCCTGAAGCCACAGGAGCAATAAACAACACTCCACAACCCTTAACAGAGATTTCCGTAGAGGTGGTCTCTGATAACCCATGCCAAGGCCTCTAGCAGACTGGTGATCATGTCAGGCTGTGGTTGTCATTTCACATACAACTGACACCATTATAGTTGTGAAAGGTGGCTGTACTGGGCTTGGCTTGTACAGTTCCCTCTCAGCCAGCTGAAGGACTTATCCTTAGCCACATGATCCTTACACCTTTTCTTCTCCCCTTCTGTTTAGGAAATGATGAAATGATGACTGGAGTTTCCAGGTGCCTTTAGGAACTGGGCATTTACCTCCTCATCTGAAATCAATCACTGTTATGTAGCCATTGCAGAAAAGAAGACCTTCCTTTTTGTTATTCTGCTGAAATCCCAGGTCACTTTTCAGCCGACTCGGAAAGAACAGGTTCAAGGTTTGTCTATCTTAAACCTGTCTCAAGTTTCACGTGTTCTCCTCCCTTCTCTCTTTCAGTATGTAAGCAATTGTCTATCTGGATAGTATGTAAACACCTCATTCAATTAAAATCTGTTGATAATTTGTTCAGTAATGCTTTTTATTATTATTTATGTTATTATTATTATTTATTGTTTGGTTTTCCAGCTGATCTGACTGTAAACAGACTTCATAAAAATTAGAATATACTATCAGTGGGTAAGAATGGCAGAATAGAGGCTAAATAGCTGGATTCCTTTCTCAGTGTTGCTCTAGAAGTGCTGAATTATTGACCAGTCAGAATGCAGAAAGTCATATTACTGCAAAAGAAATAGATAATAATTGAGTTTTTATGAGAAATATGTGTATCTCTTGTTATCAGCTCAGTTTTGTATTGTGATCTACTGGAGGGATTAATTTGTTTTCTGGGGCAAATGAGCAACTGTGTCAGCTGTGACAGGAGAAGGAATTACTCTGATGAGTAAAAGTATGAGTGCAACCCTATACACGCATTTTACTTAATATTTCCCTTTAACAAAACTCTCTTCACTGACACGCTGTGAACTTTTGGACAAATCACTGTACCCATACTCTACGTCACTTTAACACGCTATCTGAAATTTAGGGATAATTTTTCCTTCATTAAATGTTTTCCAAAATGCCCAAGGAAAGTATTATGCTTGAGCCAAGTACTAAAATCTTTGAAATAAAAAGCATGTATCTCAGTTGCTGGTGCTTTCTCACTCCTGTTCTTCCTAGCCTTTCAATATATGTGAATTCAGTGAATTATAGTGGGTTTTTTGCTTCCTTGTTTGTCGGTTGATTAAAAAAAAACGGGAAAAAAATTAGACAGGAAGGCATTTGAAATCTAGATGGCTGAGGTGTTTTCCTAGTATAAGACCTGTAGAAGATGATGTACCTCGTGGCTGACTGTATACTTGCAGATGAAATATGGAAAATCCAAAGGCATAGAGGAACTCATAGGAACTTTGGTTTCAGTCTGCTTATTTTGGATATAGCTGCTGAATTTCAGGTATTTTGAGACTGAATATTGCTAAGTTTTTGAAATGAACAGTGAGGTTCTCTAAAATGCTATAACTTTTACTATGAAGCTAATGAATTGTAATCCATATTATTACTGATGCCTAAGGTTTGGGGTGAATTTTGTGGATTTTTGGGATTTTAGAGGTATAGGTTTCTTGCTCACATATTAAGGGATGTTTGGAGCTGCTGAGAGGATTTTCTCAGCATTCCTGAGCTCTTTGAAGGCCACGATGTTTTTCAGGCTTTCAGATATTGGGGTGTTTAGAGTTACTAAAGGGACTTTCTCACATATTCTGGGGCTCTTTGAAGGCCATGGTGTTTTTCAGAGACACCTGCAAGATAACTTGAAGTCAAAACAAAAGAAGAGCCCAGAAACCGTTGGAGGGGGTCCAGGGGGGCATGGCCCGGGACCCTGAGGGGTGGACCACCGGGGAAATTAGAAATAGTGATTGGTTATGGATATTTCATATGTTAATTGGGTAAAAGGGTATAAAAAGGTTAACCCTACTGAGGGCTGGGTCTTCGTCATCGTCTCGGTTGTGGGGACCCTCGGCGTTGATCTACGCGCATATTGGTAGGGCCAGCGGAGACACGGAGTCTCTCCCGAATAAAGGTATTGTCTATCTTTCTCCAATTGATGTTTGTCTGAGTGCCTATTTTCCAGGATTTTAGGCATCACTACAGTGAAATATTTGCAAGAATTGGAAATCTCCGTTAGGTTATAGGGTATTTACCAGATGGATTTTGTAAAAAAGCAAACCAAGGATCAGAACTGGAAGAGCTTAATTTGTTGAAATGCCTTCAGTGGTATGCTGAAGATCAGCCATAATTCAGGAGAGTGTGTTGTCTGCCGTCATGGGGGGATCTACGTTCACTGTGTGTGACTATCATTGGCAAATGTCCAATCTTCTCCAAAACAGGCCTATATTAATTAATTAAATAAATAAATTACAACTACATTGAGTTCAACAGAGAATTTATAATAAAAAGTAAAAAAGGTAGGGAATTCAGACATGATATTTGTTATAACAGTTTCAATTACTCTTCTAATGATGAGAAGCTGTTCCTAAAGCATGCGAGCAGACAGCAGGAGTAGAAAATTTTGCACTCTAAGATTTCTGCATGTTGTTTAGTCTCTTATTCCTACGCCTGCCATCAGTCACAGAGTACCCTATTTTGTGGGCAATATTAACCAATTGTCAGATAGTCACAGTGCTAGTTGAATAAAGCAGGGGGAAACAGAACAGTTAAAGAACCCATTATTGAGGTATATCCTTAACACACTGTGAGTAGTTGATAGTGTTATTAGTCATTTCCTTTTTTATTTTCATGAAATATTGAGCAGAATCAGTCACACAGCAAATAAACACTTAGAGAACTTGGGACCTTTATTGCACTCAATCTATCCTAATATATTGTCTCCACAGCTTTGTCAGTAAAAACAGTGCAGAAGCCTTGTAAACACTCACCCTTCTAGTGACTTTGTGAAAGATCTTAAATAGAACAGACATTAAAAAGGAAAAAGAGAAACATAGCAAAGAAAGATGCAAATCCTTTTAGAACTTTTTTACTTGTCTTTGAGCAGAAAGAGGGTTGTGGGCCATAGTGAATTTATTTATTGAAGTGCTGCTTTTGTTCTAGTTTGGATTTAGTCATGTTTGGTTATGAACAGAGGCTGATTCTCTCACTTTAGCTCCCTCACTCAAAATGTAAAGAGGAGTAGCAGTTAAATTATATCCATGTAAAACTTCTGTGAAAAGATTGATTGGCTTTGTGGTTGGGAAGATCTCACGCTGAGAAAGTTGGTGGTAAAATTTATCCCTGAATTTGAATGAGCTGTGACATTCTCATATATATACACAATGCTTTTATAATTGAGAAAGTATAAGATACAGAAAAATTATATAGCAGACCAAGAACAGCATTCTAACTTTTTTTGATCATGTTATGTCTATGACGACAAAGAATAACAAAGCTTCTATTAAGACATTTATGCTGTTGTTATCTCTCCGTGACCTAGAGTAGCAAAACTGCTGAGGTAGTAACTATATTTGGGTAATGGCACAGACAGCAGAGACTATTGAAAACTGCTGGGGACTCCTATTTTTGTTTTCTGTCATTGACTGTAGCTAAGACCCTGCCTTATAAAGGGGTGAATAAGCAGCAAAAATTTGTATGATTTATTCTAAACATTCAATATACACATGCATGTTCATTCCTATGGAATAACAGGTCAACTCAAAGTTTGAATGAAAAAAAATGTGTTTTAAGTGGGTAAAATACATGAGCAAGGCACATTCAGAGACTTTGTACACTTTGACCTGTAATCTGCCCACAGAGTTCAAATGCGCATTACCACAAGAGATATGTCAGTCTTGGTTTTCTTTGTACTTTCTATTTTACTTACCATAGAAGCAAAAGTGTTTGCCTACTCAAGCTGTTCTAGTAGAATTTTCTGTTTAATTAATTGATTGCAGCATGAATTTTGTCATCAGCCTTCTTCACTCCTGTTATGGAGCACTTATTAAAACTTGGACTCCTTGGCATTTTTGCCTCTCAGTATATGAAATTCATTACACTGACATTTAATCACTTCAAGATTTCAACCCTGATTTTTCTAATGCTAGCAGACTGACATCAGAGCAAAGGTACACTCTGCAATTTGGCTTGCAAATGAAGTATTGGAAAGTCTGATGAATCAGGGTCCTTAAACACATAGTTAATTTGAGCTGATGCCCTCTTAACTTCAGAAAGAGTGCTCCCATTTTAAAAGTGTTTCATCAGGTCAGTAAAACCCATAAAATGTTAGCCTTTTATGCATCACTTTCTGATTAGAGTTCTGGAAGACAGATGACTGGGATACGATTATCCAGTAACCTTCATACCATTAAAAGGAGCTGCACTGCTCCCACTTATGCTTAGAAACCGAAAATCATTCAAGATCACATAAACTATTACAGACAGAGTGTGAACAAGCTGGAAAAACCAAAGGGACAGAGTCAGGATCCATATGAGGTGGGGGAAAGTAGTCTTTTGCTGATAGTGACCTTGGTAGAACACTGAGAGAGGGAGAGAAAAAAGAAGGACAGATCTGCAAAGAGCAGCCGGAAAAGAAAGGCAGAGATTTAGAAAATGAGAGTTCCAAATATAGTATTTCAGCTTTCCAGCATAATTGAGAAATTGCTGTATGAATAACTATTGAAGAACAATACTGCACCTTACAAATATATTCATTGCTTACAAATCAAGGAGAAGCTGGATGCCTAGAAGATAACTAGAACAAAGCAAACCAACAAAAACATACAAACAAAAAAAAGTGGTCTGGTGCACTTCAGAAATTTATCTGACTCTATTTGACCAGTATGAACAGTTGGTGGAAATACATGAACCAGATTAATATTTAAGAGAGTGTTAAGTAATACACTTCAGGAGCCTGTTGTAAGGGAGGTTCATGTTCTCTGGGATGTCTTTTCCCTTTTCATTGTCAGTTATTCTGCAGTCTATAGAGTACCCAGTATAATTATATCTCAGTAAATGAATTGATATTTCTAACCTTTAATTTTTAACATTCTACTCAGCAGGTATCATGTTCTTACCCGTAAGAGAAAAAAACCCCAAACAACCCATGGTTTATTCTTTAGGGGTTTTCATGCTTTTCACATTGTAGGGTAATTTTGCAATATGCTGTTTTCTTTTTTCCATAGCTGATTAGTTTGCATTCCATATGGAATACCAAGATTACTGATGGTGTCCACTAAGCTCTTGGAGTAAAGTGTGTTGCTTCTTTTCATGGTCTTGTGTTAAATCCTTTACTGTGTTAAACCTTGTGCTAAAAGTGACTTTCTTTTCTGTAACAAGTTCTAAGAATTAAGAAAAAGTTTCAGTCTTTGCAGGATTTTTGTCACTGAACTATTAACATTTTAAATTTAATTTCTAGTGGGGATTTAGAATACCTGTACTCCTTTTGCTGCAAGGCTTGACATCTACCAAATTCCTTTTTCTTTCATCTTATTAGAAAGTAAGCTGAAGAAATTGCATGAAGTACCTTATAAATATGCTTGCTAGGCTTTTACTATGATTTTTTTTCTTTTTTTTTTTTTATTGTAACTGAGAGATTCTAAAAGTCTTATAACTTACCATATTCCATGGCTCTGTCTGCTAGTAGGTGTGAAGATCTGGACTATTTTTTAATTGAAGGTAAGCAGGACATGCAATGCCTTTAACAAATAAATTACCAATTCTGCTCCTCTAAGAAGAAATTGCTTTCTTTTTCTTCCTTACTCCCATCACAAGTTATCCTGTTTTCTTGTAGAGATTCTTACTGACTAATAAGCAGCATTCTGACAAATAATGTTTAATTAAACATCTGGTAAATATAGACAGTACTAATTAAAACTCTTTACTCAATAAATGACCATTTCAGCATTCAGTTCAGAAAAGTTCATACTTTTATTTGACATGTATCTTCTTTAGTATATTAGACTTTAACCTCTGTGTTTAGACTGGACTCAGCACAGCTGAGTATAAAGCCTATGTCCGTGTGGGAACTGTGTGACTAAGCAATTTTATACTATGAAAATGTGTAGACATAATGTTAGCATTCCTTCCCTGCAAAGCTTTCCGTCAGAAAGAAATTCTAAATTATTATCTGAGTTAAAGCAAAACGATAGGTGATCACTTGGAAAACACAGTCATATTTTATGCAGAATGAGTAGACTTTTTATTTATTTATTTATGTGATGCTTTGTTTGTTTTTATTTTTAAAGAGAAAAGTGAAGCAAAGTATGTGGGAGTTCTTGAGTTATAAATAACAGGGTAATTGTACACTATAGGTGTGAATAAGCCTGTTAAATCTCATGGATACAACAACACTTCTTCATTGTGAAAAAGAGAAAAAAAGAAAGTCCTTTATATGAAAACATAGCCTCCAGATCTTAGCAATGATCTACTCAAGGCAATTTAGTTTTTCAGACCTTTGAATTGAAGAGATTTTTTTTGATACAGTTATCTGTGTAAGACAGAGGGGTGGAATATAGAAGGGGGAGAAGCAGCACTCCTAGAGTTACAGGAGATTCAGTGACAGGCAGAACCTTTAGAAATCGTCTGGAGGTTAAGTGATGTGATGAAGGAATTTCCAATTGTTTGCTTCATATTTTACCTGGAGTTCAAAGAAGTACTCTTGAGCCAGTGCTTTCCCACCAATGCTGTTCTCCATCCTTCTTCACTCTTTCCAAGGCAGGTTGTCATGTTCTATTATTTTCTCCACCAATACAAGATTCATTTCAATGGCAGTAGGCAATAAATCTCAATGTATAATTAGATTATAGCAATATTTAAGATGTAACAGGAGGTGAATAATTGACTTTGCATCCCACAACTTCAATGAAGTTACAAACACAAGTATTTGATTTCTTCGATGTTCTCTACACATATAACATCACAAGGGATTCTCATACAAGCCCACCCTTTTTCAATATATACAAGTACAGTTTCAGGGGTTTCATCAGAATGCATTTTGAAATGAAAAATATTTTTTATATCTGTGTCAATGCAAATGTCTTAGGCTTTGATAATCTTACTCTCACAAATAAATCCTTGTTCCCATAGAAAAAATGCATTAATGTCAGTACTTTGTTATTTGTTTCCATTATGTTGGGCTCACACTCTACATCTAATGGATAGAGTATAGTTCCATTGGGACTTAGTCCTAATGCAGTGATTGGGTATATGATGAACGCTGAAGTATTGTGTATTATTAAGACAAAAGCTGTGGTCTTACTGTTGATGGGGTCATAAATAAAATGGACTGACTACAACTAGGATTGTGTTGGCTTCCCAGACAAGTGGGTCATGAGGTTCAGTTAAAGCAAGCACCTGTTAGGTAGGCATACCAATTTCTGACAGTGGCTTTTTATACAACTTCTTCTGTGGGATCAGGCTCCTTTAGGATTGTTTCTAGTAAATTAAATGGTCCTTGAGTTTGCATAGGTTGTCAGTGATGTATTTTCTCAACTTGTTTTAGTGCTTGGAATAAAGACAAAAGTGCCCTTTCCCATTCAGAGTATCATTGCATTGCTTCTTTAAATGCAATTGAACCACACAATGGTATTTTTTGCCATTTGGGACTAGTTTGGAACAGGTTACAGTAAGTATCATGTTTAGCAAAACCCCATTCAGCTGCAATAAGGTTGCAAGAGTATACTGGTCCCAGTGGCTGGTACATATTTATTTCTTTATTCAGAGTTTTGACTGCCTCTTTATGTTCTTATTTTCACTCTCAAGATTTGCCTTTCCACAAGGAGTATAATGGATGGAAAATAATAGAAAAATCTCCAATATCCTAAAGTTTCCATTAATTGTAACTCCTTCCTTAATTAGGACATTTCCAGCTTCTTCAATTTTCCTGAGGTATTTCCTGAGATATCTGAAGGAATCACTGCACTATCTGCTATCCACCAAGTACTAAAAATTTTACTACTTTATTTGGTCCATGGCATTTTCTAGGTGGAATCTCAATTTCTGATTTATTTAGCGCTCACCATACTGCCCCTGCTACTTTCCCCATCTTCTCAGGGAAAGTTACTCCAATCCAAATATCACTGATATATTGGTATATTTTCATATCTCGGGGGAGAGAGACTGTAAAAATTCAGCAAGTGCAGCATGAATGATGGTAGATGAATGTTTATACCCTTACAATAAACTGTTAAGACGTATTCCCTCCTAAGTTAAAGCAAACTTCTCTTTATCCTCTTCGTTCAAGGGCACCATAAAGAACACACCTTTTGTATTGAACCCCACCATCCATGGGTGTACAGCTGCTTGCAAGATAGATGTTAAGTCTGCAATATTTGGTACAGCAGCTCTTAGTGAGACTGTGTCATCAGTTGTTAAATTCCACCCTGTGTCTGCTGACCAAAATGGCCAGACAGGTGAGGTAATACAAAGCGGGTTCTGGAGGTGATTTGTCTTTTCTCCACATCAGTTGTGATTTCAAAAGTTCCATTTCATGGTGCAACAGAATTTGAATATTGCAATATGTCAGTAATTTTTGTGTCAGGTGGTGCAGGAGTTGTGTGTAGTACCCACAGAGAAGCCTCCCTGTTTCTGTCTGAGTCAAAGGAATATACACTGCCAGTCACCAGGTGCCAGGTTTATCCATTTGAAGCACCAAAACTGAAAATATTTTCTTGATGGCCTTCAGTTGTGAAGTGAGCAATTGCCATGTGCCTCTCACGACCTTGGCAATTTAAAACACAACACTTGTGCAGTTCACACTGCTCACCGCAAATGTTTGCTGTCTGAATCGCACACCCCACTTCTTGGCATCTTGTGTTACCACTAAATTTATGCTCCTGTATTTATTAAAAATGTCGCCAGTTGTCCCTGAGGACTATCTGGGTCTAAAATGTATGGGCCGTCATCACTTATCCGCTGATCAGCTTCCACTTTCTGGAGAGGCAAAGTCCATTGCCTTCTGGTCATTATTCATTTTTTTTTTCACCTAATGGCCTGTGATTTCTTCCTATGGGGGAGGAAGAGGTTTCTTCCCTTTCTAGGGAGTTGAAATATGCTTCTTCCTTTCACTTTTATCTCTTTCTGGAGTACTTCAATCAGACTCAAGGTAATACCAATAGGCTGACCTTGAACTGAGGCTCTGGGAATGCCTAGGGCTAATGCATCCCACCATTTGTTCTTGAGATACTGTTTGAGGGTTCTTACATTTTTTACCTTTGGTGTAGTTTGTGTTTCCTCTTTCACTGCTTTGTCTTTGTGATCTCCTCCCTGGGGGCTTTGTTTTTCAGCTGGTGCATTGACCCCGCTCATTTCACGGTTATAGCTAGCAATGCTGCACATTAATTCCACCCATTTAGGGAGTTGTTTTTATTATATTCATTATGTCTTCATTTTATCCTGTTTTGCAGCTAGATAAGGTTTAAGCATTGCCATGACTCCTCTAATCGGTGATTTTAACATTGTGAAATCTACTGTAGCATATAGTGGGACATCATGGGGTCCTAATTCATGCATGGTTGTATGCTCGCAGCTTTTGTGACAGCTGTAGAGGGATCACTTAGAGATTTAATGGGGATTATGGCGGGTACACCTTGCTCCAAGGTGTCTAACTGTGCAGCCCAATAAGCTTCTTGTCTGGTGACAGAATGGAGAAGTTTTTTCGTATTGTGTCCTAGATTTAAGAAAACTCCTGGACCCCAATATCCATTTGCTGTCAACATGCTTCTGACACCATCACTTAGACATACTTGCCACAAGTATTCCTTTCAGCTTTACCAAGGATTCTGCTCTACCTGCCTTGCAAATTTGTCAATTGCAATGGATCACAGGTTGGATCAATGGTTCACTTAGTGTGTCACAGATAACTACCCTGAGGTCTCACAATTTTTTGCTTTAACAGTGGGTCTGGCTTCATATTCAGGAGATTTTGTGGGGAACAAGGAATCATCTTCTGGTTCAATATCATCAGGAGTACCCCAGATATCTCCATCCCAATCTCCAGGGGATACTATCAGTTTCCACCTACATTTTATACAAATAAGTATAATTTTTCCTCTGTTGTCATTCACAAAGACAGCAATAGGAATTGAGGCACCTATTTATTGATGGAGAATTTTCAATTAACTCAAATGTCAAAAACATTGCTTATTTTCTTCTCGAATTCCTGACAGTGTTTTTCCTCTGCCAGTTCTCCTCTTTTGCCTTAATTTAATGTGGAATATATGCCTATATATATATATATAGCTTCAATTGTATCCAGATTTGAAATCAGATGTGATCTGGACACTCATTGCTTTTGAACATCTTCAACTACCTCATCTGTCACCAACTCATCTATTGGTGAGTTGGATGGCAGTCTCTCTCACACTCCACCATTACATAGGAAGGCAACATCTCAAACAGCTGAGTGCAAGCATGCAGTTCAGCGAGATTTAAAATGTCTGCTAACATGCTGTTGTATGCAACTTGTATTGAAATGTTTCCCATTGCCATATGGTTGGTAGTATGAGGGCAAAGGCACAAATGTAACAAGTCTCAGAAGACAATGCAAATGCTCGCCATTGTCTCACCCACCGCACTGACACTGAATCACTTAAATGAAACTCTCATCTGAGTTTAGTCTATGCTGCACCTGTGATGGTGAATATGAAAAAAACAAACCACCCAAAACTCAGACAGTGACTCTGCAGACCTACCCTAAGGAGAAAATTCCTTTCTGACTCTGGTGATGAATACCAGTCCTCCTGGATACTTGATTTGAGTGAGTTCCATGTGTGTATGTAACTTAGACATATGTAGCCATCTAGGAATGCTTGTAAGAGGAACAAGAATTCTTATCACAAAGAACTCTTATCTAGTTATCCAATTTTATATATAAGCTCCTTACTCTTTGTCTTGAAATAATGGAATTTTCTCGCACATTTCATTGCTCTGTTTGGAAGCTTTCTCCTGAACTTGTTGCAAATATGCATTTACAGCTGGTTTATTACCATGTGACCTTGTGCTATAATATTGCTCCACTTAATTCTCTCTAATAATTTTAGTCATCTTTCTTAGCAGATATTCCAATTAAAGTTAAACTTCACTGGTTGACCATATACAATATTCCTAATTAGGCCTTTTGTTTCCTCTCATAACAATGTCTTTCCCCAAGCGTTTGTGATTTCATTAGCCCATTCAGGCTTCAGCAATCACTGTTCATAGCCATCTTCCAGTAGCATGAACCTGCTCTTCATACTATTAATTTGTATCTCATTCTATCAGCTAAATCAATACAGTAATTTAATGCTTTTATAAGATGTTCTAGTCTTAGTAATAACGAAAATACTGTACAACTTTATATTCTCTGCTAACTTCATCTATATTTTCCCTTAAGATATTTTAGTAACTTATTAAGCAGAAATGATAAGACACCTAGTAAACTCTCCTCATTCCATGTTTACCTAGTCACTGTAAGCTGTTGTTGATCCCTCTAGTCACATCCTTATCTGCTTTGGAAATTGAGTATTAGCACCTGGCTTCTCTACCTTTAACAAACCTTTTCTGCAGGAATAATGAATCGAATTCCGTATTTAAATATCTGATAAATAATATTTTTCTGTCTAATAAAACATATATTTTTGAAAAGAGATATTAGATTGTTTTGAGATGATCTACTCTTGATAAAGCCACATTATAATTTATATTGCTTTTCATTTGTCTGTTTGCCCTTAACTCTTCCTTCGAACACTGTTCTGGGTATTTTTTTAAGTCAGTTTACTAAGTCTAGTGGTTCAGGCAGTTGTCATTGTTCATGTTCTTTTGAATACAGTTTCTACTTTTATTGTTCTCTAGCCATAAGATACTGCCCCCAAAAATCCTAGCAGCTGGACTTTTAAATTCATTTAACAGTTTCATATTTTTATATTCCAACATGGAGACTATCCAGCCTGCCTTATTTTTGCTTTATGAGGTATTAAGGATGTTAACGTTTATTTCTCCCTCAGGTGTCATAATTTCTGATGCACTACCTTCAGTTTTACTCCTTACTCCACTAATATCCTCATTATTAACTTTATAGAAAATGGAGGCAAAATATGCATTTAATATGTGGATCAGACTTAGAGTAATATTAATCTCTAATAAAACTCTATTTAATCATAAATTCTGTGTTTGCACACTGTGACTTTTTTGTTCCCATGCTTTTTTATTGGTTGTGAAGAATTTTTGCTGATTTTTTTAAATGGTAAATGTAGTCTAGCTCAAGAAATTTTAGCCATATTCTTATTTTCTCCATCCTGTAACTTCTGAGGAACAGTGCTCTCTCTTTCTTCTTGGTAGATTTGCATGTGTACAAAAGCAGCCAATTCACTGAAGGAAGCTCATAAGCCTTTTCTATTAGTTCCTTTCTTTCTTTTTTTTTCCTTGCATGCAATTTGAACTCTAAATAGTATCTGCTCTTTGATTTAAAGTAATTCCTTATTTTCTATGTTTTAAAAGCTTTGCATTCCTGAATTCACTCTTTAGTTGGATTCTTTAGTTTCCTTTCCAAAATCCTGAACATTAGTCATAGCCAGGCCTGTTGTGTGTCTTGCAGTTTGATAAAGACTGACTGATTCAGTTTATGATCACTCAAGCCAAGATTATTTTCTATGAAAAGCTGTTCTGTAAGACCTTGATTCTTGCTAAACCTATGTCCAAAGCAGCATTAATTTTTATTGGTTCACTGGGTATTTATTAAAGAAATCTGTCTTATAGCAGGTTCAAGACTACCTAAGCCTTCAGCTCTTAATGATGGCATTTATATTGCATGCAATTTTGGGAGATTAGTTTCCCATGCTCAAACAATCACTACTCTTTATTTCTCATAATCTTATAGAGATTTCTCTTCATATTCTATCCCAAGCTTAGTATTTTTGTAACAGTATTCTAAAGCTGTCTCTTCTGGTCCTTTTCAAATTTTATCCTAAAGAGATTGTATTGTTTCACTACAGGATTAGTTTTCAACATATGGTCCACAGGCCCAGGGAATTCCAGCATCTCTGTCTTTAGGATGAGTGGAAGGTAATTAGAAAGGCAAGTTTAGCATCAATAGGCTTAAACACCTAAATTCCCCCTAGAGAGCTTCATGCTGTTGTCATACATTTCTATAACACTGCATAGCTGTCCAGTCACCTCCAGGCTTATTTTTTCCTTGAATAATTGAAAGGATTAGCTCTTTTACTCAAATCACAAGTAATTCTTCTGGCTATTTCCACTCCTGAAATACCCAATTACATTTTGTGCTTGATGTTAGGCTTGCAAGAAGTAGTTGACAAGACTTACTCAAATGGTGATTCAGCAGAGAATGAACCCTTTTTTCTTTTGAATTTAGGTAATATTTGGGTTTTTTTGTAAACTTTCAGCATTTTGTCCAGTTCTCCAAAATACAGATAAGAACCAGTAACATAATGATAATAATATACTAAAACTAGAGTGTTTTCCGATTTTTACCTCAGAAGCATAAAATACCCTATTTAAAATTATAGTGGTTGTAGTTTAAATATTTTTGTGTTGGGCAATACATTTCTGAAGTAGCTTCTGACCAAACTCTCCTTCAGAAGTTTGCGCTTTGCTTCACTACCCAAACACTAACTAGTAAACTGACATTAAATGCTTCAGACATTAATGTAAGTCCTTTTTGAGGAGACTGAACTAAGTAAAAATACAAAAGGCTGCAAAACATCAGAGTCTTCTCTGTGACAGCTGTGCTTTTAAAGTTTAGGAAACAATAGCAGAACGAGATGAGGTTAGAAAATCATCATAATTAATAGGAAAAAGAAAGAAACAACAATCCTTCAAGCAACCAGAACTAATTCGTGAAGACATTTTAAAATCCCATTATTAAAGAGGCTGATTTAGAATAAATATCCCTTCCTTTCCCTGCAATAAGAGAGAAAATTTCACCTGTCATACTTTATTAGGATTATCAGGAGTATATTGCTGCAGAGCCATCAGGCAGGACTGCAATAACTTTCAGTACACTGGCCAGCAATTACTGCCAGCATCCAAGTATGAAAAGCTGAGTAGAGAGAACTGCCAGTTTCACTGGCTATTTTCTTTCATATGATTTGCTACCCTGTGTGCATCTTGTTCTCAGAATTTCCCATGGTGTTCCAAAGGCACCTTGTGACTCTCCACAAGGACAAACAAATAATTTCACCCCCAAATAAACAAATAAATGGAACTGTGTGGAAAAGAAAATTTTCTACTGTCTGATGCAACTGCAAGTAGAATCCTAGACATGACATAATCAACTGGATTCTCATGAAATAGGAAATTTTAAAAAGTCAATATTCATCACAATATTAAAATAATTGTCAATATTTGTAATACACCTTTTGGGCAACTGACTGCCAAGTAATATTTTAAAGCTAATATGAAATGGACTACTATTTTAAGACCATAGATGAACCACTTATGATCTTGTGCTTGCTTTATATTGTAGTATTTAGCTATTTCACTTCCAGATCTTCTTAATTGATAAGTTTCTGTATTCTTTTTCTGGTCTGAAATCACAATTGACTTAAGTGTATTTTAAAAAAAAATTAGAATATCTAGGTGAAATTTTAGAAAGTGTAATATGATTTTTCACAATGAAAATAATATTAGCTATTAACTTTTGCTATATTACTTATTGATGTTAGCTATTAGCTACATGCTGTTAATCAATATCAAAGATTTAGTCTGAAATTGTTTACCTGTTCTAAGGTTCTCATCCACTATGATTTGACAGCTGAATTGCTCTGCAACTCAAAAAGAAAGAAGAAAACAAAGACTAAAAGTTGAGCTGTTTCACCACAGAAATAGTTTATGAGAAAATACTTGCAGATTTTGAGGTGAAATTTCAAATCTTGACATTATGACATAGGAAATAATTTAACATGTCTGAGTGACTTGCAGAAAACTCTTAGCTCATTGATATCCTTTGGTAGGATGAAGAGGAGCTAGAGTCTTGTTTTGGTTTTTGGCTGGAATAGAGTTAATTTACTTCCCAGCAGCAGTATACTGCTGTGTTTTGGATTTAGGATGAGAGTGATATTGATAACACACTGATGTTATAGTTATTGCTAAGCCATGTTTGCAGAGTCAAGAACTTTTCAGCTTCTCACACTACCCCACCAGTGAGAAGGCTGAGGGATACAAGAAGCTGGGAGAAGAGACAGCCAGGACAACTGACCCAAACTGGCCAAAAGCATATTCCATACTATATAATGGTATTCTCCACATATAATCTAGGAAGTAAGCTGGCCTAGGGCCATTGTTTGGGTATGGCTGGGCATCATTCAGCAGTTGCTCTGTGCATCACTTGCTTTGCATATTCTAATCTCATTAGTAGTATTGGTATTACTATTATTATTCCCTCTTCCTTTTCTCTCCTATTAAACTGCCTCTTTATCTCAACTTACAAATCTGATTTTTTTGTTTCCTTCAGTTCTCTCTCCCATCTCTCTGGAGTGGTGTAGGGGGACTGAGTAGTGAGCAGCTGTGGGGTATTTCACTGCCTGCTGTGTTAAACCATGACAAGACCTCATCCTAATAAGTTCACTGCTTGCTGTGAGTGTTTACTTTTAAATTCTAATTTTTACATTCCAGATTATGTTCTGATATACACGGGTCATTGATGGAACAATTGCATCTAGGATGAGAACAACAACCTTCTAAAGAAAATAACTTTTAAACCCAGGATTTAGATAAGATTCAGTTCATGTCAGAAGTCATCAGAAACAGAACCATCACTCCAGATC
This sequence comes from Campylorhamphus procurvoides, assembly GCA_013396655.1. NCBI lineage: Eukaryota > Metazoa > Chordata > Aves > Passeriformes > Dendrocolaptidae > Campylorhamphus > Campylorhamphus procurvoides. Next base: position 1,362,419 of record WBMV01005928.1, on the reverse strand, counting down.
CTAATAACTATCTTTGCACAGCAACAAGAGGGGTATTGCATATATGTGGGATTTTATAGGCCCTTAAATGAGTATGAAGTATGTTAGTGAGGTCTTGTGTTTCTTAGCATCATAGAATCATTCAGGTTGAAAAAAACCCCAAACTGACCCAAACCTCTAAGATTCCTTAGGTTTATATTTGGGAGAAGAAGGAAATAAGGTTTTTACAGCATTTTGTTGCATGTTCTATTTTTTCTTCTAGCAACTGCTATCTCTGTCTAGATATCCCATGATGAGAGCTTTATGCACACGCATGTTGAGACTAAATGCCTTCGGCATGGTTGTGTGCAAAATGTGTCCTTCAGAGTCAATTACAATTAAGACTGAAGTAAATAGTGTAAAGTGTTTTGAACTGCTAAATGACTTTGTTTCAAACAAGCTTTCTCCTTCTTTTCACGTCCTTGCTCTCCAGATAGTCTGACAATCCTAAATGCTCACAGAATGCAAACTCCAAGGTTTCATACACTGTGGGAAAGAGCTGCATTTTACTTCGAGTTGCACAGTAGTCTGAGATGCTTGGAAATGCATCCAGTTGGGAGAGTATGAAAGCAATATAGCTGACCAACTGCAGCTTAACACTGCTTGGATTTTGACTGTTTGAGTTAAATAACAAGATCAACACTTTATTAGATATGAATCAAATCTGAGCATGAAATTCACACATGGTAACCTGCTGTCAGCTTGTCCTGAGCACCTGCTCAGTCAGTATCACTGAAGAAACTTTTCTGTGAGAATTATTCAGCTAGTATTTTGTGAAGTACGGGAATATTCAAAACTTTCCTGCTCTTGACTGCTTTCTGGCTTTATATGATACTGATCCATGGATGTGGATGTAGATGATGGCAGATCTCAGACATTCATACCTCTGAAGTTTTTGTTTACCCGTACTGCAACACTTGCATATTTTGAAGGCTTCAGATCAACTCCAAAGAAGGATTTGTGAAACCTTTGAAGCAGTATTTTTGTAATTCACTGCTGGATCCTACTGGAGTGTGTGACAGACTCAAAATAATTTTTGCAATGCCAAGAACTGCTTGGTTTTTGGTTCAGCTGGAGCTTCTCCAGAACATCTACTACCTCTGTGGCAACTGGGAACTACACTTGGAAAACTTTCAGCAAACTGCAGATTGTAGTTGTTTTTTCTGACCAAAAGATCAATCTTTAACAGCTGTACCTTGTCGTGAAGAAAATATTCCAAAGAAAAAACAAATGACCATTAAACATGATAGCACATTAGTCTAATGATTAGTTATATTTTATACATCTTTACTGCCAAGATATTACTGTCCCATTTACCATGAAAAATGACAAGGAGTTAATTTCTCTTTGCAAATCATTCTTAAAGCTTCAAATCTTGTCTTTTAGTTCAAAATTAACATTCAGTGTAACAGGATGAGAAACATTTTGAAAATAATGTTGGACCTCAAATAACTAGGGAAACGGTTGATAACAAATGACTGATGGACTACGATTAAAAGGACCTTGCAATGAGTAGCAGTTGTATCTGAATGTCACTGTTAACTTTCACGCATTCATATGATGTCTGTGAGCAAATAATTTCATTAACAGTTGGAGTTACCAGAACTAAATACTGTTCTTTCATATGCAGGCTTATTGGGAAGTTTTCCTTTGCTGTAATCGCTTCATGGCATGTAGGTTAATTTGACTGATTTTTCTGCAACTATGGAAATGGAACTAATTTCCTGATCCATATTAATAATAAACTGATTTCATGTTATCTTCCTGCTTCTCTGAAGTGCATTGAGTTGCAGAGGAAGTGTTCCTCTTAAATACTGGCATATCTTTGGAGTGAATGCCAGAAATATGAACAAAATCTTTCATGCCAGGTAACTTTGATTGTCAGATATGCAAGGATGAGGTAAATGGACACAGGACTGCCATTCCTGTCAATTAGGAAAAACTGTTCTAGCAAAAGAGCCCTATAGATTTAGGGTCTAGATCTAGTAAGGCTCAACCTTTGTCGTATTTGAAAGATAGCTTTTCACTCCACTTCTTTGCCCCTTCTGTTTCACTTATTCTTGGCTCTGCCCTTCCCTGATGTGTCAACTCTGGTGCCTGACAGACATTTATGGGAGCCAACTGAGTTCCACAAGCTAGGAGAAAACACTCTCTGCTCCCTATTTTTTAGGAGCTACTTTTCTGCTAGGTTAATGCTTCAGCTTCTCTTACATAGAAAGCCCAACAAGTGCTGTGCATGGTTCAATACCCATACAGGTGCACAGCAGTTGGGGTGCTGCAGAAGGAGAAAGCAGTGGTATCATTGCCAACTGGAGATAGTGAGCTGCTGGATATTAATGTCATCCAGCTCAATGGTTGATTTTTTTAGAATTAAGAATGAGAAGCTTTTCTTATGTACTTCCAGTAGCCCAAAAAGAGCCAAACAGCTCTAATAGCTGGCAGCAGCTCCATTCCTCTAAAGTCAGGGAATAAGTATAGATACTTTAAAATAGGATTTTTGGCTACCTCTCACTTCTCAGTTGTAGAGGCATTGAACTATTGCCAGCTGAGGGTACCACTCAAGGAATTTGAAAAAAGCTCTGATAAAATGGAATCATTTTCCAGTAACTGTCTGAGTATCCAAAACTACAGCTGAAGCAGTTTCAATTGAGACCAGTCCTTAAAATAATGCATAATATGGTGGAGTGCAATTAAGTCTGTTAGCTTTGATGTAGAAGGTAAGTCCCAGGAGGAAAGGTCAATGATAATGTCAAGTATTAAGATATATTGCTAAACAGATAATCCTGAAATTGAAATTCCTCTTTATGATACCAATACTGTCTATGTTAGAGAATATAGTGACCTCATACTTTTGACCCAAACAGTCAGTATTAGGGAGGCTTATGGGCTCTTCCCAAGAGGGGAATAAACTGATAATGGAATCATATTTCTTTCCCATAATCCTGATCATTTCAAAGAAAGAAAACTCTGTTGCCCTGAACACAGTGTGAAACAAACAGTGAAAAATTATTTCCTTTTTCACAGTTCAGAGCATCTTTCTGGCTGGTACTTTATCCATTTTTTTTTCCTAGCTGTTTGGTATTTTAATGTTAAGTCTTTTTTGTTGTTTTTTTTTTTTTCTTTGTAGCTATCTGTTTTAAGAGGTCCCAGAGAGCACTTCTTTTTTTTCTAGACTGCTCATCCAGAAAGTTATGGTCAGCTGAATTATCTTCTGCAGACAAAAAAAATCAAGACTTTCAGCTGAGTAGCTGAAAAAAATGGTAAGTGCAATCACAGTCCACTTTTGGGGAGTGTAAGGAAGTGAATAAAGCAGTCTAGCTGGTGGCTTAGGCACACATGATTAAAAATATCTGATAAGGAAAGTAGAGATCTGAAGTCCTCAGCAGCCTGCCTGAAGATACTAAGTAAATATGAATACAGTTCTCCTGACGGCAGTGGTGTGACTGTCAGTTCAAGTTCCCAGTGGAAAAAAAGGCAATCTCTTGGATATTTTTAATGCTGTGAAAAACACAAATTTCATGAGAAGGATATTTTTTATGACTGTCATGCAGACTGGGTATTCCTAGCCAGTAATAAAATTGGATAGTATTCAAAGTGTATTGTCACAAAGTGGCTGCATTTCAGTCACAGCCATCATTCCTGTCTTGCACTTAAGACTCCTCTCAGGGAAGCAGTTTTCCTGCCCGTTCAGTCTGCTTTGTATTTCTGCTTCTCACTAGGATGGAATTTAAACTGAGTTACATTTTCCATGGGCACTAAAAAGGCACAAGCTGAGTAATACATAAGCTTAATGTCACATGCAGAATCAATGAAGTTCCTGTGTAATAACTGCACTCAGCTTTCTTGTACCTCTCCCAATATAATGAATGGGTTCTGGAAAAAACAAAAAATTGGTCTCTGAAATTTGCTGCAAGTTCTTGCCTGTTCCAAACAGGGATAAAAATGTTGAAGAGAACCTCTGTTGACTGTCTTGTTGGCCTTATTTAAGCAGGGAAAAAACTGGGAGTAAAATCAACCAACCAATGAACAGCAACAAAATGGGAGTAATAAGAAAATGGAATAGGTGAGACATTTCAGAATAGTCTACCTAGTAATTCTGCTCTTCATTGGTGTCCTTTATCCTCTGGGAATAACCTCTCTAATAGTTTTAGGGAAAATCTTTCATAAATGGGTTGGAACATGCCTAATGAGACTGGTGTATCAAGGTAGTCCTTTGTTTTCTAGAAGCTTTGAGAGTCATTCTCATTCTAGACAGACTCTTTAGAGAACTAAACTACTAAGGTCTTTGAAAATCTCTGCTGGACACATGCAAGTGATAGTTTATTTCATGGCTGTAGAACATGACAGATGTGAATGAACTCAAGTCTTTAAAAAGGTCTCAAATTTGAAGTCCCCCTTTGAAGTTTTAGAAGTACTAGAATTTATTAGTGCAACAGCCAAACTAATAATTTTTTAGGTGGACCTTTACGCCACCCCTCAAACTCTCTCAAGTTTGTTTACAAATTGTTTATTTAAATACATCTAAACAGGTTTGCTGAATATCAAAAACAAAACTCCCTCAAATCCAGTCTGTGCAGACACCCCACATGAAAGATGTCAGCTAAAATGATAATACCAATAAAAGTTATAGAATTAAATGAAGACAGTGGCTTTTACATAAACATGTTTAGAGTTGCTTCATAGCTTTGGTTTTAAATTGTTTTCTCAGTGGAACATTTCAACACTCAAGAAGCCAGAAAGGATTTTAGTGGAGCAACAGCGAAAAAAATTTCCAGAGACTTCTTTGAAATATTTTGTGTTTCTTTTTTAAAGACTAAAAGATGAGAACTGCATTACTTTTTTTTTACTGTCTGACTTTACATGGTAGATGTAGTTTTATTATTGATGCTTTTTAATCAAGTTTTTACATTTAGGTAATAAAACATGCATACTTACATGTGCTACAGATTTTTATTGCCTCTGAAAGGGATTCCTGTATTGCAGGATGTCACAGCCTTTGGGCTTAGCTACGATGTTCTTGGTAGTACAAGGACCTGGATATTTAACTGGCAACTGATATCCATTTTCCATAAAGCATTGGTTTACTTCATTGCATGCTTAACAAACTTCAGATTAATTTACTTTATCCTTGTAACTCAGTACAGGATATTTCCATTTTATGCAGTAGAACTAGGAAAGGTTTTATATGATGGTAAGAAGGGAGTGTCTGTATTGCCTCTAGATGGCAGCGAGGCATTATTTCTTGGCATCAACTGCACTGACTGTTTCACTGTCCCTGCAAAGAAAAGCTTGTTAATTGCAAACTGAGCTTTGTTCTATTTTCAAACCATTTTGGATACAACTTGAAATCCTAAACACTGTATTGCAATAAAATAGACGTGGCTGCAAATCAGTTAGTCCTAAAAATGCAAACAGATGTACTCTGTGACTTGTGTGCTGGGAATCAGCAGATTTCTGATGTATGCTTTTGTGTGACTGACCAGTGGTAACATTGGTGGGCCCACAGTAGGTCTTCCTTTTTTTCGGAAACTGGTCGCTTCAGATGGGTTCTTTACATTTCTGTATCTGTTGTGTGCTGTCATGGCTGCACACTAGTACAAATTGCTTTTGAGAGGTTTGTACATAACCTGGTCTAGTGAAAAGCATCCCTGCTCACAGCAGAGGGCTTGGAAGGTCCATTTCAACACAAACCATTCTGTGGTTCTATATTTGGGCTCAGTGTAATGATGGTGCATGTAATATTCTGTTCAGATAAATGATGGCTTTTATCACTTGAGCATGAGCAATGGACCACAGAAAATGCTGCTAATGAAGGGATCACAGACCCTTTAGTAAGTCCTTGCTGCCTGACAGTATTAATTGTAAAGTTGACGAGATGGAAATTGGCTCAGCAATTGTAATTCAGGCTCTGGTTTAACAATGTGTTTAAATCAATTACTTTTAGCATGTGCTTGTGTTGACTGTATTTTAGCAGTGTAGCAAATCACTTCCTCACATCTCATCTGGGAAATGTTTCCACTTTTATGAATGTCCTTAATTCCAACCTAGGAAAATGTTTTCTGTGCATACATAAAGGAAAACATGTCCTTAAATGCTTTACAAGTTGGGTTATACATCAAAAACTTTGATACTGTGCATTATGGGTAAGAAGCACTGTTTTGAGCTGTATAGGTTCCACAATAATCAACAGAAGTATATTTAAAACCTCTTTTTGTTATAATCAAAACACACATCCTTTCTGAATATCAGTAGTTTCCTATTCTGGGTAAAAATGAAAATGAGTTTTTTATTTAAACAAGCTACATTTTTAAAATTTATGTTTCACATAGCTAGGACTAACATGTACCTCTAATAACTCATCAGGAAAAGGATAGCATGAGAAACATGATGGGTTTTAATTGCTTGAGAGTTGAATGTATCAATAGAAATGTTTTGCAGTTTGTGCTAACTAAAATAAAATGAGTAAACAATTTTAAACTGACTGAAAAGCAAATAATATATTTGATAGGGTTTCCAATACAATATACTTTAGTATTAAAAATTAAAATGACTCTGAATACTTTTCTTTTAGAAAACACTGTAGTGATCAAAGACTCAGCAGCTTGATGGATGTGAATGAATGAGGATCATAAATTGAGGTACTGCAGCTGGGTTCATTACATTAATAAGAATGAGATTATCATAGCGTTAAATCCAGCTATACATTTAAAAGTATGCACTGGAAATAAATGCGTATTATATAATATGTCTTTGTCTTCTGCTCTCAGCCCAGCACTATCATACTACATTGCAAATATGAACATCGGTGGATTCTGACAGTCTCATGCAAAAGCAGTTTTCAGGGGTAGTTTTATGAAATGGTTGCATAATTACCATGATTCTCGCTTCTGATGCTAATGAAAAAAACCCATAGGAGTTGGCACAGGATTTTCTTACCAAAGATGATGTAGAAAAATATATTAGTTTCAAAAAATTTCAGGTTGCAAACTGGTTTCAATTATAAACTTACTGTGTTTTGAAGATGTTCCTCACTGAGATGAATGTGATTCTATAATCAAATTCTGAAGTTATTAAAGAAATTTCTGTAAAATCTGATTGATTTGATTAGTATTGGATATTTTTCCACTGTTCTGAATAAGTTATATTTCTGTCTCAAAGTGTGAGATATAATGCTGGTTTGCTGTTTGGGAGATTTTTAGAAAAGGTTGACAGTGGCTTAGTGAATCTCCCAAGGAAGCTCTGTGCATGCTGTTGTCTGATGATCCTATAAGAAGCAGACACGCAGAGCTCAGTTACAGGCTGAAGCCAAAGTCTCCTCATGGAAATACATCTAAAAAAGAGTCTAATGTCACCTAAAACTGCTCATTTGTATTTTTCCAGGCAAAACATATTCATACTTTCTTTCTAGCTCGAAAAAGTCTGCTTTCAGCTTTCCTTGAAGGAGTGTTCATTCTTCCACATTACTCCAAGGGGAATATATCTTACAAGATCAGCTGAAGTTGTAAGATTTTGACACCTACTTAATATAATCAGATATAGCCTGAAGTTCCAATGTGTAGTCTAAAATTAATGCTTTTATAAGAACAGGGTTTAAATTTTGTTCTGCTTATTATATACTGAATGCATTACTGGTGAAATAGTGTAATTCTAAATGTAATTCTTCACTTTATAATCTATCACATTAGTATGAGAAGAAAAAAGATATTTCATAATGTGTGATAAGCAAATGATGGTAACATTCCCAAGTTCATTCACCTGTGTTGTGCCTGTGTTATGTGAGCTTGCTAGAGGTCAGTCCCTACAGCACACCAAGAGAGCCAAAAGATTTGCTGTTGCTGGTTATTGCCTTGCTGTATATATCCTGCTTTATGTTACAGCAGAGACACCAATGGGTCCCTTCTGGGTTTCTGAAAGAGAACAGCTCTACCACATAAACCACATTTGTCTTCCTATCTTCCCACTAGTAGCTAACAAAGAAGCAGCTTTGCAAAGAATGTCTCTAGTCAAAGTTGCATTTTGATTTCACCATTTGAATTGCTTAGTAATGTTTCTTCAAAAGCATCTGTGCATGTTAACTTCCTAGCTACGATCCTGGGCATCTGGTTGTGCTACACCTAGTTATTTGTAGGAAATTCTCCACTGAATAAATAACCAGAATTCTTATGGAAAGGAAAATACAGTTTTTGCATTCTCCTTAAACATTTATATTCAGTTCTGAGTCTTGAAACTGCCCTTCTAAAATCAGGATGAGTGTCTAGGTAAGAGTCTGGAGTGAGAGTCAGGTTACTTAATACTTTCTTTCCATAGTTTCAAAGAATCTAGAGCCTCCTTTGAAAACACCACATGGAATTTATATGCTCCCCTAGTACTCTGTAGTCAGCAGGTCCCTGAAGGACTGTTTCTCAGTGACAAATGGTGCGGCCCCTAATCAGACTTCCCCAGGGGTAAATGTGTTCCCATTCAAACACCTTCCTGCTTGCCTCACTTTGATGGTCTCTTAATCGTGCCGCTGTGATTCTGCGTGGAGTCATGCTCCGGAGCAGTCTGATTTAAACACCAACAAACAACCCGCCCCATTAAGTTGTCTTACTGCATAATGGCAGGTGCATGCCTCGAGCTTGGAGAGAGCAGGTGTTTTCTTAAAATTGCTTTGTTGTTGGAGAAATTACAACATAGAACAATATCCTAAGATGTTTCCAAGCATAAAATAACTGCCTGGGATAGCTGTTTAAAAAAGTGCTAGGTATAGGTTAAATTCTCTCCCTACCCCAATATATTATTTCAGGAGAAACTTGAGGATTTTTTATTTTAATTATGTCTCACCCTTATGACTTGACAGATGTTTTTCTGGTGTTGGGGAATGAAATTAGATTGCCTAAATTTTTTTCTGTTTGCTAAATCTGGTTAGAATGATGATAACACAGACTTAATGGAAGAAACATTGTGATGATGACATAATATATGTCTGAAATGATGTAGTGCTTTCACAAATCACAAGGTGAAGGGATAGCTTATCTTCAGATTTTAGCACTTGCTGCTGCAGTATGAATTATATTGTATAATCTTTACTTCCATTCTGAAAATTGTCTGCAGTCACATATATTCAATTTCGGGGAAAAGCACATAAAGTAAATTGGGTTAAAAGAACTAACTCTGCATTTTGTAAGGTTGATTTAATAGAAAGCAGCCTGAAAAAAATATAGTAATGATAGAGCACAAATGTTAGCATTATATATAAATAAATGTCACATGTGTTTCCTTCTAAATTTGTCTTAAGAACTGAGTTAGGATGGATGTCCCTTGTGACAATAAGCACAGAATATCTGACAAATGCCTGGCAAACAAGAACTTTATCAGAAAGCAGGTGATATGAAATCATGTAACATTCAACACAGATCTCTCCTGAGTAATCTTCTCTCATTGCCCCCTGCCAGCTTAGTACAGATCAGATTGATCATAATGATGGACATTTTAGGTCCCCCTGGAGAGAGAGGGCTGGGAACTGGAGAAAACCTACATCTGTGAAGTTTCTATGGAGCATGGGGAAAGCTCAATAAAGAAACTCAGAGAAAAACAAAGACCAGATGGTGCTCTGACTGCCAAATTGAGAAAGTGAAGGCTTCTCTGTTTAAGTAAAGGTTCCATTCTTTTATCCTAATAAGATACATGAAGAAGTTAGAGTTTCCAGTTGATACAAAACAAACCTCTTGCATGTTAATTGTCCCACTTTCCTTCATCTTAAGAGTTTCAGTGTGGTGATGTTCTTGAGATGATTCTGAGGTGTAAAACCATAAAGAACTCCTTTAACTATTAAATGTGAGATGCTGGTGAACTATGTTTTTCTCACTGATTTATGATAACAAGAATACAGCTGACAGTTTTGACAGATCTGGTAAACAGAAAAGCATTCGTTTTACAGAGATTATTGTTCATTATCTCATAAGTTGTGAAGGTGCTTCTTAACTGTAGTTCCCATTTTCTCTTTGAATTCATGTTTAGCTCATGAATAGTCTAACTCATGTTAGACTTTACCAAATATATGTTCTTGCCAAAGATATTGTATTAAGAAAATAATAAATTATGTGTTTCAATTACAATAAACTAAGATTAATAGAAAGATCAATAATTTAATTCTCAGGTGTCTTCAAGTTGTCTGTAAAATATATGTGTTTTCTCATGCAATGTGATTTGTATTTTTAGGCAGTTTTAGAGACAATCTCATAGTAATGCTAATTGCTCTATCCAATAGTAAATAAACTTATGAAGACGGTTTTGTGAAGGATGACTGCTTTCAAGGTTAGGAAAGTTAAATGCTGATTATTTTGTATTTACTGAATACATCTTTCTTAGGTTTGTGGTCAAAACTTAGAAAAAATTGTAGTGTTTATATTCTTTATGCATAGTGGTTGTATTGTTTGCAGACTTTATATTGGGAGCAGGAGGAGAGAGCTGTCCTAGTGGTGAGACAGAAGCTGGGAAAAGGGTCAGCACCCTGGTGCAGTCAGCTTTCTTCAAAGCATTGTTTTTAGCAATTGAACACCAGGGTCCTGATAGCAGCTCTGGAGGCTGCAGCCTCTCCCCTGCCCTGATGACTCTGGACAGTATTTCTAATTCTTTCACAGTGTTATTAATACACACACACACAAAGTAAAGGAAAAGATTCTAATATTAGATTTGTCCAAATTGTTGTGCCTTTCAACAGAAGTAATGGCACCTAAACTGATTGTATAATCATAATTTTATTGTGATTTAGGGGTTTGGAAAGTCTGTGCATGCTTCTGCCAGCTGGGCCTACAGGTCAGGTGGTTTAAAGAACAGATACATATAGGAAAAAACCAGTCTTCTTTCTAAATATCTAGCTGTATTTTCTATACATAGTAAGCTTTTTGTTGCAAGTAACAAGTATGATATAAAAGAGACTCATCCTTTCTAGTTTGTCTTTTACTAATGCAGCCACTTTTCCAATGGGGGGATCTTCACACAGCCACAGAAAACCAAAAGATTTTTCTTTGATTGGAAAATCTGATTACAAAATAAAATAAAAAAAATGGTAGAATTAAACTGTTGTGTTTGGGGGTTTAGTCCATTGTTTTATTGTTNTGAGCCGGTGTTTGGCTCAATTGAAACTATTGTTTATTTACCTTATCTCCTAACTGACTGCCTGGAATTTTTACTGCGCCCTCCTTAAGGCATCAGTTTGTTTGGGGTTCTTCTTTGCTTTTTTTTTGTTTGTTTGTTTGTTGTTTTTTTTTGAGGGAGGGATTACAGAGGGGCAAGACTTCATATTCTCAATATTTCAAGTTGGCAGCATCCTGTTAAGTTGTTTTGTGAGAGCTGAGAGTTTGTTGGCTGATGAATGCATACTCTGTACTGTGTGATATCATGCATATAGAATGGTTTATTGAGCAAAATAAACAATTCTGTGCAGTCTCTGTCAGACAACTCTTCATTTCTCTGCAGTCTCATAACTGACAGCTATGACCAGCAAAGTCTGGTTGTGCATTTGCAATACCTTCTCTCTTTTTCATATAATTTAACCCTCAATAGCTCTTTAGTCGTGCACACCTGTCTCTTGATTTGTTAGATTTTTTTGTACTCTAATCATATTAGGCACCAACTATATTTCACAATAACATTTAACTGTGAGGCTTAAGCTGTCATAGGCCTTCTACTTATCTAATATCTCATGAAGCTGTTGTTACTTCCTAATTAGTATACATATAATTTTTCGAAGCAGTATTTTCAGTTAGCATAGGGAGGGCTCAAGTAGTGTGTGCTGTTTAGTTGTTGCCTTTAAAGGAACAAAATTTATTTAATTTATTTTCATCATCTAGTTTTCTTATTTTCTAAAAAAAAGTAGTACTTACAGAAACACAGGGACCCTAACTTTTAAAAAGTTGTATTCTGACTTGAGACTTTGCTTTGTCCCTCTTAAGTATATCCTTTTATTTAGTCCTTGCCACTGTTTCTGTGGCTTTTATTTACTTGTCTCAAAATTCATAGGAAGAAAAAGTGCATGATAGGAGAGCCATTGTAATTTCATCCAATATGTCAAACTGACTTTTAAAATGGTCTTGTTTTTCTGTGCACAGTTTTTAATGAGATAAGATTTCTTCCGTTTTAGAGACTCTTCCAGCATCCTTCATTAGTGCTAAGTATACTGAAAATGAAAGGATTAAAAACTGTACCTCAGTGATAACGTTGCGATTTTGTGCTCATTATTTTCCAAATCTAAACAGATTCAATATTCAGCTGGAAGTGAGAGGCTGATCAAAATCAAGGTAATCTTTTTAAGACATCCAATAGAAACAACAATCTGTTGACAGTTTCTAGGGAATTTTGTCATAATGAAGGAAGTTCAGAAGTTAAGAAAAGGTGCACAAGGCTCAGCGTGTTCAAAGCTGTTGTGCTGTTTCTACCAGGGCTGTCCACTTTCACCATTTCTGAGAAGGGAAAACTCATCAAAAAGCTTATCTTATGACTGATAAATTTCAAAACACTTTTAAAAAGGGAAAAGTGGTCTTATTCCCAGCCTACATCAACATAATTCATAATCAGACAAGTTCCTTGCTTTTAAATGACCTCTTTGCAGAAGGTCATTGAGTTAAGGACAAATCCAGAGTCCTTGCTGAAAAGGAACACTATGCAGAGATTCAGACAAAGTGATGTGTTTTCCCCTTTGTCTTTGTGGTAGCTGTGTAATGGTATCCTGGATTAGTACTAACAGGAAAATGCCAACAGGAGATTTTGTCACCATTTTATTTTCTTTCTTGTGTTTTTTTGTTTGGTTTTCTTTCTTTGTTTGTTTGTTTTTGGGGTTTTTTTATGGTATTGGGAAGAAAAGGTTTCATACTGCAAAATTAAATAATGAGAGAATCAGCTTATATTTTGGCAAGTTTATAGTGCACTATGTTTTTCCACTAGTGAGACATTAATATTTTATCATTTCCATTTAACAATCTTCTCAGCACCCTCATGCATTAAACTCCAGCTCTATTTCCCTAGTAAAATTGTTAATTTGTGACTATTGTGAACTTCTATAGCATGGATCAATATTTGTTTTCTGAACTGGCTTATTAAAAATAACTTAAAATAAACAGTCTGATTGTAGAAAAAAAAATCTTTGTTTCAATTGAGCAAGAAGGAGCTTTAGTCTTATTGCTGTATTTTGAGAATTTGAAGACTCCTATGAAGACTTAAACAGACTCAGGCTTGCCTAAGGCAGTGAGTAATAGTTTTTATGGTTTTCAGTCAAAGAATTCTGCACAAGGAGTAAGAACAATTCAGTTATTCTAGTCACTAAAAGAACAATTAAGTCTTTGAGAAACTCCCAGTTCTTCGCTCCTGAAGGCAGATTATTTAAACCCATTTTGGTCACTTTGATACATAGGCCTTGTGCACAGAATCAGACTCTCTCATGGCAATGCAGGAGCTGACACACTGACTGCAGTTCGTTGCCTACATAGAATGTCTGAGGCATTATGAGATGCCCTCAGGGTATCCAAGACATCTGTGCAGAACCAGGAAATATGGCACACTACCAATGGCGGACCCACGTTCTTCTAGCAGGCCAACTGAAGGCCAAGGTAAAAGCCCTAAAACGTCTGAAAGGATACTAGATGCCTATGTGTGGGCAAGTATACCAACCCCTCCAGACAAAGAGTTGGAGAATAACACAAAATTACAGAATATGCACCCAAAACTGCCCACAATATTCCAGGTGAGGCCATCCCAGTGCAGAGCAGAGCAGGAAAATTCCCTCCCTTCACCGGCTGGTGATGCTTTGCTTGATGCCCCCTGGGACACGGTTGGCCCTCCTGGCTGCCAGGGCACTGCTGGCTCACGTTCAGCTTGCCATCGACCGGGACGCCCAGCTCCCTTTCCATGGCACTGCTTTCCAGCATCTCATTCCCCAGGCTCTTACTGAAGCCTTGAGTGGTAGTGTGTTTTTGAACATTTTGTTTCCACACTTCCTTCCTTATGCTTCCCTTTTCAAGCCTTCTTCTCATTGCTGACCCTTTTTTTTTTTTTAATTCCAGATGTGGCATTTTGCTTGGCAGATGTAAGGATACATATTTGGTTTCATCTAAAACATTTATTTTCCTACTTTTCACATTTGTAAATCTCTTCTGGCAGATAGTTGTACTGGTTTATCTATTCATTGAACATGAACCCTGTCCAAAATTTTAACTGGGGAGACTGCCCTGTTTTGTGTGTTTTGATTGTAATAAGTAGGCAACCTTTATGATGCAGCTGTTAGAAGTAGTCATGATCAATTGCTTAGAAGCACAAGGTAAAAACACTGATCAGAAGCAGAAGTTTAGTTTACTGGGGGAGTGAGTCACTAAGGGAAATTCAGACATTAGCTGGTGCAGTGCAAGGTGCTCTGCTTTATGATATGGTAATGAATAAGCTCTCCAAATGGGGTCCCTGTCTTTCCTATAATGAGCAGAGAGGGGAAACTTAATAGCCAAAGAAGAGTGGTTGACTGTGTCTCCCTAAACTAAGTTTTCTTCTGATCATGACTTACTCTTTTAGTGCATTTTCCATAAAACAACATGCACTCTAATTAGAAACAAGTTGTAATGAAAATGTTTGAAATAGAAATATGTTATTCTCTCCTGTTTTGGAGATTTTTTAATGACATAATTAAAAGAAATTACCCAGCACTCCTGATATAGAATTTTTAAATCAGCTGGCTGACTGGGGTAGGGACCTTGCATGTGAATTCCACGTGAACTGTTGCTTATTAGAGCTTTCCTGGTTTCTAGTGTCACTTTTACTATGTAAGCTGATGCCAACCTACAGCTGGAGAAATGTTGATTCATGCAAGCTTTATGGATTAATCAGTATAAGAATCAGTACCTCAGAGACTCAGAAATGTGTGCAAAGTCTGCTGTTCCAGTGCCCACAAATCTCAGACAGGTATTTCAATTGAAATTCTTGTGTGTTTTTTTCCACTGAATGGCTAAGCAGTAAGTGAGAGATTGTTGCAGAAGTAAAAGTTGTTTATTTTCAGTGACAGAGAAAGTGGGAAAGGAGGCCATAGGGACTGTTCTAATCTCTCCTGCATGGTTATAGTGAATATATCCCTTTTTGCCTCTTTTTTTGGTTGTTTTTTTTTTTCTTTTTCTTTCCTTTCTTTTTCTTCTTTTTTATTTTCTTTCCTTTTTTCCCCCAACAGAAAAAAACCCCAAGTGCTTTATTTATTTTTCTGCTGTTTTCTGAATTAAACGTGTTTCCTATGGACCTCTTACAGACAGATTAAAAAAAAACAAACACTATTGGTATTCATGTAGCTTTTCACTTGATTTGATTTTTAAGTGAATTTTTCATTTTAATCAATGAAAAATAAGGAAAATGCTAACATGTGATGTATCTAATAATCTGCAAGAGTTGTACCTACCACACATAAAACCCCTACAGTTAAGCTATGTTTATTTTTCCTCTCATGAGAGGAAGGTGAGGATGCCAGAATGTATGAAAGGTTTCCTTTGCTTCACTTGCTCTCTCTTATATTTCCCAGCACATTTGTGCACTCCCTGTTACCCTTTGCTTCCTACCATCTCTGCAGACTAGGCCTGCTGAAAAGAATAGCTTAAGCAAAGATATATTAATGACTGATGATTCATTTTGCTGCCCTCCTTCAAAACTGAAAGCTTTGGTATCAGTAGACAGAAGAAAGAATATAATTATCTCCTTAGAAGAGACTTGCAAAGTGTTGGCTCTTTTTCAGCATGGACATGATTTCATATTAGTCTTAGCGGGAAGAAACAGAACAGTAGCTATCCTACCCCAAGGTAATGAGGAGTAAGAAATAGAGACAGTAAAATACCTTTAGTAGTTAAAATTCTCTGAGACTGATGGGGTGAAAAGCACTTGTACAAAACCATAGTAAACTCAAAATGGAAGTGATTCAAATTACTTCATTGAATATTAGCTAAGAGGATCTTAACTGCAAAGGAAATTATACTGTATTAAAAGCATATTAATGAGTATTGGAAACACATTTTCAATATGTTCCTGTTCAACAGTTTTATCTGTGTTCCTTTACTGGAGAGCTGCCCAAATTCTGACTTTTTAAAACATGCATTTTCTAAACTTTTAGCCCAGGTTTACTTTTTGTGCACTGAAAAGTAAAATACAAGAAGCTTGTAACCACTGTGATTATTGAGATGATCATATGAGTTAAAAACTTTGTGATTTTTAAACCAATTTTCTTATGTTGGTCAGAGGCCTGCCTATTTAAATGCCAATCTAATCCACTGGATCTGGTTTTGTTACATTCCAGGGAGAACTGAAATCCTTGGATCATTTAAGATAAATACAAATGATGTAAGAGATTTTTTTTAAGGTCACGAAGGAACTGTTTTCCAACTGATTTTGTTTCCAAATAACTGTTCCTTTGTATTCTCAGAGTATCCACTTTATATTCAGAAATACTCAGCATAAGTGCTTTCAAACTAGACAAAAGAATGTCTTGATGCATTGAAAAGATCTGGAATTGCTGTTTTAAACACAGAACTCATCTCACCCTTTACAGAGGAGCCAGAAACAAAGCTGCATAAATAGAAAATCCTTCTATTAAACAAGTGCCCTGTCTTGGTGTGGTGTGGGTCTGTTGCCTGGCCCTTGTTTTGCTGAGCAGTTGTGTTAAGATCCAAGGGCACATGGGAGCCACGGGTCCTCTGTGCCAGCATAAAACAAACTTGTATGGGGCAATCCCTGGATGAAGTGTTCAGGTGTGCTAGGCTTTGCATTTGTGCTATTGGGACCTAAAATTATGTTAAACTTTGTGTTTATTTACCTGCGTTGTTTGATAATATGCAGAAGAGTCATCAAGTGAGCTGTTCATAATCTTTCAGACAAACCGATGTGTTATCATGGTAGTAGAAGCTGCAATACCACTGAAATGGAACTAGTGTCCAGAGAATACTATTTGCTGCCTCATTATCTGGTTCCTGGTTTGGTTTTGTGGTTTGCCTTTGGACTTTCTCAAAATCTTTTTATTAAGAGACACCCTGGATGTGATATACCACAACTAAAAGTAGAGCTGTAAATAGTTCTGTATCCTGTTCTTGGAAAAGGTTTTTGTATGATCTTGGTTCCCCTTATTTAAAAATCAACTGTGGTACAAATATCTTTGATAATGATGCTTAACATTTTTGTACTGTATAAGAGAAAAAATAATGAGGCCACCTCAGGATCCACAGCCTTAGCAGAAGAATTACAGCTTCTGTACAGCTTGCACTTTCTTTGTATTTGAGATGCTTTTGGTGACAATCTTTAAAAATTCATTTTCCATTCTGTTTTCTTCAGTCATAGGGGCTGAAAACTAAGGTTTGTGATAATCACTGCTATTCTATACTGACTGGCCCTTTCAAAAGAGCTTCTACCTGCAGTGTTAAAAGTCTTGGGTTTGGTATGGTTTTTGATTGCCATTATTACAGAATTTTCATTCTTTTTGTTTTTACTGATATAATTTTGTTTTTCCTCATATAATTTTTTTTCACTTCACCTCAAATTTTAGCTTAATAAAATGCTGTTGATGCAACATGCATGTGACACATACCTGTGAAGTAAAGTCAAGATTTTTTGCATATGGTCAGATGGTATGAATGCTTTGCCTGAAACACCTATTCATTCAAATTGCTTGGGAATATAGCGCAGACAGAATATCAGGTCAGATATAGTTGAGACATTGGCCAGATTTTGATCTCAGTTAAAATATGTGTGTTTGAAACTCATGTCAGTGGCACTTACCTCGGATTTATATCTGTGCAATTGAAAACAGCATCTGATCCTCTGTGACTGGTCTGTCCCCTGAGATTTTCTTTACTTATCTTATGCATTACAAAGATTGTCCTTGTTGTGTCTTATATAAGCTGTTAGATACATGTCTCTCTTTGATCAAGTTATGCTTGCCATTTTTCTATCAGTTTTTGCTGATTTTACCCTGCTCATTATTATAACTTATTTTAAAATTTTTGAATGGCAGTCATAGCAAGTGAGAGAAATATCAGGATATTTTCATCTCACCCAGTCAGATCTGACTGCCTTTATTCATCGCATGGCAATTCTGCCAAAAAATGTGTGGGTTGAATTGTCATTGTACATTTCCATGTTCAAAATTATACTGAAGAGAAATCAGAAGTCTTTGCAAAATAGGGTGGTATGTGAAAGTAGTCTCTTAATGCTGAGAGACCTGGATCAACATTTCTTTGGTGTCTGAAGGGTAGGCAAGCTGTGCGGGGAAGGCTGCTCAGCACTCCAGTCCTGGTTGTAAGAGTCTTTTGCTCTGTGTGCTTTAGTGAATAATTCATTCATGCTGGGAGACGTTTTCAAATGAAGTATAAATGATTACTTTCTGTGATGCTTTTGTTAAGTCCGTCTTGGAGGAGTGTGCTAGGATAGATCTTGAAAGGTGCTGAGCTGTGTTTTCCCCTTCTGCCAGACATGTTGTCATATGACTTTGATTCATCACTCTGGTCTTAAAACATGTAACCTAAATATCCTTGTTCCCATTAGTTACTGCTAAAGTTAGCAAAGGATGATAACATTTTCAGAATACAACTCAGTTAACTGGAGATATGAACTGTCTTCTGGACTGGCCAGTTTATCTTCATTTTAAACCAGAAGCCCAGACATCTTGGTTTCTAATCTGAAATATGTTGAATTCTGGAACTCATGTCTCAGTGCTTTGTGGTAAAAAGAGGCTAATATGATATTCCTTTGTCACATACAAAATGAAGGAAATACTTTTAAAGTTGTGGAGACATACATGTATATAAGATTGATGGGGTTATTTTCTTCAATTTTAGATCAAATGCTAAAAGTATGTACTTTCTAACTAAAAGATTTTGTAAAGATTAATGCTTGTAGAATATTTGAAGATGTAAAACACTGCATAAATGCAACTTTCTATTATGTTATTTTTGTTACTTTTGTTTGTGAGAAAAAGAATTTGCTCTATTGTGAACCAGATGAAATAATACAAGAGTGGTTTTCAGTACACTGATTTTGCTTTGTGATAAAGGAAGTGCCAAATGGTTTGGTGCTCCTAGGTGTACATGAGTCACACCTCTGTTCATCTCATTTGGAAGTGAAATACTCTGGAAATTGAGTATATGAGCAATACTAGATAGTCAGGAAGATACTAGTAGAGTAAAGTAAGTTGCTTGAAATTAATTATTTGGGAAGTGCTTTGCAAAGCAGAACTGTAGAGGAGGTAAAATTTTCAACTGGCTTATTAAAATGTGGGTACATTATATTAATCAGGGAATTTGTGATTAATGTTCCATTTTATTTTCTTGTAAAGTACAATATCTGAAAACTGATGTATAACTATCTTCAACATACACAGCCTTCAAGTGGTTCATCTGAGAAGATGTAGTTTGGTTACCCATCAGGAATTTCATCTCTCTCTTTTTTTTTTTTTTTTTTTTGGAACATTGATTTCACTGCTTTGAGCAGCCTGATATTCTGAAAGTTGTGTGTTTTCCAGATACACTTAGATCCAAATCCCACAGATTTCTCTTTTCTATTTGACAAAGTCATTTGCATTTGTTGTACTCCAAATGCCTGAATAACTTCTACAGTTCAATATGTATTACATGGATATACATTATACGTAGTACATAATTTTTTTTCTGGAGACTTTCCTCTGGAAAGTTAGCAGGGCTGGAGATGTGGTGTGCTCCCACAGGAATCTTGGTATGGTACGCTAAACATGCCCATGCAGTGCACTGAGTGTATTTATCCCACATTATTAAAAGTCACAGGCAATTTAAACTGTACACTGAATAGATTTGACTCTGTAAAAACCAGAGTGTTTCTAGGCAATTAGCAAAACCCCTAGGATTAAGGAAGCAACCAAAGTAGGGGATTGTGGTTTGAGTTTGAGCACTTTGAATTTTATGTTTGCCCCAGACCAATTTGTACCTCAACCTGTACTCAGGTACTAGAGCGAGTGGAAAAGATCAGCTCTGCTGTGTTTGCCACTTGCACTGGGAAGGACATTGCAAGCTGAGGTACCAAACATTTTGGGTGTGCAAGTAGGCAGCGTTGCCCAAGGTGTTGCTCCAGGATGTGTGGCAGTGGAGATGCCATGCTGCAAGATATGCTGTGCTCTTCTGTGTCCAGTTCTGTCTTCAGAATCCTGTTGTCCTTTTGCTATATATTTATCCTTTGTGGTAAATTGTGCAGTGCAGTGTGGAGCAGTTATCTTCAGGAAAGATGATTGTACTCTGAGTCAAAGTCAAATTTCAAAGGCAGTAGCAACAGAAGAAACTGTGGGTTCAATCAATAGTCTCCCTGGCTCCTAATTTCCATACCAACGACAATTCATTGTGTACCCAGATTCCCACTGTTTCTCAATTAAGAAGTTATGAATTGAAAACTGGCATCGACTTTTCAGAATACTGCAAGGTCTAGGTCCCCGTGGGTTTTCATTCCTACTGCAGCTGAGCACTTCAGCCTTCAAAAATTTGTTTTGGCTTTTGAAGTAGGGATGTCATATCATTTTCCAGTAGTGAGTGTTTCTTCCCACTTGCAGCAATGTGGAAGTCACCACAGGGACCAAGATTGCTCAAGTGTTCAGCAAGAAAAGTTATATCACATTCATAAATCTCTAAGTGAAATCTGAAATAAAAGTCATGCAGCAAAACGGAAAATGAATTTTATTTTAAATCCAAACAGGGATCAACAGATATAGCCTGGGATTTGGAAATGATTAAGTGTAAGATTCAGTTAAGAAGTTTCACCTCTCAAGAAAATATAAAGCAAACATTCTTATGCCTGACCTATAGATCTTTACTGTGTTCAGAATAATAAAATGACTGATCCAATCACATATTGATGCAGAAGATCATGGAGCATTTTTACTGAGACATTAGTCAATAATAGATTTTGTGGTTTTGGCTTTTCTTTTCTGGTTACATCATGTTCTAGTTTCAGCTCCTCTCTCCCTGAATTGTAAGTCCTACCAGTAGATGTTGAAATGTGCTGAAGGCTGCGTTACACCTTATCCCTGCTTACCTCAATGGAAATCTTCTGTAAATTGGGGTTGCTGAAGATCCAAGTGTGCTCATTTTATTTATTGCCTTGTTGAGTCATATTTAGTGAAGAAATTGAGGTTCAGAAGGAAATGTATTGCGCAAAGTATGTAAATCCAGTGTTCTAAGTGGATATAATTAGGAAACTAAATTAACAGTGTTTCTAATTAATTCAAATCCTAGAAAGCTTTCCAAAGCCTGCTTAATCTCATCTTCTAGTGACTCTTCCCTGCACCAACTACTAACCAGACTTTGTCTTCATTGTCTTGTCACTCATTACTTGGTTTTGAGGCTTGAATCATAGTTTTGTCTACTGCAGTTAAAATGACTTTTCATAGATCTTCAAATTTAAAAGCCATTCTGCTGATAACATTGCTGTATCTTGACTAATGGTGCAGACAAATTCTCCTGCATCACAATTAATTCCTTTCTCTTTATTTACTTTGCTTGACTAAGGAAACAACCGATACTATGCTATAGCATAGCCTGTAGGGTATGTTCAGGTGGTAAGAAAGGAACACTAACATATAAACCTAAAATAACCATATACTTACTGTGCATGAATTATGTATAGCATAAATTCCAGTGGGCAATTCGAATCTGGAAAAAAAATAACAGTGAGTAATTTATGTCATTTCCAGCTGGCGATGCTCATACTTTTGACATGAAACATTGCTTCTTTTACTCCATAGAGGAATCTGGTAGATTGAAGCAGTCTTCTTAGTCAGCTGCCAAAGACAGAAATACATGACTCAGCTATTAAGACCAGTCTCCATCTGTCACTGGGGCTTTTCACTGGCTAGACCTTTCTCAGAAACAAAATGATTAGGGGCTGAGGTTAGATTTGTAGCCATACACACAGACTACATGGGAGAGCTTTTCCTGTGGGGAGATAGGGTTTTTTTGAAAGGGGTCAGGAATTTTGACCTATGGGAACAGCAGACAACATTCCTTCCTGTGCATAGGACCTCTATGCTTTTCCAATATTTCTCCATGTTTTCTCTCCTGCCTTTACTTTTTCTCTTGTGATGAATTCTTATGACGGGAACTGCATTTTATCAACTGTTATGCCCCAGCAAAGGGAAGTAAGGGGGAGGTTTTAGCTCCTATTTCACCTAAGTGCTTAGTGGGCAAAATTCTCCTTGCTTTGGAATTTTCCTGTGAATTGAAGCAAGGAGTACTACATTTGATATTACCTCCATTAAGCTTTGTAAGATTTAAAGCAGAATCACTGAAGAGGTGACCTCTGACTGAAGAAAACCTGTTCAAGTCAGAGCTCTCCCCAAGAGCATGATACATAGATTAGCAGATATGTCAAAACTGGCTTTAATCCATCATCGGTCTTCCTTAAATTCACTTGTGTGTCATTTACCTTTCAAAGACCTCTTATAAGTGCATCTCCACTGAACAATTATACCGGAATCTAAAATTCAGCAAATAATGATTTCAGTCATCTTGAGCTTCAACCTGATGTCATGGGAATGTAGCAACCTGGAAACTGCTGCTAGTATTTGTGAGATAAAATATTTTGTCTATCTATATGGTAGTAATTTAGTGAAACATCAATGTTTGTGTGGTTTTTTCCCAAAATAAGGAGCTAATGTAAAGTATCATTGAAAAGGAAATAAAACAGAAATATCTGCTTTACCTTAATCTGAAAAGTAATGATACTAAAACATCCTGCTGCATCAATTCTGTATTTAAAAGACCCAAGCATCTGGAAATGAAGATGTGTTAGTGCTAAGCTTTTTTAATAGAATTTGGATCTTGGAGCTGGGAGGATGTGGAAAAATATGCTTAACTTCATGATGAATGAAGCATTTATTATTAATTAATGCTTGGGAACTTAATGGTTTAATGATGGCTTACAAAGATCAAAGGGCATAAATCTTCCAGGTTTCAATTCACATGAAATTTATACATGCACTGAACTTTATCTGGAGAGGTAGTGCCATGAAACTTGATACTGAAGTTGGATAGGGAATTCTGAAGATAATATTTCAAGATAAACTACTGTTTGGATTAAGAAGAAATATGAGTATTATGTTAACCTTGGTTTGCAATGTTCTTCATCAAATTATCAATTTATTACTTTTGCTGCAGGCATTTTCTTCTTTCATCTATACCCAGATACCTCAGGAGGAATGCTGCTGAAATTGAATTGAGCCACCTAGTCTGAAATCAATTTGACTCTCCACTCTGAGTGGCAGGTTGCACTGGAGAATATCCTGAAATCCCTTCCAATCTGAGTTATTCTGCAATTCTATGTCATACTGATGAGAGATCAGAACAGGGCTCAAGTAACAGGAGATATATTTGAAATTTCAGGTACACTGAAAATGCAAACCATACAGGCAGAAGTAAAATTGAACCTTCTAGCATTAATGGACTGAAAAATTTGATGAAAATTTCCTGCTTTGAGAATCAAAAGAGGAGAAACAAATGGGACTGAACTAGGAAGGGAAAAATCTATTGTGATGCTTTAATCCATTAAAATATGTGTTCCCAGAAATGTAGTAATAAAAGTTCAGGGACTTTATTTTAGGAGAAGTTAGGAGCTAGCAGGTATTTTCTAAGGGGCAAGGTTACACTGGCCTGGAGAAGGGCAGCAGGGCAGTGGGCAGCAAGTGTTGTAGCAGTGATCCTGCACTCCAAAACCTACACCGGTGCTGCTGAAATGTGTTCTCATGACTAGAAGTTCAACTGCTCTCTCTAGGATGCAGGTAAGTTTCAGCTGTGGTTTCACATCTCATCCTTTTTTTTTCCCCTCTTCCTTTCCTCTAGAGTGCTATTGATGCCATAGCTTTGTAAAAGGTAATTCCAGTATTTTCTTTGCTCAGCCTGACTCACTCACTCCTCGGTCAGTAGTTATCAGCACCTGTGCTTTGTACACTGAACCGAATGACCTTTTCCCACCTACTCAGGACAAATCTTTTTTTCCCTCAGCAGAGACAGGCACTTTCTTCATCAACAGTGAACATGTCAATTCAAAGCTAAGTGGGAAAACTGAACCCTGGCATCCTAGTTCCAGCAGGCAGCCTTAATTTATATGCCAGCAAGTCATATGGAATTACAACACACTTTTATTGGAACAAAAACGAATAGTTGCCATAGTTACAAAAAAAATCACAAGATGCTATACAAAACTAGGGAATAAAAAACATTATCATTAAAGTACAAAACTGGCAGTGAGTAAGAACAGCCCTTTCCTTTTGGTAATGTTTTAACCGACAGGGTGGTGACATCACGCTGGTTGCTATTGCATGCAGTGAGAAATCTGACAGAATATTGAACCCTTTATGGAGTGAATACATAAACATATAGCTAGTGCATTTCCAAGTATGCCTCCGATGTATTCCTGTAATCTTTGTAGAAACACTTATTCGCAAAGAAACCAGTGCCTTTCCTCTTTTTCATACACAAAAATGCTTTCTTTCTGTAGGGAAAATATATCCAATTTTTGTTACTTATTTTAAAAGCATGAAAAAGAAAGATTTTCAAAAATCTGGTAGATGCATTTTGGCTTTTTAACCTCTCTTGATACACTACATACATAGCTTGACTTTGCTGAGGGCCGTACTGCTGCCAAAACTACTGAATCCAGAATTTAGCTAAACTGTGGCAATCTAATTAAAGCAATCGGCTTGATTCTGATAGTTTGTGCTGATGGAAATCAGATATCTATGTATAGCCATCTATGCTGGTATGGCTTCTTTCCACAGTGCATAAGAGACCTAGATTTGGGTGGTCAAGACTTACTGGAGAGTTTACTCTGCCGTGTTTTCAATACTGGGCAGTTCCCTAGAGGAAAAAAGTGTTGACAAAACTGCTCAGAAGTTTAAGAATACAGGAAATTTTGCAGACTACAGAGAAATAATATGTTGACAAAGTGTGTTGAATATATATCTGACTTTAAAAAAAGGTCAGGATAAACACAATTTAATATTACTTAATTCTTTCCTTTCTTGGAGCTTGTCTTTGCATTCTAGAGAGCTCCCCTCCATTAAGGGAGGTGGCAGTATCAAGCTCACCTTTATGTATTTATTTAAGATAAATTTGTAACTGGCCTGTTTTTTCCTGCTTTGAAATGACTGCCTTTTTTCTGAACAGTCAGGTCTATAGAATTGGGTCATATAGATATTCTTTATGAGGTTTTCAATGGTCAGTATCTTTTTGAGAGGCATCATTATAAATCACTATTCAAGATTCTAGGTTAGAAACGAAATAGTGAAGCATACTAGCATAACAAGGAAAAACAAAGTAGGGTGTGGAATTGTACTCTTTTGAGTCAGTGTGTTAGCACAGAGCAACAATGGTTGTTTTGAAAGCTAATTAAATCTAATTGATGATGGTGGATATTTATTTCTTCTGGAGTTCCTAAAGACTGGCTGCAAGAGTGCCCAGATAGACAAATTTTTCAAGGAGGTTTCTGCATCATGTGAAGAGTTGACCAGGCAGGGTACCATCTGGGAATGTGGGAGGGAGACTGATGCCTGGTATTTTCCTCTCAGCGAGCAGAGCAGTAGTGCTTCCTTGAGTCTTCGAAAGCTGAAGTTAATATCCAACCTTGAGCCACTAGGCTCAGCTAATTAAAAAAATCAAGGCAGAATGGACTCCTGTCTTTGCTCATAGCAGGACAAGAGTGTTCCCTGTGCTACTAATGTGCCCCTACAAAACAGATAGGATTGTCTGATGCTGGAAGGAGATGAAACCATGATAGGTAGTCAAGAACATGAAGAGGAGAATCAGCTGTCCAGAGGAACCTGGACAACCTTGAAAAGTGGACCCATCTCATGAGGTTCAACAAATCCAAGTGCAAGGCGCTACACCTGGGTCAGAGAAATCCCAAATATGAGTACGTACTGGGAGAAGTCATTGAGAACAGCTCTGTGGGGAAGGAATTTGCATGTTCTTGTGGATGAAAAGCTGGACATGAGCCAACAGTGTACACTTGCAGCCCAGAAAGTCAACTTCATTCTGGGCTGCATCAAAACCAGTGTGGGCAGCAGGTCGAGGGAGGTGATTTGCCCCTTCTACTCTGCTCTGTGAGGCTGCATAAAAAAATCTGCATGGTGGCAAGTTTCCTCTCAGATGACTGGATAGTAGGGAAAACTAGACAGAGTTATGAAAATATTTCTGTAGGCAGAGGAAAAAATAATTTAGGGATGCTCCTTATGGTGGTTATCTGAGATCATGGCAATAACAACAAAAAGGGTGTAATTCTCATTGTACAGAACTGATCAGGAAGATGGTTTCATATATCATGGTTTATCACAGACTCATATATTTATTGTCATTGGATCACTGGCAAGGACTCCGTAAATGGATGTGGCTGAACAACTATTGTAGGAATAAAATAAATGCAAACATAAAGGACTCAGCATAGGTTGTGTTCAAAAACACACTGACTGCAGAAGAATGTGTGGTACAATTACATGGAGGGAAGCTTCCCAGAATCATCAGGACTAGTCAGTATTCACATACAAGTTCTACAGCTCAAGCATGAAGCAGCTTATTCTTGTAGGAGTGTTTTGGGACAGCCCTGGTATCCAGAGACAGGAGAATGGCAACTCTAACATGCTAAATAAAAAGGTTTTGGTGGGAGCAAGGCAGGGAAGCACAGGCTGACCATTCTGACTTCTGTACTGGGCAGAGCAGAAGCTTTGGTGAAGGGCAGAGTCTCACAGACTCTGGAATGGGGAGTGGTAGAGTTCAGCACAGCTCTGTTGGCAGAGGTCGTGTCTTTGTAAGGCTTCTTGAAGTCCTTTCAGAGCAGTGGCAAGCATCTTGATGGGATGGTTTGGTCTGCTAAAACAATGTACCAAAGTTTCCAAAAGGCAAGCATCCTCCCAGGGCTTTTAAGGGATTGGTGTGGCAAGAGGAAAGATCATAGCATGGATTAGTCGTTATCTGAAAAATAGATGAATGCCTTGGTTAGAGACAAACAGTGAGGAAGAATGAGAGAGATGATTCAAAGTAATAATGGGGTCAGTAGCAGCCAGCATACACTCATAGAAGGACTTTACAAGGCCTAGGTAACAATGAAATGATAGGCACAGTCTAATACAGATAAATGTAACGTGACCCATTGGAAAAAGAACAGTCTAAGTTTTGCATTAACATGACGGGCTGTGAACCTGCCATCTCCCACTGCTTTCCAAAGTGGTTATCTTAGGTTTTGGCAGATTTAAGTGGGATCCATCACATGTTTGTAATGAAGGACAGAAAGGTCATTAAATCACACTTTTTATATGTGCATTTCAGGAGGAAGAGATAATTTTATCAGTCAGTACAGAGTCATTTCTAAATGAGAGAAGAAGGTCTTGAAATGTACTGTAACCTGTTCCATTAACCGAGAAGCACAGCAGTTTCCATTTTTAGATCACTTCACAGTGAGCAGTAAGGGAGCAATTTCCTTTCCTTCCCAATGCAATCTGGGTTTGGCTGTGTATATGGGCTTTTTAATTAGCCCCCTCCCCCAACATATTTATGGAGGGAAATTTATTCAAGAAAATGTACTTTTGGGTACATATCCAAGTTTTATACATAAAATAGCATTGGATGTGAAAGAAAGCAGAACCATTCCAAATTATTATGTCACCCAGACAGGAAAGAAAATAATATGATGAAGCAAAAAATGAATGATTGAATATTCATGAGAATAAACATATTTAAACTGAAGTTGTTACAATCAGCCATTTAAAAGCAATCCACAGGTTGAAATTTGTGTGCAGTATACATGTGATAAACAACTGGAAATTGTAAACAATGAGGTAAAAGCTTGCTGACAATCTAACAGTAGCAAAAAGAAAAACATTTAACAGTGTGGGGGGTTTTTTTTCTGAAATTCTCTGTGCTTTGTCAATATATTACAGGGCTAGAATATTACTTGCAACAGAGCTTTGTTTAATAAATATGAGATCTTGTTCTGCAATACAAATTTCTGATGCCCCTGGGAGTTGATGGTGTTGTCAGGTAGCTGTATCACTGATCATTATAGCATAAAACAGTCTTGCCTCATGGCTAATACCGTGGGCTGGGGACATACGTGACTCATTTAGAGATATAGTCCAGCACATTAAACACCTCAGATTAATTCCTTGCTTGGCACTGCAGTTCTACCTGAGTGAATTTTGTTGCTTATTCTGCAAATCATTAAGGAATCCTGTCTGTCTTCTGTAGAAAACCAATATACATAGAAGCTGTGATTGTCTATGCTCATGTAGGAGAATCAAGGCTAGAACAGAAATTACTTGCATAATTTATTGGGATATAGTCTTCTGCCTAGCTCTTAGCCCATCATAGACAGCTTATGCCTTTTCATATGGCTTAGGATCTTGCATGGATGGTCATTATCTCTCACATTTCCAACATGTTAACTATCTACCTGCCTGTGGCATTGGTACATTATAGTACCACCTACAAAATAGTGGCAAATTTGTAATGGGAATAATAATAATTTAATATCAGAAAATGTTTGCAATAGGAAGATGGATATAATGACAGTAAATGACAGATATTTGCAGAAATTAGCCATCCTTTGTATTCTGAATTATTTGACTGAAAACATAACTGTAATTTCATGTCACCTTAGGCTTGCTTGGAAAAGTTAACATCTTTAACAGAAGGTTGTAAATAATAGAGACACAATAGACATATGTTGCTTTAAGCTGTGTTCTGTCTTCCTTACAAATATAACGATCTCCATTGGATCAGGGATCAGAGACAACGCAATGGAGCTGCTCATCTAGCTGGGAGCCTGAAGTAGGGGAAGATAAATGCTCAGAATGGCTACTGTGTAAGTCCAAGGCATACTGGAAAAGATAATTGTGGAATCAAAAATATTTGTGAGAGTGTAAGTTTTTTTAAACAATATTTAAAAAAATACAAGTGAAAAAAATTTGTTTAATTGTGCATTATCTGTAGACATAGTACATCTAGCTCTTTACTGAGTACAACATTATTGAAAAGTGGTTGAATAGCGTTATGATCATTATCTGGCAAGCCCCTAAAGCCACCTAACAATGAAGTTTCTTAGATAAAGTGCATTGTGAACTCAACATGTGCAAAAGTAAACTCCTATGTATAGTGTTTTCAATTACAATAATATTTTCCAAAACTAGTGACTAGATAAGATTATCTTTGATTATGGGGGCTAACTGCAGATGCCAAATTACTATAATAATAATTATTGCAATCTTGTGCTATTTTCAGATCTTGGAAGGAAGAGCTCCCAGATATTTCCAACACTGAGCATCTTGGAATCAACAACTAAAAAAATGAAGGAGTAAACCTGTTGCCTGCATCTGAAACTCATTATTTCCTTAATAAGGGATTTTTTCTTATGACTTTCCATTTTTAAGGGTAGCAGTGAATTTCCTAAAGACAAACTTTGCTCTGTATTCATGTGAAGAAACTAAATTTTATCAGTCTAAGGAACAGAAAGCCTCAGGCTCATTGAGTCTTGAGATTGCTGTAGGAAAAAGGACAAATAGGCTTGATGTTGCTTGAAAACAGATAAAACAGTGGATTTGTATCAGAAGAAAGTTAAAAAACATACTGATATTTCAGAGTGTGCACTTGCTGATTGAATGTGTGTTGATACTGAGGAAAATTGTCGAAGATCAAACACGTTTAAAAAGTACATTTTATTACAGGGAGGGTTTCTGTGTTTGGTGTTGTG